>SJYO01052794.1:6120022-6349096 GCA_006410555.1 Capra ibex
CAAAAAAAAAAAAAAAAAAAAAATACATTTCGTTAGAGAGTGTCAACCGTACTTCCGATTTATAAAGTAAACTTTTACCTCTTAATACGACACTTCACCGACAATCTTGATTGCGGAACCCATAAAGAAAAAAAAAAAAAAAGCCGGCACGGCACGTCGTAGACCCTAGAATCAAGGGGCCAGTCCCTAGCTAGGACACCAGGGGACTCAACCCTCACACCTCAGAATTAGTGACATGACGGACCCTCCAGGGTGTACAACCCATAAATAATTTATTTAAAATCTTCCGGGGAGGTCTAAAACGACATAACACTCTAAACACACACCTTCCCTTCTGTCACTGTCTATGTGTCTCAGTATTTATGTGTTCGTGTCCACCCACACACAAACGAGAGTGTGTGAGAAGAGACGTGTGTATCTAAACACTTAAAGTACCGTCTTGACCGGGGTAAACAAAGTCCCAGACTTTGGCATGTGTTGCGATTCGGAACCATGCCAAAAAACGCATACCTTTGGCTCTTAGACTCCACTTCGACCCGGACCGGAAGGAGAGACTTGGGGCGTGTTCCGAGGGGAACACAAAACTCGGAGTCAGCTCTGGGAGCCACAGTGCGACCAGAGGGGTCGAGCTCCGATGGTCGACGGACGGATCTTAGCGGGTTCCCTGCACGGACCGACCCGACGTCGGTGTGCTTGATGTCGGTGGGTTTCAGAATAGTGGATGTGAGGGCAACATGCACGACTCGGACTTGGTGCCCAGACAAACTTGTGTCGGGAAGACCTGGAAGGCTAGGTCGGCCGTTGACTCCAGAACCCCAAACCTGAGCCGAGTAGGAGGTGGGTCGTGGACGGGAAGGCGAAGATGCTGGTCACGGCGGCGCCGTCGTCGCTGGGGTGCCACGTCGCGAGGCACAAGCGGAGACACCTGTCCCACGGTCCATTCGTGGTGGGGTCGGGGGCACGGTGGAGGACAGGGGAGGTCTCTCTCGTTCTCCCAGCCGAGGTCCTGGAAGACATAGGACTCGTAAACATTCGTAGGGAAGGGGAGAGTCTTTGGGTCGAAGAATCTTGAATAGTTTCAGGTCACGTTCTAGTTTGTGTTCGGGGTCTTTCTTTAGAACTGAAAGGGAAACTACAAGGTAGTGGCCCCAAACCAAAAGGTCTCTATACAAACTCCTACAAACTCCTACATCTTCTCGAAGAGTCTTAATTCTGATTTTGAAAGAACCTTCAAAGAACCTTTATGAATCTCATAATCATTGCTCCAACACCTTCTCAGTAAAGGAAAAGGTACATCCTACTGATCTTTCTCAACCACACACACCAAGGACAAATTCGGGGATTTCTTCACTCTTAAGTCTTCTTCCAGGGTGACGGGTGCCCCACCGACGGTGACAGAAAAAAGACCCTCGAAGAGAAGGGTGAAAGTGGCTTCATGTCGAGATTGAAAGGAGGGGCGGATAGGCTTTCTCCTCGTACTTATCTTTTAAGTTTCAGAGGACCACCTCGACTTTCATGGCGAAGAGGTGTTCCCGGTCACCAGAGGGAGAAGGACAAGACTATACAGACATGGGACTGGAGAGCGTTCTCTTGGAACGGAGACAAATCTCTTGAAGTTTTTTGACCGGTTCGACAAGGGACGTTGAAGTGGGGAGGTGCGAATCCCGAAATTTGGAGTTGACGATTACAACGTCTTACAAAAGTGTTCGTCAATGGGTCAATTCTTAGCCTGCCATCTATCTTGGACTGGGTATGGTCCCAGGGACAAAGGGCAGTGGAGTCTAAAACAAGAAGTTAAACTAAGTAAGTAAAATCTTTATATCATATACGATATGCACGATTCAGCAAAGTCAGCACAGGTTGAGAAACGCTGGGACACCTGACACCGGACGGTCCGAGGAAACAGGTACCCTAAGTATATCATATACGACATTCGTATACTGAAGAATTTTGGGTTTGTCCTGTACTATTTTACTTTTTATTCTGACGAACCGGGGTCTCCACTGGTACCAATTGTCAAAGAACGTACAGGAAGGTCTGTACAAAACGAACAGACAAAAATGTGGGGCCCCAATATGGCTTACACACTAAGACGTAGAGCGACACAAACTAATAACTGTTCAGTCGCAATGTACCTTCGTACACATTTGGTTGAAGTACGAGTAAGTGACACCATATCATAAAAAAGCATACCTACCTGGTTTTCTTAGAAGACATCGTAAAACATGACTACCCGTAACCTGCGACCAGTGACTGTGACCTGTCACTACGACCAACAAAGGTCGCAGACCGGGTAGGTAGTGTCACAGAGAGGAACCCCATAGGAACAACATTCACACGTTTACAGTACATAGTCACCCTATTTACGGGTTACCATCGAGACGACTCAGTTTCCCCTCCAAAAAGTAGAATCATATACATCGGGGTCTTTTTTCACACGGTCAAGTGCGACGGTGGGTGTCGGACGCTAACGAAGGTAAGAATTTATGCCAGGATCCAAAGCTCTGACTGACGTCAGGACGGAGACAAAAGTCGGTACTTCACACTCTGTCAAGACGGACGACTTCCCAAGAAACAATTTTTAAGAGATCTAACCCTGAAGGGACCATCAGGTAACCAACTCTCAGACGAAAGATTACGTCCCCTGAGCCCAAGCTAGGGACCAGCCCCTTGATCCTAGGGTGTACGGTGTCTCGTCGACTCGGACACTCGGCATTGATGACGCGGACACGTGGTGTTGATCTCCCAGGTACTTGGCGTAGTCTCTTTCTACGACGTGTTACGTCACTGCTGGGGTGTACGACGTTGGTTTATTTGTAAAATTTTTTAAGAGGTCTAACGGAGTACGAGACATCTCTACCAACGATTCATCTGTATTTACTACTCGTATTCAGACGACGACGACGACGACGACGACGATTCAGCGAAGTCAGCACAGACTGAGACACGCTGGGTTATCTGCCGTCGGGTAGTCCGAGGGGGCAGGGACCCTAAGAGGTCCTTTCTTGTGACCTCACCCAACGGTAAAGGAAGAGGTCACGTACTTTCACCTTTCACTTTCACTTCAGTGAGTCAGCACAGGCTGAGAAGCGCTGGGGTACCTGACGTTGGATGGTCCGAGGAGACAGGTACCCTAAAAGGTCCGTTCTCATGACCTCACCCCACGGTAACGGAAGAGGCCTGGTATTCAGATCCAATTGATTTATGTCTGATCGGACCATTCTTTAGTAAAGAAAGAAGGAAAGGAAAAAAAAAAGGGGTGCGTGTCAATATTAAGAAAAAAAAAAAAAAAAACCGACGTGTCTTACACCCTAGAATCAAGGGGTTGGTCCCTAGTTTGGACATGGGGAACGTAACCTTCCCGTCTCAGATTGGTGACCTGACGGTCCCTTTAGGGTGTGTGTCAACATTAAAATAATATTGTACAGATATTTATGGAGAAACATTAAAAAAAATTAACTTTACATTAACTGCATGTTCTAAGACACTCAATTCTTTATTAAAGAAATCCCAGTAGTCGAAGAAACTTGAGTCTTTCATTACCTAATTCCTGCTTTCGAACCAGGAGTAAAGGTGAGGGAGTAGAAACCTTGTTCCGCTCGTATTTCATTAGTTGTCTCGGTTTACAGTTCAAGAACCCGTAGACGTACTAAGGGTGGGGGGGGGTGGGGGGGCAAACGTCTACCGACACGCTATTGAAGAGCGTAGGGTGGACTGGAGGTCTCTCCTCGGTCCAACAGGTCACGGCCCCCGTAGCGGGACGGAAGCGACCCGACCCGGACGGAACGTCTCCCGAACCGTGTCGACCCTACGGGCCACAGGAGAACGACCAGGGTCCCAGTCCCATGGTCCACCCTGACACCGTCCAGTGTCCTTCGAGGACTCTCACTGGTGAGTGACGAATCGTCACAGAGGGTGCTGTCGGGGACCGTCCCGACCACCACCCCTTGTAAGAGTCTCTACACCGGTGTCCTACCGACGAGGTCCCGGAACCCATCTCTCCGGAGTGACGGGCGGACAGGAGCGGACCCGGTCTCTACACTGGATTTCTCGGTCACCTCTCACAACTCCGAAGCGTACTGAGTCTTTCTCAGTCGCAAGGGAGTCTCTCCCCGGGGCAGGGTGGGGGTCGTGGAGTGGTGGACGACGGAGTCCTAAACCGGGATGTCGGCGGGTCGTAGAACCGTAGTAGGGAGTAGAAAAGAGAAGTGAGAGGGTGTGGGTGAAGACGAAACGGAGGCCTTGTGTGGCCCAGGAAGAGGGAGAGAGCCGGGGGTCGCAGAGAGGGGCAGTGCCGTCGTCGTGGGTGTACGAGAGGCCGAAGGTCTGAGTAGGGGAGGGAAGGTGCGTCGGTCTCCCTAGAAAGATCTTGTATTTAGTGTAGTGTAGTACGGAGAGGGACGGTGACAGGACATCGAAGGAGTGACTTAAATCCTGTTTTAGGTCCAGAGAGCAAGACCGGAGGCACGAGAAACACGCTATTCAGGGCCGGTCGGAGAGTCTGCGTCGAGAGGGCTTCGGAAGTGGGGTAGGGACGGGCTCCGGGGGTGGGAACGACGAGGAGGTTCAGTCGTACAGAGGTCCAAACCCGGAGTCCTAGGGAGGAAAAAACAAACGAACCAAAAACCGACACACTGTGTACCCTAGGATCAAAGAGCTGTCTCCTGACTTGGACGCGAGGTACGTCAGCTTCGCACCTCAGGATCGGTGACCTTGCGCTCCCTTCCGGGTCGGGGTGAAATATGAGAAACTTTTCGTAATTCCCTGGGTTTCAAGAAATCAAACATACCTAATGTGAATAGGTATAAAGTCGATAACCTTTAATTTTGACTCTTTATGAAAAATTTAAATAAATAAATTTTTTATTATTATTGGGTAGAATACATTTCGTTATTTATTGTATGAAGAAATACTTGTTCAGACAAAACGTTTTGTCTTGTTTATTTTCAATTATAATATAAAAACGTTTAGAGGAATTATAGACCGAATTATCTTTTGTCGACCCAAAAGAGTATCGACGAAGACGAAAGTTAGACAGTACGACCGTACCTGAGGCCTTTCGAGGAAACGTAGGAGGACCCTCCTACTCACATTTTCCTTTTACGGCAGTAGTAGAAATACTCTCAAGACTGGGACCCTCCGCGGGGGTCCCAAGGGGTCGGGTACGAAACTCTTGGTGGAGGATTCGAGTGCCACGAGAGAGGACGGGTTCCCGGAACCGGGACGTACGAGGAGGGATCTAGACGTACACCGGTGAAGGATTACTAGTGAGTCCGAAGTCCGACTCACGGCGGAGGGGTCTCTCCGGGAAGGACTAGGGGCGACGGGGGGAGTCGGGGTAGTGTAATCGGAGACACCGGGTCGCCGAGACTTGCACCAGCTGTATAAACCCATGGGAGGAGGGGGGTCCTTCTCACAGTGAGGGAACCCCTGGACCTCACAGGGGCAGTGTGCCGTGGAAGTAAGTCGGAGGTGGTTCACTCCTCACTCGGAGGCAGGAGTCAGAGACGTGTCGGAGTCCCGTCGTGGGTGGGCCAATGGAAGAGGGACGCTCTTGTGGTCCCTCTGCTCCTCAAGGGCGTCCCCGGGGTCTGTAACCCACCAAATCCGACACTATGAAGCCGTCCCCTGTGGTCCCTTGACTCTGGGATGGGGTCCAGAAGTCGCCGTAGGGAGGCGGAGTCGAAGTCGCGACAGTGGCTTCGTTCACTCTACGCTCAGGGCAGCCAATGTGCAGTCTCAGTGGTGCGAGTGGAAGGAGTTTCTCAAACGGTCTCCCGAGCAGCGTTTGGGCCGGGTCCAACCGGACGCTACGACACCGGAAGGCATGGACGGTAGTCCCACAACGAGACATAGGCAGGGAACGTACCTGGCGTGACAACGTCGTATGGGGGACGGACCTCTCCACAACTGTTCCCTTTCGGCGTCGACCGGTGGACGGGGTCCCACCGACGACCTCCCCGACCGAGCTAGCACCGCGTAGGGGACGACGAGAGACGTCCGGGCCCCTCAACAGTGTCTCGGCAAAGAGAAGGGGAAAGTTTCGAGATGTACTAGTATAAACTACTCTTGTATGGAAAGTAAAGGAACCTACTCTACAATTTTCATCTTATATTTAGTCCCGATTATCCGTTGACCGGCGAAGCCACATAAAAAGAAGAGGGTAAACCGGAACTTTTTGTAGTGTTTAAGATAGATAACCGGTCAAAATACAAATACCGAGAACAGGGGTGTCTTACAAGTCGAGGTCCTCCCGTCTCCGGCCACTCGCACGGACCGGTCCCTCTCTCCCAGTCGTCACCGGTCACACAACCCACCCGCCCGCGTCGGCCCAGATCTCAGGTCGAGACTCCAGTCACGAGGTGCCGACCACGGAAGGTCCTGGGCAAGGTGACTGGACACCACTGTCGGTTAACGGTCTTGGACGGTTCTCCCCGACCCCACAGGTTTTGATCGGACGTCCCGTCAGAAAGGTACCTGTGAGCACCTGGTCGTCTGGGGTCTCGTCTCCGACAAAGGTCTTCACTGGGGCCTGTAGTCTCCCGTCACCGGAGGTTAGACTCCCGGTCCCGAGACCGGAGGGGTTCGGTTGGTTTGGGGGAGAGGACCCGAAGAAGACCGGGTCCCGACGAGAGTTCGTAAGTGGACCCACCCCCACCGACCACTGTCTGGGGGTGTCAGGGAGAACCAGTCCAGGATGGGCCCGGGACGGATTAAGAATGGGTTTGTCTTCCCGAGATCTCGGGTTGAACAACCCCCTAACGTAACCCTGTGTCGGTCCGTGCAACTGTGGGTGACCACGAGTTACTAGCCCCGAGTTACTGTACAAAATTGTTTTCACTGGGAAGGGGTCGACTCCTGGCAGTCGACGGGACCTGGTCAGTAAATGGAGGTCCCCTCCCAGACAGACGGAGAAAGTGACGGGAGGTGGGACAAATCCCATCAGGACGTGGCAGACCGGGACGGGTGAAAGGTGTCAACCGAGGGGAGAGAAGAGACAGGACCCGAGAGAACCGTCTAGTATGTCGGGTCGTAGAGTCGGCGCGACCGAAAGACAGACGTGGAGGACTCGTGGTCCGCACAGGGGAATTCCTGGCGACAGGAGTGTGACGGGAGACCAATCTTGGTCCTCGGGAGACGCTCGGACCATGGAAGAGTCGTAAGTCCCAGACGAGCTTAAAGAGGAGTCTCCGGAGGGGTCCCCGGGGTTGTGGGCGACGGGGTCAGCATGGGGCATGTCGTCGACCCAAAATAAATAAGATAACACCACCTTAAGTATGTCGTATTTTGGTCGATAGACCTTCTTGTGTTAAGTCACCGTAACCATGGAAGTGTAAGACCCGATGGTTGGGGAGACGCACGCACACACGAGTTAGTGAAGACAGCACAGATTGAGCAACACTGGGGGTACCTGACATCGGGTGGTCCGAGGAGACAGGTACCCTAAGAGGTCCGTTCTTATGACCTCACCCGACGGTACGGTTGGGTCCCTCGTTTGGGTCCAGAGGGTGCAATGTCAGCCTTAGAAACGGTAGACCTGGTGGTCCCTGCGGGAAGAAATTGACTCTTAGTACAAAACCGCCACGTAGGTGCGACGCCGTACGGTCTCGAGACAGGGAAGGGTGCCCGCTCAACACGGGGTGACACACCACCTGGTGGAAACCACGTAGGTAAGAGGGTGGACATCGTCGGGACCGTCAACAGAGGTGGAAACTCGGTTACGTTTATCCCGATGACACTCTCACACACACACACGCGGTTCAAAAACAGACTTGTGACTACAAGTCAGAAACCCCTAAAGATGGATCCTCACCTTAACGACCCAACTTACGTTTAAAGTAAAAAACTCCGCGTCAAAAGTCTCGGGAAGGGAAATTGATTTCAACGGGTGAACAGAAGAGGTAGTGACACGGCACGATCGCATCTTCCAAGACCCCGGGACAAATAATAGCGGGAGACACCAGCTGTGAATCACCCGTATCTTCCAAGACCCCGGGACAAATATAACGGGAGTAACCAGTTGTGAAACACTCGCATCTTCCAAGACGACGACGACGATTCAACAAAGTCAGCACAGGCTGAGACACGTTGGAGTATCTGCCGTCGGGTGGTCCGAGTGGACAGGGACCCTAAGAACCGTTCTTGTGACCTCACCCAACGGTAAAGGAAGAGGTCACGCACTTTCACTTTTCACTTTCACTTCAGCGAGTCAACACAGACTGAGACACGCTGGGGTACCTGACGTCGGGTGGTCCGAGGAGACGGGTACCCTAAAAGGTCCGTTCTCATGACCTCATTCAGCGGTAACGGAAGAGGCTCTTCTAAGACCCCGGGACAAATATAACGGGAGAGTCCAGCTGTGAAGCACTCGTATCATCTTCCAAGACCCCGGGACAAATATGACGGGAGAGACAAACTGCGAGGTACTCGGGTAACGACGGGTAACTTGTCCGTCGCCCGTTCCGAACCATCGACCTCAAACCCGACCCAGTGACGACGGAGAGAGTGGGGGTCCAGCCCGAGGACGGGGTCGAGTCACACGGCCGCCCTCCCAGTCGAAAAGAGGGAAGGACAGGGCGACCCAAGCCCCACGGCAGACAGAGACCCATTTGTAACTTTAGGGACTCGTGTTCCCGTTCACGGTATGGAAGGGGTCCACACTAGCAACAGTTTTCGTTTATTTGGTCGGAATAGTCAAGGACTGGGTCTTGCGAATTATCAAGACACCTTTCCGTCGCAGCAAGGTCCTGGTCGGAAACCGTCGACTCATTGACTCCTTCTTACGTCCTAGTGTCACGCGGACCACGGTCGGGTCGACTGGTGTTTCGGAACTTGACAGTAGTTTTTTTTTTTTTTTTTTCACACCCCACCTCGTCCTCTTTTTTTTGGCTACAAATTAAGTATCTGGAGTCAAGACTGAAGAGGGGACCCCTCTTGCTCGATGATCCACGATTACAGCAGAGCACCGTCACAAAGGGTCTTTGAGGAAAAAAGTTCGGACAATAAAAAGAACAAAGGCTAATATTTTGACTTCGGTTGAGAGAGGAAGGTCGAGGGGGTTCCCCCTTTTTTTATGGGAAAGACCTGAGTGTACCCTTCCTCTCGTCGGGGGGTGGAGGAAGGTCAGAGGGGTCGGGGGACAATTGTGGAGGGACGTAGTCTAAGGTCGATGACCCAACCACTCAATGTCTCTCAATGTCTTTGAACTTAGACTGGAACTCCGGACAAAACAAAAACAAAAAAAAGTTCATTTTGTATTAATTCGACGATTTGTGAAATACGTCCTGAGAGTCGACTAGAAGGAGTCTTCCCAAAATGGTGAAAGGAAAAGACGTGTATTTCTTCCGTGGGTGTGCGGGTTCCAGTGTGACTATGCAGAAGGAGTCGTTCCGAACTTGAGTCCAGATGGGCCAGCCTGGGACTCGGGGGGTGGTGGTCTGGGAAAGTAAGGACTGAGTCAAAACTACGAGGGTTTCACTTAAAAGGGGTGGGATCCGAAGTCACCATAACCTGTTTTTGGCATAGCAACCGAGGTTGGGAGTCGCACAAAACCTGTCTTTTCAGTAGGTAAAGACCTTCACACCCCATGTCAAACTGACCTTCACAATTGGTACGGTCCGTGAAACATACGTAACTAAGACAGGAGGCGTGTCGAGACTTTCGCTCACAGGGAAGGGGACGAGGAAGACATGGAGACTCTGGACATGGAGGTGAAGACGGAGACTTATGGTGGAAGAACTTTCGAGTCTACCAGTTCTTAGACGGACGCTACACCCTCTGGGGCCAAACTCGGGACCCAACACTTCTAGGGGACCTTTTCCCTTACCGTTGGGTGAGTTGATAAGAACGGACCTCTTAAGATACCTGTCTCCTCGGACCACCCGATGTCAGGTACCCCGGTGTTTCTCAACCTGTGCTGGTTCGTTGATTGTGACCCGTAACCACTACCGGCTCGTCGAAGTGGACTGCCGAGACGGTGGACAGAGATTCACTCTCCAGCCCTCCCGTCTCCAGTCCTCTCTCCCTTGAGAACCCCCGGGACCGGGTCGGTCGTGCGAGGGTAGGGACAGAAGAGACACTGTGTGGAAGAGGACTCAGGTGGGCGAGGTTCGGGTGGAGACGACCTATCCCCTGTTTCGACGTCTCGACACTACGTCTTTCGGTGGAAAGAGGGTCCCAGTGACGAAGGGTTGGTCCGAACCCCAGACCCAACGGGTTCCGGTAGGAGTATGTCTAAACGACGACCAGATGGTACTTATTTTTTCGTCTTTGCTTTAAAGTCTTAGGACGGACTCGTTTTCGTCGTCCTAGACGCGAAGGAAGTTTCGACGGACCGTCTACAAAGATTCTCTAGTCGGAAGCTCACCGACCCAACTCCGCACCCCGGGGACTCGGTTCAGGTACCCCGGGGACGAACGGTCCGACGAAGAGCCTCGGGCGTCCCGTCGGCACTCCTCCCTCGGACTCCTATGACAGTCCGATCCTCGTGGGTGTTTCCTTGGTGTAGGGGTTTAGACCTGTGGTTCCAAGGGAAGGGACCTTACACGAGACGAGGGGGGCGGTGGGGCGGTTTCTAAGAAAGGGGTTTCTGTGTGGTCGTGAACAGACTCCTCGGAAGAACACTTTGCGTGTGGGGCGTCCGTCACGGTCGGTGCCCCGGGGTCTGTTCGAAAAGGACTCTCCACCGTCGACCCTACTCTTTTCTCAAGGCTTCTTGACTCACAACGGAGCAACGAGCCCCAGTAATGGGTGGAGTCTGCAACTTCGTCCGCTCACGGGACCCCTGCGGTCCGCTACTGTCGCGTAGTTCCTCGCCCAACGTCCGTCTCTTCTCGAGCCCCCGGGCCCGCAGTCTAGCACCCTTTTCCGGTTTCGGGGTCGAAGTGCGACGGAAAACTGGAACCGTTGCGGAACCTTACAAGACACCCGAGTCCGCCCGGGTGTGTCCCGTCGGAGTGACCGTCGTGTCCTGTCCTCCGTTCACGGTCCCGCTCCGGGTCGACGAGTGCCCGTGTGGGTAGGGGCGGGGGTCTTGGGCCGAGGACAGCGACGAGCTGAGGCCTAAAGAACCAACTTCACTTCGCGTAAATACCGTCGTGTTAGCCTTTCTACCTTTTCATGGTTCCTTTCTATCTTACCGGTCCCAGGGCGGGGTAACACGAAAGACAAGTAGGAAGAACGACAAAGAAAAGAGCCGTCGTCCCGAACGGGTCCACTCAGGAGTCTCCTCCACCGAATCGTGTCGGCGTCTCGTCTGTCAGTCCAAGTTCAGGACCGAGGTGGAACAGGAGTAATGCACCGGAACCCAGTTAATCAGTGGGGAGACCCGGACAAATAAGTATATTTTTTACCCCTACTACGTATTATCACACTTACATGAATTGTGCTGACTTGACATGTGATTTATTATCAATGCCACCATGTAAAATACAATACAAATAAAAAACAACAACAAATCAGCGATTCAGTTCAGACTGAGAAAAGTGGGGGTACCTAATATCGGGAGGCCCGAGGAGACAGTCACCTTAAAGGGTCCGTTCCTACAACCTCACCCAACGGTAAAGGAAGAGGTCCCTTAGGAGGGCTGGGTCCCTAGGTTGGGCGTAGAGGACGAAACTGTCCGTCTAAGAAATGGGGACTCGGTGGCCTCTTCGGGATACAAATAAAATGGTGTCTTTCTATTTTTATCCCTACCTTTACAGTGGATGGAGTAATCCGAGGACACTCATATTTTTCTCAATTAAGTGCATTCGCGAACCTTGCTCCGGAGGTGTGTCCACGTCATTTTCAATGGAGGCACAAAAAATACCAGCAACAATAATCGATCCCGACTGGGAACCCGGGAGTTTACTATTTAAGGGAAAGGTGTGAAATTTAGTCAAACGTGTTTCAATTATTAGGTCCTCGGGGAAGATGACATTTATTGTTCGGCACGTCAGTACGTCTCAACGAGCAAAGTCTTTCCGAAAATAGCCCACGACTATTTTGTGGTCCCGTCTTGCACGAAGGAGGACGTCTTCCGGATATTCCTAATACCAGTGTACTAGACGGATTCCAGGGTGTTGACTACCTTCCTGACTACGACTTCGACTTCGAGGTTATGAACCCGGTGGACTACGCTTCTCGGCTGAGTAACCTTTTCTGGGACTCCGACTCTTTCTATCTCCCGTCTTCCTTTTCCCCTGCTGTCTCCTACTCTACCAACCTACCGTAGTGACTGAGTTACCTGTACTCAGACTCGTTTGAGACCCTCTGTCACTTCTTGTGTCTTCGGACCATACGACGTAAGGTACCCCAAAGTCTCAGCCTGTGCTGACTCGCTGATTTGTAGTTGTTGTTGGTGTCGAGAACCTCCGTCTCGGTCCTGGTCTCTACCCGCCTCTGGACAGGGGACGTCGGGGCCAGGGTCTTGTGACGGCGAGTGGACCCTGACGACCTGGCAGTCGAGGTGCGGACGGGCTCGCCCCGTCAAGGGTGACTCGGCGTGTTCCGGGACCCACCGACCGGGGGCAGGAGGCACACGTCTGGTCCTTTGGGTTCGAGCCTCCGCCCCTCGCGCGGACCGGGCAGACGGAGGGTGAGACGCTTGGGGGCACAGAAGTCAGGACGTCTAACAGACGACCGTCTTGTAGTGGCCTGGCCCGCACGAACCCCTTGGGACCCCTGACAGTGAGAGTGCCAGAGGGTAAAGTCCTCGTGTCTTTGGTCGTCTCTTGCGCCTACGTTGAGAGACGTATGTCCTTTTCAGGTGTTGAAATAAACTTCTTTGAAAGATTCGGAAAAAGACAGTCGCAAAGAAAAAACGACGGATCAGTAAACAAAATAGTCGACATTCAGGAATAATCACCTGTTCACTATTGTTTACGTCTCCTAGTTTCCGCGTAAACACCCTATTTTTGGATCTTTGACTCTTCTAAGATCGGGAAGTAAAGTAGACACTTAACCTTTTTCTGATGAAACTAAACTTAGGAAAAGAGAAAAAAACCGGAATTTTACAGAGACTGATCGAGTTCCTTGGGGTCCCGAGGGGACCCTGTCCCAAACTCTGGGCGAAATGGTGAAGGGGTTTTGGTTAGTGTTACGAATGGAGACCTAGGTTCTCCCACTTCACGGTCCACACGTGGACCCTGTTCTCCCTCTTCTCAACAATTAAGTGCTCCTGGACACTCCGACCTCTTCTTGGTTTTACCTTTTACCCCTGGTCTGGGTCAGTGTCGTAACTTCCAAGTCTCCCCGAATTCGTCAACCCAAGAGGTGCACAGGAGGGGAGGGGAGATACGGGATTTCAGAAACGCTGGGTACCTGACATCGGTGTTCTGAGGAGTCAGGAACCCTAAAGGGTCCGTTCTTATAACCTCACCCAACGGTAGAGGAAGAGGTCCCCTAGAAGGGCTGAGTCCCCAGTTTGGATCCAGAGGACGTAACGTCCGGCTAAGAAATGGCAACGTCGGTGGTCCCTCCGGGGACACGGGACTTACCGGGGGAGTTTCGTACCGTCGAGGATCCCAGGTTCCATTCCCTAGTGGTCCTCTTCCTTGACCCCTCCCCCGTCCACTCCCTTCTTGACCGAAAAAAAAAAAAAAAATTTCCTAAAATTTTTAAGGTTCCTCAATGTACTGTTTATGTGATTGATCCAAGTCCGTTTTTCGTCCCACGAAAGACTCCAAAAAACACTTAGTTTATTTACGACTCGCATGTCTCTCCTGATCCACCCCCTCTACCTGAATATTTGTCCAACAAGTCCTGAGGGGACCACCAGGGAGCCAATTCTTAGACGGACGGTTACGTCCTCTGTGCCCAAGCTAGGGACCAGGCCCTTCTAGGGCGTACTACACCCCGTCGACTCGGGCACGTGACTTTGACGACTCGGACGCGAGTCCTCGGGCATTTTTCCCTTCGGTAGTACTACTCTTTGGGCGCGGGGTGTCGATCTCTTTCGGGCGCGTGTCGTCGTTTCTGGGTCTCACCGGTTCTTATTCGCCCAGCACGTCTCGTCTCTCCGTCCAGACTCCCCCCGTCGTGCACTTCCTCGTCCACTGTGACTCACCGTCCCGGCACCCTTCACTGCCCTGTCGGACCTCTCGGCCCACCCCAGTCTACCACTTCCGACGATCTTTTTCTCCCAACCTGAAAACGGGACCTTCGTCGTCCCCTCCAAGAGTCGATCCCCTCGCTAGTCAGTCCTCCGAACCCAAAACCAGCTGACCTCAGACCTCCCGTCCCCACTTCCCCCGTGTCTTCCCTGGTCCGTGTGAGTCGGGGAGGGAACCGTGACTGGCGGCCTCGTCACACCCGACACGGGCAAAACACCTACTCTTGTCCGGAGACGTCTTCATGAGAGAAGGAGTCGAACCACATACAGGAAAATCAGAAAAAAAAGACCTATAAATATGTGATATGATCACCCGACGGCAGGTACCCCAGCGTGTCTCAGCCTGTGCTGACTTCGCTGAATCGTCGTCGTGGTCGTCGTATGTGATATGACTCGAAGGGTCCACCGTGATCACCATTTCTCGGACGGATGGTTAAGTCCTCTGCATTCTGTGTGCACAAGCTAGGGACCCAGTCTTTCTCGGGGACCTCCTCCCGTACCGTTGGGTGGGGTTCTAAGAACGGACCTCTCAAGGTGTCTGTCTGACCAGACGGTCCGAGGTCAGGTACCCCAGTGTTTCTCAGCCTGTGTTGACTTCGCTGAGTCGTGCGTGTGTGTACGACATGAACATCGTATCATCATATAACGGAAAAAAAAAACCATTGGATTTACTCACGATAAAAGTGAGTCATTACAGAACGTAAACAAAATACACCCGAGTATTCTCGCGGGAGAAAGTAAAAACTGAAGACTCCTGGTCAGCCACAGCACCCGTTTGGTGACAAATAAATTGGTTAGAGGGTAACTACCTACAAATCCAACACCGGTTAAAAAAAAAAAAAACAGGAATTGCTTATTCTCGCGGAGGTGCGGGGGAACGTGTTCCTAAAGGGACCCCATTCTTTGTACTTCGTGTAGGTCTTCATAGATCCGACACCTTGCTTGTCCTAGACCACTGGTTATTTTCACGCACCCACCTCCTAGTACCCCCGATCGAAGTCCGTCTTATAGGTCCTCGGACCAAAGAGAGCCTTACAAGAGACATGGAAACAAAGAACCGACGCGACGCGAGTAACGGCGTGTGCTCCCGGAGAGAGCAACGTGTCGTGCCCGAGATCTCGCACACCCGACCCGTCAATCCCGTGAGTCCGAAGCAACGGGACCAATGCGTACACGTAAATTGTCCCAACAGAGGTGCCAGGGGCGAAGACTGGGTCGTGGCAGTAACGAGCGCCTGCAACAAGACACGTCCTCCGGAAGTCCTAGACACTACTGACCTTTCAAAGGGTCCCCGACCGTCCCCGGAGGTTCCCGACCGGGTGGGCACCGAACCGAACAGCAGCGTCTGCCTCACACTGTCGTACTGCCTCGGGGGTTTCCGAAGAGAGGCCCGTGGGGACGACTCGCAGGCGGAGAGACGGTATGAAAAGAGACATCGGTCGTAGGGTACTGGTTTTATGTCGAAGGAAATAAACACCGGGAGGTCGGCACCGTAAAATATATTTACACGAAAAGAGGCTTTTGTGTGTGTCATAATAACTTACAAAAAAAAATTTTCGTAGAGTCTAGGGGTTTCCCGGTCTTCAGTTATAATAGGGTCACATTGCCCTTACCGACAAAACACTGTAGAAAGTATGACTTCGTCGGACGGAGGAATTTCGGGATTTCAGTAGTCCTTTCGTCAGGTTCGGGTCGTTAAGCCCCGACTACTTAACAAAAGGAGGTAGGGGTAGAAACGGGCGACACTTGAGTCCAGGAACTTTCGGCGTCGGAATGTTACACCAAGCTCTCATCTGTGAAGTTGGCACACTGTATGAATGTACAGTATGAATATACAGTGGCACACTGTATGTTCAAGTCGGCCACGAAATGTCACTGAGGGGGGTCATATAGACGTTCAAATATTTTTTAAGTCTATGCACCACATACGTCATATACGAAGATCGTAGTGTCCCAAAAAATTCCGGGGGCCCTATTTTCAGGGAAAATAACTTACGGTCGATACACGCTCCGTGGTCCGGTCAACGAAATGTCTGTTGGTCCTCCATTTATACGCTTTTGGTAGGACACTGATTAGGGTGAAAACGTCGACTCGCTCGTTTTCAGTCTTCGTCGTAGTGGGCGCGGGGCAGGGTCTTTCTGCCTCGGACCAAAGTCTGAGGACGAGAAAGATTGCGCAGATGGACGAAGGACTCTTCCTCCAATAACGGGCGAGTCACAAGAAATGAAAGGACGATTCAACTGAACTTCGGAGGCACCGTGAAGACCCCATTTTGACAGGAAACAACACCGAAAGACTCGCACAATTGAAGGAGCCGATGTGAACCCGGGTCTACGACTCAGGGTGCGAGGGAGGTCGGAGTACTTAACTCTCTCAGACGTAGCCAGACTACCTCACTAAGAGGGGGTTTGTGGAGGGGGAGGTGTATGTGTGTGTGAGAAAATCATTTCGCCTCTTACAAGACTTTGTCGACTGTAAATATTTCAGAACCCACAAGACCTTTTTACGAAAAACATACACACGGTCCAAAGGACGGACTACGGGTTCCCTCCACCGGTGACCGAGTCTCGTTGTAGGTTTCGTGGGTCATTCTCACGGACCCGGACCCCCTCCGGTGTCGGACGAGTAACAGGGGAGAGACTCGTCTCCCGTTTCCGTCTTTCGTGGGACATGGGTGAGGACCGAAGCGACCCAGTCGTCCCCCCGCGGGGCCCGACCGACCCATGGAGTCCTTCGACGATCGGAGCTCAGTGAATTTCCGGTGGTCGTGACCTCGTGGTCACACACGGTGGTATGACAAGTTTGGCCGGTGTAAGGGACGGTCCCTCGGTGACGGTGTTCCTTCAATCCCCGTGTGTAGGACCTCGGCCGGGGGAACCCAAATTCAGTCGCAGTCGACACACCATAGTCCTTCAAGATACTTCAAGGACTCGGAGTCAGAAGAGAAGACAGTTCACCCCGACTACTGCCGTGGGTAGAGTGATCCCGGCCTCGGGGCGAGATCCCCACGGAGGGTGACAGACCTATAGAGTCGTTGATCCCCTTGGTTTCCCGAGTTCGTCGGACGGGACTCGAGGGGAACGTCCCGTTGACTGGGTCGAGGAGGTCCGGGGAGGTACCCCGTACACGTTCATAAGACCGACCACGAGTCCCGTCTCCCTTGGACGGGACTATCTCGGTGGTTTCTGTCTCGGGGGTGTCCCCTGAAGATCGTGGAGGACGTCGTCTGTCGGTGTAGCCCCTCCGTGTGTGTCTTTACCCCACTATCGACACCCGTCAGTGAAGTCCTGGGCATCCGCTCCCACCTCCTCTTCCAGCGGGTCCGCCGCCCCGGTCCTGACCCCTCCCGCACACCTAAAGTAAGACTCCGAGACCCCCGGCGACGTGAACTAATGCCTCTTCCGTCACCGTGGGGTGAGGTCATGAGGACGGACCTTTTGGGCACCTGCCTCCTCGGACCATCCGACGTCAGGTACCCCAGCGACTCCCGGCCTGTGTTGACTCGTTGAAGTGAAACTGAAAAGTGAAAGTACGTAACCTCTTCCTTTACCGTTGGATGAGGTCATAAGAACGGACCTCTTAGGGTCCCTGCCCCCTCGGACCACCCGACGGCAGAAACCTCAGCGTGTCTCAGCCTGTGCTGACTTCGCTGAATCGTCGTCGTCGTCGTGAACTAATGTGCAGAGGGGCTCGAACACACCGACGAGCCATCCCTCACCTAGACTCTCTCACCACGCCCCCGTAACCCCAGGTGGGTCCTCGGTCCGGGGCCCGGTCACCCCCACGTGGGAACCGCTCGTGCCAACCACTGTGAAACCGACGTCGAAAGGTCCAGCACTGGTCAGACGAGGACTCCTACCGCGACAGGAGTATACAGCACGCCGTCGAGCCTTGTCTGTCTCGCGAGGGGTACCGACTAGAGTCAGTATGGTGCGCCTCTCCCTCTCCCTCTCTGACTCCGACCTCTCCGCTCCACTGGTCGGTCGAACGCGGAGGGTCTTCGTCAGCGTGCGAAACTGGAGACGGGGGACTCGGTAGGACTCCGACTTTACAGAGTCACCGAGTCCGTGGTGACTTCCCCCTAAAAACTCCGAGGGGTGCAACGGTCGGAGTCTGGTTCACAGAGGTGTTTGTCCCCAGTGTCGTTGGACATCTCCTTCTGGTGGGGGTGAACTGTCTACCCCGAGTCTCTCCAACGCGTCAACCGGGGTCCAGTGTGTCACCGTGGACACCATCGACTGGTGAGGCTCCGGTGGAGTGGGGGTGCCAGACGAACCAGGTCCCAGGTCCCTAGGACGAGTCCCGAACCTCCAGACTCCTTTGAGAACCGGAGTGTGACCCCCTCAGTCTCAACCTTCGACTCTGTGGTACTAGAGTTGGGTGTGCACCCAGAGGGGATTGTGCACCGAGGGCTCGAGGGCAAGAGTGAAGACCCGGTTCTTCCCAAAAGACTCGTACGGACAGTCTCGGGCGACTATTTAGTCCGGACTCTACGGACACGAACCGACCGTCGTGATTCACCAACAGACTCAAAGGAGTTCGGTCAACTGTAAACGGGTTATCCACACTCCATAGTTGTCGAAAAAGAGGACGAAAGGCATCGGGACCGACCGAAAGTCGGTCTTGAGAAAATTTTTATATATTATTCCACGACTGGACGTCACCTTTTACAACCACATGGTCGGTTTACGTCCTCGGAGACGTCATCTCTAAATTCCCAGGCGATCAGTTCCCATTTAAATCTTTGGAAGACCTTTCAAGACCCCGACCGTCTTATATCACTTCGGGACCTCGCTACTCTCAGACCCCTAAAGAAGTCGAGAAACGGAAGCGCCTCGGTGTTCCTACCTCAGACCACTTTCGTCACCTCAAGTAGAAAAGTAAGTAAGGAAACAAGGTGTTTGTACATAATTCGAAGGAGACACGGCTCGTGACACGAACCCCGTTGTCGGTACTCGTTTGGTCTGTAGGTACCGGGACGGTGTACCTCGAGCGTCAGAATGTTCTCATCCGTAATATGTATCTTAGTATGGTCACTTATTGACCAACCATTGTCCCTTGGACCGGAAGAGATCACCCTTAGTCCCTTGGGGAGGGACTCATCCACCACATGCAACTGTCACCTTCCAAAGTGACCTGTTTAACCTACCCCTACGTTCCACAAGGACCGTCCTTGTCGTATACGCCCGCCACCTCACGTCCGGGTTCAGTCCTTTGCAGACTCGGAGTGTCACTCCCCCCGTCCGGGGGGGCCGAGGGGCAGTTCCCGGTGGAAGACACGAAACACGAGTCGAGGAACGTACAAGTACCTAGGCACTAGTGTGGACGTCTTGGGGGACGTCTCTCCGTCCGTGTACGAATAAAACACAAACTCCAAAAGACTCCGAGTCCCACCTGGACGTGTCGCTCAGTCGTTGTGGTCACAGGTAGGAGGAAGACGGCTGAGACTGGGACCGGGTATCGGAGTGAGAGACACAAGAGTCAAAATGAGACAAAAAAAACAAACAAACAAAAATTGAAAAATAAAACATAACTTTCATTTTCACAATCAGTGAGTCAGCACAGGCTAAGAAACGTTGGGGTATGCGACATCCGGTGACCCGAGGAGACAAGTACCTTAAGAGGTCCGTTCTTATGACTTCACCTAACGGTACGGGAAGAGGTCCCCTAGTAGGGTTGGGTCCCTAGTTTGGGTCCAAAGGGCGTAACCTCCGTCTACGAAATAACAGACTCGGTGGTCTCTTCGGGGTCAAAACATAACTGCATATTTTACCGTTGGGTGAGGTCACAAGAAGGGACCTCTTAGGGTCCCTGCCCCCTCGGACCACCCGACGGCAGAGACCCCAGCGTCTCAGCCTGTGCTGACTTCGCCGAATCGTCGTCGTCGTCGTATCAGTTGATTGTTACAACACTGTCAAAGTTTTGCCACTTGTCGCTTCCCTGAGTCGATATGTATATGTATATAGGTAAGNAAACATAACTGCATATTTTACCGTTGGGTGAGGTCACAAGAAGGGACCTCTTAGGGTCCCTGCCCCCTCGGACCACCCGACGGCAGAGACCCCAGCGTGTCTCAGCCTGTGCTGACTTCGCCGAATCGTCGTCGTCGTCGTATCAGTTGATTGTTACAACACTGTCAAAGTTTTACCACTTGTCGCTTCCCTGAGTCGATATGTATATGTATATAGGTAAGAGGGGGTTTGAGGGGAGGGTTGGTCCGATGGTGTACTGTAAAAATGTGAACTAGAGACAAGAAACAATAATAACTATACCCCAGTCCCCGGACGGTCTTCCGAGTCTTAGGGTATTCATTTTTCGGGTAACCTCCTCTTAAGGGAAATTCAACGACTGGATTTTAGACGTTTGTCGACCTTCGGGTCTTGACACGGAATTTCACAGAGGACAGGGGTCGTGCACCGTGAAAGAGTCGCATGGTGAACCAACTTATTGAGTTGGAGTGAAGTGGGTGGAATCTCAGACACGCAGGGATTTAGAGTCAAAGAACAGGTTTACTACGTATCGCCACGGTAGGGGTTCCTCGACCCGAGTCACAGGTCGAAACCGCCCACAGGGAGGTCGGAGTCCGATCTCACCAGAGTAGGAGGGCGACGCCGGCCCCACGGTCCCGGAGGAGGCGAGTCGTGTGGGAAGCCCAGTCGAGGAAATGAGGAGGTCCGACCACCCGAACAGGAAGGTGCCAAGGGATGGAAGTGCTGAAGCCACCCTGTCGGTTCGTCCACTAGTCCTTCAGTCAGGTGGTCGTCAGGTGGTCGTCAGGGACGAGAGTCGACCTCTCCGGGTGTCCGGGACGGGGAACCCCGGGTCCCGTCTCCGTGTCGAGAAAACCTTCGTGTCTCAGGGTCGGGTCGTTCGAGAAGAGGTGGACTCCAGGACCCAGCTCGGTCGGATGGGACCCCGGGGGGTGGGACCGACACACAAAGATCTTAGTGGAACTCTCGTAGACTTTTCGGGGTGACAGGAACGGGTCACGTCGGGTCAATTGTCTCTCACTCCTCCCTGAAGGGACCGACACACCACTAATTTGGAACCGTGAAGGTTACGTTCCCTGTACCCAAGCTAGGGACCAGCCCCTTGATTCTGGGGTGTACGGTACTCCGTGTCGGTTTTTGTTTACTTTCGTCCCACTCCTCTCCCAGTGACCACGAACGACTTCGAGGGACCGAATAAGCTGGTAGGTGGGTCAGAATTCCTGTGACAGTCTCTACTTTTCTAGAGGGACTTAAAGTGAATTAGCTGAAATGTTTTCCCAATACTCACTGGTGACCCCAGTCTACGACACCGGACTGACAGTAAGGAAATAATTAGGAGTCTGCGTGTGACTCGTAGATGGTACCCCGAGCGTGACGGGCCCCGGGCCGTACTGGGCGCAGGTAAGTGGTACCCGGAGAGGGAGACGGAGCCAGGAGAGGGTCTCTACCTCACCGACGACCCGTGTGGCCAGTCAGCCCGCGAGGAGGCAGCCTCGTCGACGACGAACCGGTCAAACTCTCTTGTCCCACAAGGCTATACCCTCGTCCTATGTAAACCGAGGGACCTGGGTCAAATTCCTTTCCGGTTCAGAAGTTCGAACAGGGTGAAAGTCCTTTGGTAAACTCGTCACGGGATACGGTACCAGACGGATCCGACCCCTCACCTTCCAAGTTCTACCCGGGACGGGAACTCCTCAGTACCCCAGGACCCCTTCTGTTGCGGAGTGGACGATAATGATGTATTACGCACTGGTACACCCTCGGGTCCTGTACCCGCGGACGGACGGGTCTTCCCCCTCCGAGGACTCCCTCCAGACCTGTCCACCCGGTCCGATTTACGTCCCGTAGGACCCTCCCACCGTCCTGGACCCGACACCTTTGAAACCACGCAGAGAGTTCGTCGGACGCGGTACGCCCGTCGTCCTCCGTCCGTTACTCCGGTGCACCCGGACCGGGGGACACGACAGTTGGTAGGACCCGAAGTGACCGTCGGGTCCCCTCGAGACTACCCGAAGTTCGTCCCCCCGATTTCCGGCGGGGTTCGGAGCCTCCTCCTCCTGTCGACAAGCACCCCCTACCGGGGTCCGACCCGACGGGTACTCTAGGGTACTCGGTGTCAACCGACCTCCTTCTACGCGGGTTTTTGTGTAGGAGTACGTCTCGTCGACGTCTGGTTTGGTGAACGGGTGAGGCCCCGGTCTCGCGGGTCGGGGGTCGCGAAGAACCCTTCACGCCGGGGTTAGGTCAGGGCAGAGTGGGGCAAAGGATCCGGTCCCTAAGTGACTGAAAATAATTTCCCCGCACACCAGAGACAGTCTTGGACTGGGGCGGACGTCGAATCGTCCTGCCATATGTTCACACGTCTGCGGGCGTTATTCGGTGTGAAGTGAATATTTTAGTCCGGGTGCCCGGTCAGAACCCCGAAACTGGAAACCCTACAACGAACAACGGAGGACCGGAACCGACGAAGAGACGAACCGGTCAAGACACAGAGTCGTAGAGAGCTCTCTCCAGTAAAAGTCCACACTTCAGTCTAGTACGCACAGGAGACGAATTCAGGCAGGGACCGAGGGTAAAGCGAGTCTTACTCCCGGTCTAAGGTGACACTCCAGAGTCACCGGGGACTCTGGGGTGTGTCAGACGAGGAGGGTTCTACCTGGACGGAGAAGGGTGACGGGAGCCGGTGAGGTGCCGTCGGCGTGCCCGGGGTGACACGGTCCGCGGGGACGTGACCCAATCGGAGACGAGTCTTGTGAGAGTAGGATCCATGGACGGACCGAGACAGGAGACAGAGCAAGGAGTCCAGAGTGACAGAGTCTCCAAGAAGGGACTGACAGGACACGGGGGAGGTTCGGGAGGTCTTCGGGGGACGGGACGAATTGAGAGAAGGAGCTTGAGTGAGGGAGGGTAGTCAAACAGAGAAGTAACGGACGGGTGAGGTGGGAGGGGTTAGGGTAGGGTAGGGTAGTAACTTGACATTCGCGGTTCTATCGTCTGTGAGACATGGTAAATGACTATTTACGGGTCGAGGACCTCGACGACATGGGTATATCCGCCACGAGTCTTTCGTAACCTACCTACCTACCTACCTACCGACCTCGGTTGTTCAGAAGTAATAGATAGGGAAATATGCGATCTGTGACAAACGACACCTGAGTCCACTGGCCTTGTGTAGGGAGGGAAGTCTCGACGGTCCGGGACACCTACGAGATCCATCAGGTCGTGACGACTGGCACTAGTCCCGGGACTTCCCTGGCCGGCTCTCGACCCTGTCACTCGTTGTCACCCTAGACTGGACCCGTCCTTAGGTGGGTAAGTCCGTGGGTGTGCCTACCCTCTCAGTGACCACGGACCCGGGTGTCCGACGGGTCTAGGAGTTCCTTATTTTTATAGTGACAGGTTTTTTTTTTATATAGTGACAGGAGTACTGTGGACGACGGTCGAACCGACCTGTGTGTCAAGGGGAAACAGCAGTCAAAGGCGACACCGATCTATTCACCCCGTGTTCCAGAGTCAAGACGAAGGGTCGTTTCCATACATCGGGCCCGAGGGGTGTTGTCACGTCCAGGAGAGGGGAGAAGGCGTTTCTCGTCCTCCTTAACCTGGGTCCTGTAAAAGGACTACTTGAGACAACCTTCTCTATCAAGAACTCAGGTCCGGACTACACTTCTTATTTACAAAATATGATGAGAGTCTTGCTTTCCCTCTTGGGCCTCACCCTCCAAGAACTTTTCTGACCCACTACCCGAGTAAAGTCGCATCAACCCCTATGTACACGAACATTGAGGGTTCAATTAAGTGTTGATCAATGTGTCCCCTACTTTTACAAGATTTTAACTAAGATCACTACCAACGTATTAAGACTTATCTGAGTTTTTAGTGACCCAATATGGAAATTACCCGAAGGCACCACCAAGTTTACCATTTTTTTGACGGATGTTACTCTCTCCGGGTCAAAACTAGGGACCTAATCTTTCTAGGGGACCTCTTCCCTTACCGTTGGGTGAGGTCATCAGAACGGACCTCTTAGGGTACTTGTCTCCTTGGACCGCCCGACGTCAGGTACCCTAGCGTTTATCAGTCTGTGCTGATTCGTTGAGTGTGTGTGTGTGGAAATTTACTCATCTAATATGTCATACACCAATATGGAGTTATTTCTACAACATTCTACAACATAAAAAAACTGTTTCAAAATAACTAAAAAAAAAATTAAGAAAGAAGGAAAACCAAAGACGGGAGATTCCAACCAGGTCACCAAACACATTCGAAGAATATCCCACTCTAAACACGACTCAAAAACACACAAAAAAACAAAAAGGAGACTACCCGTTCCGACTTACTCCACCATGAGGACAGACGACGACTAACCCAAACATAAAAACAAAACAAACGACAAATCAACTCCGCAGGACGTGTCCCACGATGACCACCAACCCCCACTACGGCTCAGAACATAAGGTCACCAAAGGAATCACACTCAAGGGTGATAAACTATGAGAGATCCCCATCAAGAGACCTCTTCCGTTACCGTGGGGTGAGGTCATGAGAACGGACCTTCTAGGGTACCTACCTCCTCGGACCACCCGACGTCAGGTACCCCAGCGATTCTCAGCCTGTACTGATTCGCTGAAGTGAAAGTGAAAGGTGAAAGTACGTGACCTATTCCTTTACCGTTGGGTGAGGGCACAAGAACGGACCTCTTAGGTCCCTACCCCCTCGGACCACCCGACGGCAGATACCCTAGTGTGTCTCAGCCTGTGCTGACTTCACTGAATCGTCGTCGTCCCCATCGAGACACCAGTAGATCCCAGAACCTCAGTCACGAGGGTGAGGTTCCCGAGTCCCGATCTAGAGAAGGATAACTTCTCCTTTCCCCTGACTTCAACACTTGCCGTCTCTGTCGTGACCACCGTACGCCAGGAACTGCGGCCAGGAAACCGATACTTGGAAAAGAGCCAAAGACATCTCTAGATCGTTTTACTAACATTTTCGCGTTATATTAGAGCCTTTACAATATGTTTGTACTTTTTGTAGAGGTGGGACGAAACTTTAGTCATTAAACTCACGTCTGATGGTTAGGTTTTCCGGACTAAAAAAAAAAAATTAAACCGACATAGCCCACGATCAACGCCGTGTGCTCTAGAAGTGATGTAGTGCACCCTAAAGAGGAGTGTGGAGTGTCTGAGATCGACACCGAGTGTCCGAATCAACGTTTCACCGTACACCCTAGAAGCAAGGGACTGGTCCTTAGCTTAGCCACAGGAGACGCAACGTTCCGTCTAAAAATCGGTGACCTGGTGGTTCCTCCACCACAAAAAAGTTTTAGTCAAGATTTTATCATCCTACCAGTGCTTCGACAGTAGAAAAGGATTGCTGGCCTAATAGAGTAAACACAGGGTAAATTAATATTTTGTCAGGATAAATACGTTGTAAAAGGAATTTCGTTAGGTTTTCACTCTTTTTCTTTAACCTGGGACGTCGTGTAAGACCCTATTAAACCTTTGGAACTACGTTAGGTCTGAGTGCACCGCCGGAGGGGGAAGGGATTTTACACGGAAAAAGGTAAAGAAAAACTGAAACTTCTTTGCTGAGACAAGAACGACCATTTTGTCGGCGGACAAGGGAAAAGAAAGGACATTTAGTACTCTATTCAAACGTAAAGTATGGAAAGGTCTTTAGAGACAACTAACACCAGACTGGAGTCTTAGTACTGAAGACCCTTTCTTTCATCCATAATCTTAGTGACGACACTCGAAAACAACTTTTGGAGACTTCGACACAGACACAACACTGGGGATCTGTCTTTTGTCCACTTACGATGGAGGTCTAGTGAAGGACCACGACCCACTACTGTACAGTCGGCGAGGCAGGTCGAGTGACGTCCCTGAAAATTTAAAAAAAATTCAATAATAAAGAACCTCTACTAATCCCGATCTCACGAGGAGAAAAACACAACAGTTTTGACCGTCCCCCGCCCCAGACCTCTATTTACGAACCTCAGTAAGGACCACGATATTGAATTAGTCCGGTTGAGGGCAATTAACTCGTTAACGAAATATAGTCGGGGATACGATTCGTAACCCGAAGGATCCATCGCGATTACCATTTCTTGGGTGGACGGTTACGTCCTCTGTATTCTCTGTGTCCAAGGTAGGGACCCAGTCCTTCTAGGGGACCTCCTCCCGTACGTTGGGTGAGGTCATAAGAACAGGCCTCTTAGGGGTACCTGTCTCCTCGGACCGCCCGATGTCAGGTATCACAGTGTTTCTCAGCTTGTGCTGACGTCGTTGAATCGTGTGTACGTACGATTCGTATCGACATACATAAGAATAACTAAAAAATTATTTAAATAAATACCGAGACGACCCAGAAACAACGACGTTCTCGACAGAGATCACCGCTCGTCCCCGAGGAGAAGCAACGGCACACGTCCGAAGAGTGACACCACCGGAGAGAACAACTTCTCTTGCCCGAGATCCCGCGCGTCCGACGTGCGGTACACCCGAGTCATCGGTGTCGAGGGTTCGAGATCTCAAGTCGGAGGTATAAAAACCGTGTGTCCGAATCAAAGAGGTGTCGTACACCCTAGAAGGGGTTACTCCCTACTTTGGGAACAGAGGATGTGACCGTCCGTCTAACAAATGGTGACTCGGTGGTCCCTTCGGGAAGTAAGAAAAAAAAAAAAAAAGAGAATACTTGTCAGTTGAGTCTACGAATAAGGAGAAAGAGAGAGAGTTTCCATTATTGGAACACTCTTAATAAGGTTACTGACTGGTGGATTAAAAGGTGAGTTGACAACATAAAAGTAGAGTTAAGTAAGATTTCCTCTAAATTTACTACTTGTTTTTCCAGTACGTGTGTGTTGTGTCTTAGTATGTTATATTAATTATTTTACTTTTTCCGACACTTTTCCTTCTTCCATTAACCTTGGACGAAGTGAAATGATGTGAAACACAGTCACAAGAATACGGCCGTGAAATTATTACCCTTTTTTTGTCGAGTCCTGGAAATTTATAAAATAACTGTTATAATTATATGATTACATAGTTCCATAAAAGTCCGTTTATCTATATATACTGGAGTTGAGTACCAAAGATTACAGGACATCTATAATAGTACTACATTACAACATGTAAGAAAAACAACTTTTGAGACAATGACAGGACTAATGGAAGATGGAAGCGAGGTGCATGTGTGTTGAAATACAATGTACCATGTTGTAATTCTATTTTCTTTTTCACTCGTCCGTGGAATCTCTATACGAACTTCATCTTTACACCACAAAAGTAGACACTGTGGTCGTCCTGGATCTGACTCAGGCCCTCTACGAGAAGTCTAAATAGATGTTTTGACTGACAAAGTCATGAAAGTCGGGGTGGAATTTCTATGGTATAGTTACTGACGGCTAAGGTAATCCCACAAGAAAATTGTTTTAGTATTTGGTCTTATAAGGGAGTGAATTTGTTAAAATAAATACCATCTCAAAGGTTTAAAAGAAAATAGAACTTTAGTAAGTGTTTCTTGATAAAAAATGAATCTAATTTTTACATAAAGAATATTCTTTTACAATTTTATGTATGTAATCCGTCATAACAATATAAAATAAATTGTGTCATATTAGTTTCCTAATTTCTCTTTTAGTTTTGTCAACTTATATGTATTTTGAGGAATATTAAATAAATGTAGATAAGATCATAAAATTTCTTTTTTTTATTTCGTGATTTGTAGTCTCTATTATAAAACTATTCGTTATAAATATTTTTTAAACAATTCGTAACGTTGTTTGATGGAAACTATTTGACGGGGATATTCTTTATTATGGTAACCTTGATATATAGATTTCGTTTATACTTCCTTTTCTTTCATATTTAACGTTATCACTGAAAAATTTATGTGAAAGAATATTTCACTTCGGGATATAAGAATAAATTAAGAGTATCGTTACGCACTCCTTGTCTAAGAAAAGGAGGTATAGAGTGGGTCCCTTAGGGTCCGAGACCCGATGTGTCCGTCCGTCATAGGGTCCCGACTCTGAACTTGGACAAAGGTCTCGGGAGTGAGTCTGAGTCTACGCTACGGAGCTAAAGGAACAGACATGGGACCGTAAGTCTGGGTGGAGGGTGGGAGTCCGATGTAGGAGGGCAGGGAAGATACCTTCTCTCGACACGTTAACGTCGTCAGAGCATTCTATCTCTCGTCGAGTCTATGGATCTTGGGGTAACCGTGGGAGAGGGGTTCGTACCGCTACCTGGCGTCGCGAGAGGAGGATCACTGTCCGCTACACGGGAGGTGTCCGGGCCTACCCCAGGGGTTCTCTACGAGGGCCGTCAAGACAAATCCTCTGTCCTACACGAAGACAGGTTTCGTCACGACAGAGCTAATAAATAATTAACACTTTCCCTCCCCCTTTTTTTTCTTATCCCAAAGGACCTTTCCCTATTTTCAAGTTATACTATTTGAGGGCTTTTCGTTAGTTTCCGGTTTCTCCCGTCTTTTTATTTCCTGCTTCTCTCATTCTCTACTACTTAGTTTCGTCGTCCGCGCACTCGTCGCGGGGCCCTTCCCCGGTATAAAGTGTCCCTACCTCGACGCCGCCTCGTCCTCGGCTGCCCCACTCCCCCCTCCCGCCGCCCCCTTCACTCAGTCTCTCTCGCCCTGAGCCAGGGGGTTCCAGTGGTCCCGGGATCCCTACTCGACCGCTGCTGCCCCTACCTACCTCGGCAAGCACACAGGGACACCGGCGTTCGGAGAACACACGTAAACACCGAATTTACGTACTTACATCTTTTAACAGTTACCCTTGACAATTCGATGTTCTTCTCAGGAAGGGGGGGTGGGGAGGAACCGGGTACGACATGACGAACCCCATAGAATCAAAGGACTCGTCCCTGACTTGGGTACGGGACCCGTCACTTTCGTGTCTCAGGATTGGCGACCTGGTGGTCCCTTAATTCGATGTCTTCTTCTATAGTGGGGTTAGGGAGGTGGGGACTTCTTTCGTCGTGATCATAAAGGCAAATGAAGGGTAGACAATGGAAAGACAAAAAGAAGAGAAAGAGAAAAAAGGGGTTAAAAATCAATGGATCCTTTATGTAAGAAGACCTCCTCCCGTACCGTTGGGTGAGGTCGTAAGAACAGATTTCTTAGGGTACCTGTCTCCTCGGACCGCCCGATGCCAGGCATCCCAGTGTGTCTCAGCCTGTGCTGACTTCTTCGTTGAATCGTGTTGTGTTGTGTCCTTTATGTACTTAGCTGAGAAGTAAAAATTTTCTTTAATTTCACAACGTTTGTCCTGGATTCACGGGGGGTGGTACGAGGCGTGAGGGGTCTGTAGGTGTCAAACCGAGTAGAGAAAGGTCCAGGCAGGACACGTCAATATACAGGTGCGTACCGGTCACCCGTCGTGTCCCGGAGCCGGGAGAAGACGCTAAGACGTCAGGTGTGTCGTGACTCGTGGTGCTCCGAAAAGTATTGGGTGCACTACCGTCTTGGACGGGACTTGATAGCTATCCATGTCGATGGTAGACAACACTGATCCGAACCAAAATAAGGGACATCTTTAAATTATCTAAACCAAAAGTCGATGGACTCTGGGTCCACGACACTGCATCACATATACACACACGGGGTACCGGAAAATTAGGAATTTCTCAGATATTTCGGGTCTTGTGGAGGTTGGAGTTCCCAAATCCCAGTCCTTCCCCAATACCTAGACATCGACAGAATACTAAACTCGACGGGAAAAAAAAAAAATTGGATTTGAACAAAAAAATTGGGTTTATCTTAGTAACAAGACGTATGGGAAGACTTCGAACTAAAAGTCCGTGGTGTCACTTGGTTTTTAGAAAGACACAATTACCTACATCTACAGAGAGTAGGAAAAAGTCCCAACACATTATAAGGTATCACACCTAGGTACATAAGGAAAGAGACCTGTAAAACCAACAAAGGACCAAACGGTAAGGTCTGTGACGACGTCACCCGTGGGAACCTACGTGCACGTCGGTTCCTAGTCTTGACGACACAACGGACCCAAAAAACGAAACGAAACAAACAACCAAAAAGGGAAGAGGGATGGGGGTGTACGGACGATAAGGGATATGTTGTCTCCTAAGGAAAAAAAAAAAAAACATTATATTGACATCAACTAAATATTATAATACAATCTAAGTCCGTACGTCGAAGTCTAAGAAAAAGTAATATCCAATAATACTCTATAACTTACATCATGGGACACACATATCTCTGAGGAACAACACATTCCCAAAACGACCCAAAACAAACCCCACCAACCTCCCCAACATGAAAAATAAAACACAACCTCATACCCGAAGGGAGTATCGAGTCAACCATTTCTTAGACGGACGTTACGTCCTCTGAGTAAAGTTAAGGACCCAACCCTTCTAGGTGACCTCTTCCCTATCCGATGGGTGAGGTCATAAGAACCCGAAGGGACCACCGAGTCGACCATTTCTTAGGCCAACGTTACGTCCTCTGGACCCAAGCTAGGGACCCAACCTTTCTAGGGGACCTCTTCCCTTTCCGATAGGTGAGGTCATAAGACCGGATCTCTTAAGGTCCCTAACACATCAGGTACCCAAGCGTTTCTCAGCCTGTACTGACTCGTTGAAAGCGAACAAAGAACAATACCGGTTGACCCGAAAGGTCCACTGCGAGCACCATTTCTTACACGAGCGTCACGTCCTCTGTGTCCCCTACGTCCAAACTAGGGACCCAGTCTTTCTAGGGGACCTCCTCCAGGATTGTTGGGTGAGGTCATAAGAACGGACCTCTTAGGGTACCTGTCTCCTCGGACCGTCCGACACCAGGTATCCCAGTGTGTCTCAGTCTGCGCTGGCTTCGGTGAATCGTGCATACACACGTACCGGCCAATCGCTACAACCCTTGTCACTTCCCTGAGTCGGTATGTATTTGTACCTAGGTAAGAGGGGAGTTCGGGGGAGGGGAGGTCCGACGGTGCAGTTCAACTCGTCTCAAGGGACACGCGACGCCATTCAGGAACAACCAACAGGTAGAATTTACGGCGTCACACTTATACAGGCAAGGTTTGAGGGATTGACAGGGAAGGTGGGGTCGTCGGTATTCGAGTAAGAGATTCAGACACTCAGAGAAAGATTTCCAAACCAAAAATTGCTGTAACGATAGTACGGTCTTCGTAGAGCGGTCCGACGGTTTGTGGAGAAGGATCATGAAGTAAAAGTTCCCGATGCATTATCAGACCCAGACTCATAAGTAAAGAATGTCGACGATATTGCTTCATGGTGTTTGACCCACCGAAGTTTGTCGTCTTCATATGACAGAGTGTCGAGACTCCTACTCCCGAAAGAGACCACCGAGTCGGCCATCTCTTAGACGTTCGTTACGTCCTCTGGGACCAAGCTAAGAACTCAGTCTATCTAGGGGACCTATTCCCTTCCCGATGGGTGAGACCATAAAACCCCGAAAGGACCACTGAGTCTACCGTTTCTTAGACGGACGATAAGTCCTCTTGACCCAAGTTAGGGACTCAACCCTTCTAGGACCGTTTCCCTTGTCGATGGGTGAGGTCATAAGACCGGACCTCTTAAGGTACTTGTCTCCTTGGACCGTCCGACATCAGGTACCCTAGTGTCTTGCAGCCTGCACTGAATTTTTGACTCGTAAGTATTTGTGTCCAACAAAGACGACGAATACTTGGTGGGACTCTACTTGTAGGAATGTGTCTTTAGAACACGCCCAAAGGTCACTAAGGAAATCTTTGGTAAGAAATCGTGATTACCCTTACGGACATGAACTCCGAAAAAACAACAACAAAAAAAGACCGGCACAGTTTACCGTACAAAATAGAACCAAGGGACTAGTCCTTAGTTTGGGTACACGGAACATAACCTTCGTGTCTTAGAATTGGTGACCTGGTAGTCCCTCTAGGAAATTCCGAGAACTCTCGGGGAACGGTCCAACGAAAGGTCTTTCGTTTCACCCCCTAAGGGGAGTCCAGGGTGGACCTGGGGTATACAAGTAGGGGGTCCCGAGAGGTCTCTATGGTCAGACGAGTCGGGGGGTTCCGTTTAGGAGAGGTACCGTCCACACATGCACGGTGGTCATACCCGTGTGTGTAGGAAAGATCGTTCTGAGTAAAAATAAAATAAAGAATAAGGACGGTTTCCCCCTCTCTCTCTCTCAGGTGTCCAATTGTCGTTTATCTTTGATATCGAGGGTCACGGACAAGTCCCGTATAAGAGAACGTTGGCGCAGATGCTTATTTCCAAAGTCTCTATGGTCCGAGAGCCGCGTAGTCCGTGCTTTAGTTAGTCACTTTAAAGTGAGTGTCCCGTCGGACGGTTCTCTCTTGTCCTCTCTTTTCATTCAGGAGACCAGATGCAGTGGAGTGAGGGGCGTTGCCGTCAGTGCACTGTGGTGAAACCCCCCGTCGGACCGGTCCCTCGTCCACCAGTCCTCGGTAAACTTTGCTCGGTTGGACTTCCAAAGACCCCCATTTAAAACTCTCGACCTCGGTCCACTTCTGGAACCCTCTAACCTCGAGTTAAGTGCCCCCGAAGTCCCTCACTCCGTCGTCTCCTTGCGACCTCCCTTGGGGTCCCCTCAAACACACTTCACTACTGGTCGTCCTGCCCCGACTCACGAACTCCTGGCGGTCGCTCCTTCCCCGTAGGTTTCTGTTCTGCGAAGGGAGTCGTACTGCTCCCGGTTGACTCACGTCTTTGGTCTCGCGTCCTACATCCCTTCCTATTTAAATCGACCGCAAAGTCCCCTTTTGTAGCTAGAGTTTACATCGGGACAGAAAATTTTCTTTCACCTTCGATGTCCGGTCAGTAAACCCTGTCAAAGGGAACTTGTCTATTTTCGGATCCTTTTCCCTGGCGAACATCGACCAAATAAAGAGGACCGTCCAGGTCCCCTAGAAGAAACCTGACCTCCTGTCGACCAAAGGGGACCCCGAACTACCTATCAGGTGGGGGGTCGGGGGTGAGGAAGGGGTCTTTTCCACGATAGTCCAACGAAAGACCCTTCTAACCTCCAAAGATAAAGGTTAGGTTTGGTAACCAGGGGTGTTCCTCACCCCGGCCTGGGTCCGAGGTTCGACCGGGCCGACGGGCGGTCCGACACCTGTAGACTACTCGGACACACAGTCACCCCGGTGCCGGTCGGGGGGTTCGGCCAACAGGGCAGTGGTTCGTCTCCTAGAGACCACCGACATCTGTCCCAAACAAATAAAAATTTGGCCCGCGAAGACTGTGAGTGCATCGTAGCGTCTGTAGAGTAAAGATGGACCCGCTTCGGCTCCCTTGACGTCAAGGAGGGGTTGTTTTCTCGCGGACAGACTCACTGCGAGGGGTTGGAGCGGCCCACCGTTGCCCGTAGAAATACGTCGGAGCGAGACTGTGACGAGGGAACAAACCTTCCCCTTCTCTCCGGCCAGACAGTTATAAACCCCGTGATTAGTAACCGCAAGCCCGCGGTCCCCAGTAACTTTCCGACTCTGCAAAGGTCCTTAAGTACCGAGATTTTTGCATCCCGACTGGCATTTCCTAAAGGTCGTTCCCAGACTCTCTTTCTTTGGGTTTAGAGCCGGGGTGGGGGTGAGTAACAGGTAACACAGAGTCTAAGAAACCTTCTTCACTTCAGTTACGAGTGCCACTACGCCCAGGTTCAATTATTATTTACACCTCCTTCCTCTTTCCTACGAGTTATAAATTTGTAACGTCTCGCGGACCAAACCAAACGGTCGGTGACGGGAGGCGGGCGAAGGACCTGCCCAGACATTTTGGGTCGCAGAAAAAGGGATTGAGACGTCGACCTCGACATCTCTGTCTCCTTTTGCCTCGGAAGAGATCCGTTGGGGTCTCGCCGTCGTAAAGACGAACAAAACACGACTGAAAGACTTCCCGTCCTTCTACTACCGTCACACCTGTGTCCAAAAAGGCTGAGCAAGCCGTAAGTTTCCCTCAAAAATGCGAAACCCCAGTATAGATCTCAACAGAAGTAAAAGGACACAATGGAAGAGAACCTCGACCGAGCATAAAATTATATTTACAAGACGAAGTAAGGATGAAGACCGAATTGGTACTCTGTGGTGGTAGTGTAACTCCTTTGTAGATAGGTTCATCGGGGACGATCTACGCAAGGAATTTTCAACGGATACTCCGTCTTAAGACACTTAGTTAAGGAACAAAGAAGAACTGTGTGTAATATATTTTCCTTTTCGTAAGGAAACCCCCCTCCGTTTTTTGTAAACCGGGGTCCTGTATTATTTTAGTACGAATTCCTACGTTGCTTGAAATTTCAGAGAATCAATTTCCTTTAGCTATGAAAATACTACTTTATAATTATTATGATTTTTTTTCATTCAGTTTTGATGTTGACGTCTTGTCGGTCCCGCTAACATTGTAGCTTGCGTAATCGAATCGTAAACGTTCCTTCGTCTCTCCTCTTTGGCCTCGGGTGGACTCTTCGGGGAGGTTCGGGGACATTCGGAGGAAAAGTCCGTAAAAGGAAGCTCTTCTGTGTGTGGAGAGGAATCCACGGTCGTAGTAAGGGCTTGTAAAACAACTTCGACGACGGAAAACCTTTGTTTTCCTACTTAGACTCGGCCTCTCCCCGTGTGTGCACTCGTGTGTGTGTGTGCCCACATTACCCCTGACTCGTCTCCCCCGGTTCCTCTCGGTACACAAACTTGTGTATAGACAGGGAGGGAGGGGAAGGACGTCCCTAGTGGGGTCACCTCCAGAAATTCCCCTGTCTAAGTATAATCCAACTTGGTACACTTTAAAGACTAAAATAACCAGTACAACCAACTTATCTCCGTTAAAGTTTGCCAAGGTGTTACGCAAGCTGAGAGGTCGCTTCGTTATGATTGTCTTGTGTGAACATAGAAAAAAAAAAAATTATCGTAAAAGAAAGAAAGAAAGGAAGGTGTAAATAAACCGAGGTAACCCAGAATAAATGTAGTACCCCCTTAGAGGGCGACGTCGCGTGTCAGGGATTAACCCCGTCCGCTCGGACCCTCGTGTGTCCGAGTCGTCAACACCACGAACCCGAATCAACCAGGTACCGTGCACCCTAGAATCAAGGGACTGGTCCCTAGGTCGGACGCAGTTAGGACGTAACCTTACACTCGAGAATTAGTGACCTGGTGGTCCCTTTAGGGGCTAGTCCACACAGAACTCGGGACTGTATCGTCTACTCTAAAGTCCTTAGATCCACCTTCATCGTTCTTCGAGTAGAAGAGTATATGACAAAATTATATGTAGGGAATTTGAATCTGTGACTGTCAATGAAAAATTTTCGGGACGAAGACATTGCAAATCAAGACTGTCGCTTGTATTCCGTCCTAAGACGAGACACGACACATCAAAAGACATAACTCGACTCGACAACGAAGACTGTGTAGGGGGTCCACATTTCTGGGAGGATTTTTGCTTTTAGGGGTCAGGAACGGAGTGACCCGGGTTTAAGGTCAACATGGTATTTACGGTCGATTCAGCAGTTTGTCGAGCACGACTGACTTGGGAATCTGGCAGCGCTGAACAAGTAAGGAGAACCCGGGAGACTCCACTCGACTGTAGTGGACGAAATGTGCACTCTCGGTATCCGAACACCCGATTCACCAAGGGGGCTCCGGTGTACCGGTGTGCCCCACGGACCTGGGGGCTTGGGGGAAGTGTGGGTATAGGACACAGGTCTCACCCTTGACGTCGGCGTCTCAGTTCATAGACGAGAGTTCACTCGAGGGGGTATCGGTTGTCTCGACACAGAGGCAGGCGGACCGCCGAACACAGCTCGTCGTTCGTGACGGTCCAGTCTTCCATTATCAGGGCAGGTGAGTCGTTGGAGCCGGTACCGAAAACTTCGAACGAAACCCGACACACACCGAGGAGTGTGTGATGGACCAGGATGGACGGGGTGCATCAAGGTCTATCGTAGAGGGTCAGAGTGATGGTCACTACACAGTCGGCTGCGGTAGTGGGCAGACAGACCGGATTGGGGTCAGACAATTCCGCGCACCGGCCTCTGGGACTGCACCGGGGCGATGCCCCCCCTCGGTGGGATGCCAGGACGTGTGTGGGTGTCCCTTGGTCCTGGTGTCCACCCGCCCATGAGACCCTCACACAATTCATGCACACCTAACGTGTACGTCTTCTAGTTTTGACCAGGGGACCGGGGGAACGTGTACCGGGGGAGCCTCTTGTATACTCCGGTCCTCGTGCACAGTCGTGCGTCGTGGGTGAAGGCCGGACTCGCGTGTCTCGTCCCGGTTACCCTACCTCTGAACGACCCTTCTGAGTTACCCGGAACCCGGTGACTCTCGGAGTCCTCGAACAAACAGGAAACGTGCGTCCCGACACCGACTGGGCTGAGTCGGGACTGGTCACCAAGACCGGAGGACGACCCCGGTCCTCAGGCCCCAGGTACTGGGCGAGGGACGTAGACCTTCGTGGGGGCTAGAGACAGATTGCCCGGAGGGAGAGCGACGAGAAAGTCGGGACAAAGGACGGAGTCAACTCTCCGTCGGCTCTACCGGTGACCACCCGAAAGATTATGGAGACGACTCTCTGACAACACCTCGAGAGAAGAGTGATAACATATCTGCCATTACAGTGACCTTCTCCCGTCCCCGACCCGTTCCGTCCCGGGACCGGGAAGCCGTGTTTCGGGTTCAGGACCGGTGGAAGTCCCCTACGAGGAGATTCTCTAAGAGTCTCTAGATCAGGTCGCACCAGGGGTGGACGATCGTCGAGGGGCGGGGGCACCGGACCTCTCCCCGAGCACAGGTTCCGTCATATCCCGTCGAGCGCTCCCCGACTGTAAGTGTACCGAGGGGGCCCGTCGGTCTCCCGACGAATCTGGGGTCCAGAGAAGGTACCCACCGTCGGGGGGGTCCCTCCGCAGTGGACTTTTGTTTTCGTCAAACTCCCCGTCTCGACCCTGACTCTCTCGTGTTTCTTTTGCTCTATGACTTTCTGGTAAAAAAGAAAGGACGTCCAAAAGTTCATATCAGAAATTTTAGGTTCTCCTAAATAGACTCCTATTTGTCGACATCCAATTTTCTAAGACGTTCAAAGGTCGATAAAAATATACAACCTGTACAATAGGGGATTTTTTTTGTTGGCCTTTATTTTCAGAAATTCGTAAAACTCCAGGACGGGTAGTCACTACCTCCCGCAGAGTGGACACCACTCCAACAAGTCCGAGCCGGCTCCCTCCGCCATCTTTGTGGGAGAAGGGTCTCGTCGGGGGACCCGGTCCGTCCTTCACGTGTGTTTCTAGTCTTTGGCGAGTCCCAGTTGTAACGCCCACCGGCACACAACCAGGACCTTGCGTCTCAAAACACGGGTCTTGGGACTTTGTCATTTAGCATACTGAGTGATGCCCCTCTGCCTCCCATATACAACCACCTAGGAAAATAAAAACACGTTTAAGGAATCTCCTCCGGATCCACTTTCGGACCGGTGAGTACCGGGTCACCCACGCGACGACAACTTGAACTGAGACTTCGACGCAGGAACGGGACGTGGGGGGGGGCGCGGGGGGGTGGGGGCGGCACAAGAAACTTATCAACATCCGTGAAACCGAAACGATCAACCCCCAAATTAACGAATCAGTATGGGCTGAGGAACGCTGGGGTATCTGACATGGGGTGGTCCGAGGAGACAGGTACCCTAAAGGGTCTGTTTTTATGACGTGACCCAAGGAGGAGGTCCCCTAGAAGGGGTGGGTCCCTACTTTGGACCCGGAGGACGTAACGTCCACCTAAGAAATGGTAGACTCGGTGGTCCCACGTCGGGGTGACGACCTGTAACGAGAGTAGACCGCCCCCTTTCGTCTCCTACTCCGCCCCTCCATACCCGAAGTTTCGGGCGGAGGCTATGGCGGCCATCTGGGACGTCTGGTGCATGTCAGGTAGTATGTCTCGGTGGACTGCCGCCTCGGGGTGTGAGGCAGAGTCGGGACGCGGAGGAGAGACCGGGGTCCCGGCCCCGTCCGACGCAACCCCCCTCCACTTCCCCGGGTCGTTCCTTCCTCGGTCGTTCCCACCCCCTTTAGCCCGGTGCCGACGTGAACGGCAGAAGTCGAAACACGTGCTCCAGTGCCCCGGTTAACTAATAAAAATGACAAAGGGTCGTAGCTCCTCACCACTCTTTTTATGTCTGTGACGTAGGAGTGTTGGACTCGGCCCCGGGGTCCCACTTAAACGATTACTTTCTGTCTACCCTCACTCCCCGTGGGGGTGGGGGCGTCAGGAGTAAGGTCGGCTCTGACAGCTCTTCGTTCCGAAACCAAAAACAGTCCCACCTGTCGAGAAGGGAGGTTCAGAACCTAGAAATAGGACTTTCTCCAGAGAACCTTTGACCTGAAGAAACTTTGTGTAGGTACACTAGGAAGTAACTGAGTGCCCCCACAGTAAGTCTGAGGCTTCCGTGTGTACAGTCCTCGAGTCGGAACTGCGGGGGTCAGAGTCGACCGTCTCTGGTAAGCGTGTCCTCTGCGTGAGCCAAACCAAACGGACCCCGAACGGACGAAAAAAAAAAAAAGTTTACACTTCACTTAACAGTCGTCAAAATTTTTAGTCCTTCAAAATGTGGTTTTAGGTCTATGGGTCGAAGAGGACTCCTTGTCTTTCGACACCGGTGAAAGAGTTCGTCGTCGTCAGTCTCCCCGACGTCTCGGCATCAAAGGTCAAAAGGGGTCAGAGGGGGTGAGGGACAACAGAGGGGCTGTGTCCGACTTTCGGGGTACTTAGTCCAAGTAAAAGGACTCTCTTCTCTCGCTAAAGAGTCACGGGTACAACGTTAGTTTGTTCCCTTTCGTCTGCCGTTCACCTCCTCTGACAGACGGAAAGTGGGGAGTGGAGAGGAGAAAGTGGGGACAATAGGCAGGTCGGGAACCACGAACTCAAACGTCGGACATCTGAGCTCCGTGACTCGGTGGGTGGACTGGACAGACACTAAAAGTATCCGTCCGAGATGTCTCCAAGGAAGATCTTCTCCGTCCTCTTCCCTTCGGATGGGAACTAGTCCATGGGACGTCGGTCCCGTCAAGATAAAGGTAGAGCACATATTTGATCTTAAAGTGACACATCTAAAATTTTTTAAAACGTTTTACGACACTACACTGTAATAGAAAGGTCTTGTTCCGAGACAGAGGTCGGACCGTCGACTAAGAAGGTCCTTGGACGGAAGTCCCTGGAACGGGTCCTCCCACATTACCCTGTCCTTAGAGCTTATACTCGACCCTACAGTACTCTCGAACCAGTGGATCTTGTCACAAGGAACTCCAGAATCGGGGGGTCCTTTACTCTCGGTTCACCATTGCAGTTAGAGGACAACGACCTTCAACAAGACTGTATCGAAGAGTGAAAAGTGAGTGGAAATAACAACCTCAGAGTGGTAAATCAAACACAAAAGCACCGAAAGTCATAAATCATCGGTACCGTAAATAAACCGAAACCAAAAAGTCTACAGTCGGTGGAACGTAGGAAGGACCACTAGACATCCTCACGGACATTGCCCACTCCGAGACCCCATTCCACCGACGACAAGTCACCAGTGTCAGGGACTCTACTTCAGATTCGGTCACCCCAAGGAAGGGGAAGTCGAAAGACTTTCCATGGGCAACTTAGAGGGTGTACGAGTCCCTCAAAAGTCTAGAAGGTCAGAAGTCGGACTATCTTACCGTGCAGTCAGTGTATTGGTTATGGAGAATATATCTTAGTATCATGCGTCTTGTCGTGTTCAAGACCCGTCTGGCGTCTCCAGTCGACCCCGGAGGAACGAGGAGGGCCCAAAGCCTTTGAAACCGAGTCTGGGGGACCAAGAGAACGGGCGTGTGCACGTTAGGAGGGGTGGGAACTGAGCGGGCACCAGGGCCGACAAAGGTCCAGAACCGGGAACACGTAGTAGAAACACACCGGACCGCACTTGGGTCTACCCTTGAGCCAAGGAAAGGATGCATGAGGGGGTTTTCTGGTGAACGTGACGTCTTCTTTTCTCGACTTCCTCGTAACGGATTTCTAAACACCCCAGCACCCTTTCCAGGGGAGAGTTAACGAGGAAGGGGAGAAAAAGGAATGAGATGGTGGGGTCTAAAGGAGGTCCTTCACGTCCCGTCGAAAGGAATGGGGGTCTTCGAAACCGCCGGTCGGTCAGGGAACAGAGATGTCTCGAGTCGAGTGTGGGGACGTAATGGCTTCGAAAAAGTGTAGACCGTCAATTCTAATCCAGGTTGACGTGTCATCTGTTTTTGGGGTTTCTCAAATAAATGGAGATTCCCTCTCCTTAGGACCTACTTCCCTCAGTCCCCGAGGTGTTTCCGTAGTCCCTGGGTCCTAGGAAGGACGGGTTACGAGACGACAGGGATCACATACTAAGTAGGAATACCCGATACTATCGACGATCTCAAGGTTGGTAACGTAGGTACAAAGTCCTTCGTCTTACCTCCTTTCGTATGGAGAAAGGAAACTTCTTGGGAAGGATCTTTGGTTTGTGCAGTGAAAGTGAAGATAGAGTAACCGGTGGTGGCGAATCAGTGTCCCGATACGGATCAACGGTCTAAGATATTAACGTCTACTCCCCCTCTTAGCCATGACCCCCTGTCGAGTGTCATAGTCTTTGTGACATGTTTTGTGAGACTTGAGGGTTCCTAAGGTCCACGATCGACAATTTTATTACTATCAACAACGTGTATTACCGTTTCGTTGAACCGTCAGTTCAAAGAAAACGAGATGAACCCGTATACGGAATACACCCGACTACCCCGGGGTTCCGACCTGTCCGATCCGAAACCCTCGTGTCCCCTTTCTTGTCAATCGGGGTGACTAACGTCTTTGGGAACGGGCTCGACCGGGCCTCGATAGACTCGGAATTTTCTATCCCTTCCCTAAACACTTCTGTCTTTTTTCCGGTTTCCCTTAAGGTCTGGTTCCCTTGTCGGATCGACTCCGGTTCCCGTTCAGCAAAAAAAGAAAAACCCGACGTGACCCAGAAGCAACGACATTGACCCGAAAGAGATCAACGTCTCTCGCTCCGATGAGAGATCAACGCCTCGTGTCCGAGATCCCGCGCGTCCGAAGTCACCAACATCGTGTACCCCAGTCAACGGGACACCGCACGCCCTAGAAGGGTCCGGTGCAACTTAGGTACAAGGGACGCAACCGTCCGCCTAAGAACTGGTAACCTGTTGGTCCCTCCAGGCTCGTTACCCAAGCACAGTGAGTCAGACTCTGGAGGGACCCGACGTTCTCCGTCCCCGGGGTAGAGGTGTCCGGGAGGGGCCGGGGGTGACTAACCTTTCCACTCCCCATCCCGACCTCCTCCCTCGACTGTTTTCCAGTGACTCCCAACCTTGAAGGAAAAGGTTCAGGGTACCTAAACTGGTTCTTAGGTCTTTATTTCTCGTCTCTAAGTATTGACTTTACGGATGCTCGTGGTCCGTTCAATCCCTCCCCTTCCCTTGATGAGTGAAGAAGGTCAACGACGGTGCACCCTTATCCCGGGTCACTACGGTCCAACAACAAAAACTTCTTCGGTCTGTGGGTCTGAACATACATCTTAGAGGGTTACATACTCATCACTTTCACTTCACTTTCACTTCAGCGAATCAGCACAGGCCGAGACGCTGGGCACCTGACATCGGGTGGTTCAAGGAGGTAGGTACCCTAAGAGGTCCGTTCTTATGACCTCACCCAACGGTAAAGGAAGAGGTTACATACTTACCATCACGGATTTAGTTCGTTTCGTGTTTGTTCTACACTCGTTTCGGTTTGTATGGACGTTCGAAGACCCGACGTCAACCGATCGCGACCTGTGACGGAAGACACCGTTGGAACGAGAGTACCCCTTTCGAATCACCCACAAGGTGGGCTTCCGTTGTCGTAACCACAAGTCAGTGAGTCAGCACAGGTTGAGAAACGTTGGGGTCCCTGACGTCGTGTGGTCGGAAGGGACAGGAGTGGTAGAGGGTCTCAAACAAGTCTAAGTGTAGCTAACTCAGTCACTACGGTAGGTTGGTAGAGTAGGAGTAGTTAAGCTTTCGTAGTTAAGAAACTACGAGTCGGAAGAAATACTAGGTCGACAGCGTAGAGACGTACTGACGACCCGTATCGAAACTGACAGACCTGGAAACAGCCGTTTCACTGTAGAGACGAAAAATTATACGACAGATCCAAACAGTTGCTATCACCACGTGTTTCATATAAGTCCCACATGAAAAGTCACAGAGAGGGGTGTAGGGGTTTTCCGACACCCTAAGTTTAGTTTAAGTGTAAATATCCCTTTTTCTTTTGACTGGTAAATTCGCGTCTCTCGGAGTGAGTGACATGACACAAAGAGTATTTTTGTATGTCTGGGTGTCTCTTACCCCGGGCAGGTTCTAGTACTCCCTAGGACTGGACGTCTGGTCGGGAGGGAGATAGTCGCGTGAATTTTATTGTCTGACTGGAAGAGCACCATAAAAAACACACACGAACTGTTTACGGTCTCTCAATGAGTACTCAAGTAGAAGGGTCTTATTGACAGTCTTGTCCCGGTCTCCCGTCGTCCTTCTGGGGCCGGACTGGGACATTTCGGGCCCCGAGGACCTTTCGCCCCTTACGTAAAGTGGTAACAGGACGGACGAGGTCTCGTAGCACAGACCTGGGTCGAAACCCGTCCAAGAATCACTAAGACCCCCTCTCTCGAGGCCTCCGGTCTTGTCTAACTTCCACATACAATCCCTGGTTCGTCGCAGGCGGACGGGCCCACGGAAGGAAGTAGGAAGGGGAGAAAAAGACCAAATTTTACGACTTGCACCATCTTCAGGACCTTTTAAGTCTGTTCGAGATTTTTTAATCTCATTTTGAGTGGGATCATTTGGTGGGCTACGAGGGTGCTGAAGGTGAGGTCAGACAACGAGACGAGGACCATGTTTCCCTCCCGAAGGCACCCCTGAGTCAACCATTTCTCACACGGACGTTACATCCTCTGGGCCGAAGTTAGGGACCCAGTCTTCTAGGGGACCTCTTCCTTTACCGTTGGGTAAGGTCATACGAATGGGTCTTTTAGGGTACCTACCTCTTCGGACCGTCCGATGTCAGGTACCCCAACGTTTCTCAGCCAGTCTGTACCGACTCGTTGATTGTGAAAAGACAGACATGTTCCTCTCTCTCTCTCGGACCTAAACACACACACACACACACACACACTTTTCAAACTCTACTTAACCGTCGTGAAAAAAAAATTACTCCTTTCGGAAAAAAAAAAAAGAAATTTAAAAACCGACGTGACGCAGAAGTAACGAACCGTTCCCGCAAGAGATCAACGTCGAGCACCCGAATCAACGAGGTACCGTACACCTTCTATACACCTTAGAAGGGTCAACAAGTCCGAAAGTCAGCACAGGTTGAGAAAAGTTGGGGGACCTGACGTCGTGTGGTCCGAAGGGACAGGAAGTGATAGAGGGCCGCAAACGAGTCTGAGTACAGGTAACTCAACCACTACGGTAGGTAGGTGTACCTACTCTAGTCCACTCTAGGTTGGTAGAGTAGGAGATAGTAGGGGAAAAGGAGGGCAGGAGTCAGAAAGGGTCGTAGTCCCAGAAAAGGTCATTCAACCGAGAAGGGTAGTCCACCGGTTTCATCACCTCGAAGTCGTAGTCGTAGTCAGGAGGGTTACTTATAAGTCCCAACTAAAGGAAATCCTTACTGACCAAACTAGAAGAAAGTTAGTTTCCCCGAGAGTTCTCGGAAGAGGTCGTGGTGTTAAGGTTTCGTAGTTAAGAAACCGCGAGTCGGAAATACCAGGTTGAAAGTGTAGTCGCGTACTGATGACCCTTTTGGTATCGAAACAGATAGACCTGGAAGTAGACATTTCACTACAGAGACGAAAAATTATGCGACAGATCCAAATAGTATCGAAAAGAAGGTCCCTCGTTCGCAGAAAATTAAAGTGCCGATGTCAGTGGTAGACGTCACTAAAACCTCGGGTTCTTTCATTTTAGACAGTGACAAAGGTGAAAAAGGGGAAGACAAACGGGATTCCACTACCCTGACCTACGGTACTAGAATCAAAAAAGGGAAGGGTCTGGTCCCTAGTTTGGGTACAAGGGATGTAACCTCCCGTCTAGAAAAAAAAAAAAATTGGAACATAAATAAATAAAAAAGAATGTTGTCGCCCTTGTCTGCCCTGTACAAAAAAGTGTGGAAAATAAATGAGGCAGAACTCGCAAAGGGAGGTGTGAGGTAGAAGAAAATATGGTCGTGCAAACTGTCGGCGGTTCCTAAAGTGGTAGGCCCGCATCCTCCTAAATAAACCAAAGACAGATTAACCACGTCGAAGCCTACAGTGGTCGAGGGACAGTGTACGTGGTTACGAAACTTATAGGTACGTGGGTGGGTGTCACGGAAGTGTCGTAGTTAAAGATTTCCACCCTAGTCGGTCTACCATACTTCTAGGTATACCGGAAAGGTAAGTGTAGAGTGTCCGAAAAGAACTCTGAGAGAGCCCTTCCCGGTTCTTAAAATAGACGACCTCCTCGAGAGTGTCTCCGGACAAACGGGCACGGGATCAGGGTACTAGAGACCGCGTAGACACTCAAACGTTCATGAACCGTCGGGTACACACAAATTGAACGCGGGTCTCTCGGGCAACCGTGAGGGCCGTTTCGATCAAGTAGCTCTTGTCCTACTTCGTTCTCGCCCTCCGGGTCTCGGGGTTGGTGTCCGCGAAAGGGACTCAAGAGACGACTCGGGAACCAGCTTGGCCGAGAGTTTCACAACGGTCGAGCTAAACCCCTCCTCGGGGTCCTTTAACGTCTCCCTCGGACCCGTGACTCGATTTTTCGTTTGTTTGTTTGTTTTTTGTAGAGACTCCGAAAGACCCAGGGACACGGTACCTTCCTTTCCTCGACCTAAAAATATCGTCGTCTACTCCCTTTCTAGGAAGGCAACGGAGGTGAGTCGATCTGGGCTCTTGTCCACAAAAGCCGTCAACCACCCCAAAGAAAAAAGAGATTGAGAACCGTGGATGTCCTCCACGTGGCATAAAAAGGTAGATACCGAACTGGGGATTAGGCAAGGGATGTACTTCCTTGAAACGATAGGACTGACGTCCGAGTCGCAGAGAGACCGAGGGGGTGTGTGAGGTGGGATGTACAGAATGGTATTATTTAGTCCCGAAATTTCTCGAACTCTCTCTTCTGTGCACAGAATTCTCTTGTCCATCCACTGGCGGAACCACTGGCGGTTTGGCAGGTCCGACCCCGTAACAGGTCCCACATTGTCCCAGTCGAATGGGAGTTGAGTCACGGGTATGAGAGCCCGCGGGAGGTAAGTGGTCAGACTATTTATTCGGCGAACCCCTTTCGGTAGGACTGCAAAACTAAACAATCTCTCACTAAGTAAAAACTCCGTTCATTTGTCGAACATATGAACCCCCAAATGGCGAACTTTACTAATTCTTCAGTCGGCGAGAATTCGACCAAGACACCTCACCACCGACGGGTGTGGGGAGGGGTGGGGGTCCTTAGAAGGACTGAGGACAGTCCTAAACGGAACTACAACCGGCATCAATTCGACTCCGAGGGCGGGGGTGGAGGGATCGGTGGTCGTGGCGTCGTCGGGTAGTGGGGTACGGAGAAGGACGCTTCAGGACGGCGCGAGCGGTGCGGGGGAGGTCCGAAGTGTAGGGGCTCGGTAGTGTACCGACCCCCATATTTATCTGGGCCGAAACTAGGAGTCTGTTTTTATTAAAATATGTTTGTAGTCATGTTTTCTCGAGGAGGTGCCCCCGTCGGCCCACACCTAAGAGGGTTCAGGACTCCACCTTTGTCTCGTAGCCCAGGGAAACGTTTGAGGGAGTGGGGGACGAGGTGGGTCTGGATGAGGCTCTTCACCCCTCTGACCGGTTCCGGGGCGCTGATCGTTCGTTCACCCGGTCCGAAGGGACCACGGAGGTGGGAGAGGGTCCGGCACGGGCGACAAGGGTAGGTCCCTTCCCCTCCTTTCGTAAAGTCCGAAAAGCCCGGGGCGACCGCCGGGGAGAACGTCGCTGAGTCCTAACGGTGGTATCGAACGCTCGTCGCCCGTTTTACATGCGTTTCCCGAACTGGCACAAGGTCAGTTGGAACGGACTGGTTTGTCAGTCTCCCGGGAGCAATACCCTGGGGACGCCCTGTGCACGGACTCAAGACTCGTTCCGGACCAGTCCGGACCTCTTGGACGACCCTCTTCACAGTCACCCGCGACCACCACCCGTTCGTACTCCGAACCTCGGTCCTCCTCACGTGAGACCGACCCCTCTGAACTACACTGACCGGTCCTCCCAGTCTCAGGGACGACAGTCACCCCTCTTCCGGGACGGACGTAGGGGTGGAGTTGAACCACGTCTTCGTCCCCGCATCTCGAGGGCCCCCCGACGTCGTCCTTGGTCGTGTCGGACGGACTCGAGGGTCCTCGCAGGTGCTCTTCAGACAAGGTACCCTCGAAGGGTCCTCCAAGCACCTATTCTAGTCCTCGGTACAGGGAAATCTTTTCGTCCGACATATCCCCTGTCCCCAGGGGAAGGTCCGCGAGGCCCCCGCCGAGCAAGTCTTATCGGGTGAGGGTGGTGCACGGGTCGTGGGTCCCGGCTCGTCCGACCCACCAGGAAGAGGGACGTCGTCGGCCCACCCCTTTCCAGTCACTGGGTGTGGGGAACGCGAGCGTCGACCCTATCTGTGACCCACGAGCAGGACCGCGACTCGGTCCGTCCCGAACGGTCCCAGACGCTCAGAGGTTTGGCCCCGGGAAGGCGAGGGAACCCGACCCGTCCGTCGTCGGGATAGGAATTGGGGTCTCAACGAGTCTCCCGGTTCGGTTTGATATTAACGGGCGAAAAGTGGTCTTGAACGCAGGGAGTCCGTGGTTTGAAATGTGGTCTGGACGGTCCCGTCTCGGTTCAGGAACCGTCCCCCGTAGAAGTCCCAGAGGGGAGGGCGGGTCCCGCCAAAGTCTCGAGCCCAGCCCGTGGGACGGAGACCGTCCTGAGCCGGTGCACTCACCTCCGGGGTGCCAAACCACCGCTCCCACAGGGCGCGGACAGACGCTCGCAGTGGTCCTGCGGAGACTCGGGGCTCCGACGCAACAGGGGAAGTTCCCACGTCGACCGCACTACGATTCGGTCGTAGTCCGTGACTAAATACCGAGTCGCAGATGGGGGGGTGTGTGTGTGTGTGTGCGTGAGACCCCAGATACCGACAGACGTGGGAAAGGGTGCTTTACTGTAGTTTCACACAGTCCGGGCAGGCCACGGGCCACTCAAGTCGATTAAGATCCCTCGTTTGGGTCTGACACTTCCTCGACCGAAACCCAGTCAATCGGGAGGAGAAGCTCCGTCCCCGAAGGGGGTGGTCGGGCACCGGAGTGTGTGTCAGAGGCCCCTCCGCCGTGGGGAGGCAGGTCCGGCCGGCCACCGGGGTGACCCAGTGTCGAAGGGCGGAACGGAACGTCCGAAGCGGCACCGGGTCACGTATTTGGTCGTGTCGAGCAGGAGCGACAGGAGCGGGAGCGGCAGCCGGTCGCCCTCGGGGTCGCCGTCGCCCTCGCGGTCGGTGACGCCGAGGCCTCCGCGGTCGAGTAGCAGGTGGGGGAGCCGGCGGGTCTCGGGACGTCCATAACCGGCGCCCTGTGCCACGTCACCCCCCCTGAACTCCTTTGGGACGCTGGGGAGGTGGACTCCGGGGACCGACGGGGAACGGTGGCACAGACCCCTGGGACGGTGAGCCCCAAGGGCAGGTGAGGTAGCACGGTAGTCACCACCCACCGACCGAGCCGGGGGTCGTCCCCTCCTTACCGAGAGAAGTGCCCGACCAGGTGCCCGGCGTCTCGACCTCCCCACCCGTCACCCGCTGGGTCGGATTTAAGTAGGGTGACAGTGAAGGTCTCAGAATCCACAGTCCTCCTCCCCAGAGGGTCTGTACTACGAAACTTGAGACCGTTTTCTTGACACAGAGACGATTAAAAAAAAAAAAAGGGAGGTATTGTATGGTTAAAGGAGAAATTTACAAACCCCGGCAGGTCAGCAGACACTGGTCCCCCACGGAGAACGGCCGGAAAAACCCTCAGACAGTCCTACCCGCCCTCAGTGTCGAACGGGAGGACATTGACTGCGTTCGCGTCCACACCGTACCTCTCCGGGACACACGTTCCTCGGACCCCACTCTGTGCGTGTACCAGACGGGTCGAGAGACTCGGGGAGTGTGCACTCGGGGACCGACGTCACGCATTCTAGGGTCTTTACTTCTACGGCCCGAACGAAGGACTCGTGGTGCCGGGGACTCACGTCGGTCTCCTCGTCCCGGAACGCGGACGGACGACGAAGTGTGGGACCGGCCACTGGGTTCCCAGACCTCCGGGGTCTGCAGAGACTAAACCCCCTGGAGGTATCGAGACCAGACGTGGGGTAGACCCATGGGAGTCACAGTAAGGGACAAGGACACCCCAGGGGAGGGTTCTGGGGTGAGTAACGATAAAGTCCCTGTGGACACGTCCGGGAACAACTGACTACCTAACCACCCAGAACTGTTTTCGTCTTACAGTTCCTCCCTCGGTGGTGCCACGGTCCTTTAACTCCCGGGGCCCGGTGGTCGGTGAGTTGTGGTCTCCGTCTCTAGGAGAACCCGCGGTTGGGGAGACAGGGCTCAAAAGTCGAAGGTGCCAAGAGTCGTTTCCCAATTGGTGCGGACCAGAGGTGCGGACACCGAGTCCTGTGGGGGCGGGGAGGAGGGCGCTCGTAGGTAATGGAGGTAGAGACTGCCTGAAAGTGCTCCCGGGGTCGTCGTTCCAGTGGGAGTTCGGTGGAGTGAATCTCGGGGGAAGGTGAGCCGTGGACGAGGGGAGGGACGGGGTTGGGGCCCCTCTCTGCTGGCGGGAAAGACTCGATAAAGACTCGGACTGACTTCCAACCGACGTACAGGTCCGTCAACGACGACGGTAAGGGTCCGAGTATCGACCCTTTAGGTCTGTCTCGAAAGAGTCTTCGGTTCCTGTCGGGAGTCGGAGGGGGACTTCGGACCCGAGCACGACCGAAACTCCCGGGTTCTCGTCCCAATACACAACCGCACGGTGCACACACGGGCGCACGAGACCGCACACGTGCCGAGACACAGACACAGCTCACGTGGGTGTGTGTGTGTCTGAAGGTCGACGTAAGACCCACTTTTCAGAGAAAGACCACGGTGGCAATGTGGAAGGAAAGCGCAAATTCCTCCGTGTCGACTGTCGATTTGTTTGGTTTCTCGGTATGTGAAGAAACGGAGGTCGACTTCGGTCTTCTCTTGGTGCGATAGTTTCAGCCCGGACCCACACGTCTCCAGGTCGACTCACACCGGGACCCCGAGACGGGGAACCGGGGAACGTGAAACGCGTCAAAGAAACAAGAACCGGAGGTAGGGGTGGGAGTGGTAGGGGATGAGTCACGGTCACTGTACAGACGAGTAGAGGCTTTGCGCCCCCGGCAATCGGGTGACAGCCCATCTACTCACTACCAGTCGGGGGCCGACAGACGAGGGCTAGCCACACAGGGGCCGTCCGGACGTCTCCGCCCGCAACCTCCGGGGCAAAAAATACGACGGACTGTCATTTTCGGACCCCGGGTCGGATGGGCGGGTCTAGAGACGTCTGTGACTTTATTGAGTGGAGGGCTATGTCCCGGACGGACACCCCGCCGACCACGAAGGGAGAGTTGACTCCTCGACCGACAACTAACGACGTTCCTCTCCCACGGGACCCCAACCCCGCCGTTCGGGGTCATCCTAGAGACCAGTGAAGGAGAACTACGGTTTGGAGGTCCGGTCGGAAGTCGGTAGTTCAGGTAGGTCTTTTGTCGGGTACCCCAAAGGTCCAAGGGACCTCCCTGTCCAGATGGGTCTCCTACGGTCGGAGACGGACCACAGGATGGGTCGGAACGATCTACTTTCTTCTCCCCTCACAACATAACCCTACCCACGGGAAGAAGGGTACAGGACCAATCTACAGGTGGGTCCACCACCGGGTCACAAGTCCGAAGACTAAACCTTCAGTAGACTGAAAGGGGGCGTCCCAGTCGGCCTGTCCTCGAGGCCGGTCCTGGAGTGGGGGCTGGGGTAGGTCGGACCTGTCGTTTGTCGTCGTCGGGTCGATGCCCCCGGTGAACAGGGTTTCACCCAAAACTCCCGTGTCACGACCTAGTCTTCGTGACACACACAAAGACTCGGAAGACTCAGGTCTTTCAAGGGTCCCACCTCTCGTCGACGGTCCGGGAGACGTCGACCTTAATCGTTTGGGGTCCCGAAGACACGAGGACTTCGGTGTGACACGTACAGTCTCAAACCAGTGTTTTCGTGAGTCCTCTACGACAGGTGGTCCTCTACTTGGGTCACAAGAAAAAGAGACTGGGTATCCCAACTTTGGACCTTAATACACCGAGTCTGTCATTTCTTAGGTGGACGGTTACGTCTTCTGGGTCCAAGCTAGGGACCCAGTCCTTCTAAGGGACCTTTTCCTTTACCCTCTAGGGGACCTCTTCCCTTCCCGTACCGATGGGTGAGGTCACAAGAACGGACCTCTTAGGGTACCTGTCTCCTCGGACCGTCCGACCCGACGTCAGGTACCCCAGTGTTTCTCAGTCTGTGCTGACTCCCTGATTGTGAAAGAGAAAGCAGGTACTTTTCGTCTCTACTGGAAGTGTGATAGTCGGTAGTCACACCGGATCCGGGGGTGACGGGTCGGGAGGTCCACACGGGGACGGTGTCCCGCGGGGTCATCTACGACGAAGGGTTTAGGTCACAGTCCGCACGTCGAGTCTTCGTGAAATGTCTATGAGTGGGTAACTTAAGACGGTGGGAGACGGAGTGTGACTCGTCGACTTTTGGTGTCTCCGAGCCTCCCCAGAGTGTCGAACCGGTCCCACGACGTCGTCCATCGTTCCACGGGTCTATCCTTGGGTCGGAGGCTCCAGGTCTCGGGACGGGGTGCGTGCCTCTACTGGGTCGTGCGGAGCGGCGGAGGGACGCAGACAGGGGTCACGGAGGTCCCCCGTGGGGACTCTGGACCCGTAACCAGGACGAGGACCGACCTCTGTACGTCCGTAGAGGGGAGGGCTTCGATTGGCAACGAGAACTCGGTCTGCTCCTCGGAGCCGGGAGAGTGTCTCCGGGTCCAGTGACACGTCGAGGACGATCCACCTCGGGTCTCCGGGGGGTCAATCGGTGTCTTGTCTTGGGTCTGTCGGCGCCCAGGAGTCGGTACCCAAGTGGGGGGTCTCCTCCCGCACTTTGAGAGAACTACGAGACAACACGAAAGGCGGAGGTGGGAACCAGGTCGAGTTCCCTGGAACGCAAAGGACGGACCCAAACTTTCTCCGGGTACAAATAGGGTTTGTACTTAAAGGAGTCGAAGGGTACCCCGGAAGTCAGTGTACCCGTAGTCTGGACTTGAGTCATCCCAGAGAGGTGGTTGGATCGGGGTGTGGGACGGGTTCTCGAATATTTGATACTCGACCCCCGACGCCCGTCCCGGATTCGGAGGGTCTCCTCCGTAGTGACCCCCGTTTTCGGGTTCTTACTCCCCGACTGATCTCCCGAGGGACCTCTTCCACCGGAAACCCAGTCAAGGGGTTCCTGGTCAGGTCTTAGACCGACCACTGTTCAGGTAAGGAAAGGGGGTGGAGAGACCCTAGATGGATAGTTAAGGTAAGAACGTTTATGTCTGGGTTCCCGACCAAACAGAGGTTCTTTATCGGGGGTACGGGTAGTCCGGGTTCCGGGGTCGACTCCGAAGTGCGGGCGTGCCCGTCTCCCTGGCGGTGGTCTTCTCCCTTCCCTGGGCTGATCTGTCCAGTGGTCAAACGGTCCCCGGGCGTCTATAGGAAGACACGCACCTCGTGGACGAAGACTCAGAGGAAATGTATGGTTTCTGTCTAGCACCTGTGAGTAATCACCGAAGAATCGTTCGCTTCCGGGAGTTTAGTCCCGGTTCTCTGAGGGTCCGACTTCACTTTCACTTTCACATAAGGGAGTCAGAACAGACTGACAAACGTTGGGGTATCTGACATCGGGTGGTCCGAGGAAGACAGGTACCCTAAGAGGTCCCCGTAGAAGGGCTGGGTCCCTAGTTTGGACCCAGAGGACGTAACGTCCACCTAAGAAATGACAGACTCGGTGGTCCCTTCGGGGTCTGATTTCCTCTCCAGTTTTGACTTAAGACACCATGGGTGTCCTCGGTTGGTCTTTCTCGACCCCGTACCCCTAAGATAAGAGTAACGCTTAATAAATAGACAATTTCGACCCGGGGCTCCCCGAAAATAACAAACCAAAGTTGTGGACTACGTACCAAGGTGGACAAGGGTGGCAGGAAATTTCTGTCAAACGACCCTAGGAGTCCAGAAAGGTTCGTCCGTGGGACACGACGTCTCCACAGGTCTGTGGGCCGGAGAACAGCGACCGAGAAGGTCGTATCGGTCGGAGCACCCGGAGCCGAGCAAGAGGTCCCTCTTTTAGTACCCAAACCTTACTCCTCCCAAAAAAAAGGAATTTGTAAAATACCAAAACCCTTTGTCTTTGACTTCTTTTGTACCGTCTTTTCTCTCTTGAGAAAATCTCTGGGTTAAAATCTTGGTTTTAAAATCTTGGTTTACATCCTAGTCATCCTTGTGAAATCTTCATAGAAGACCCAATACGGGTACGCACACGAGTGCACGTGTGTGTGTACGTGTGCACGTGTGTGTACGCGTGTGACACCCTGAGATCATTCTTTCGGAGGAGATTCTCGAGAGACGGGTGTGGTCCAAGGAGTTTGTCGGTGAGACGGAGGCTGGAAGTCAGGCAACGCAAAGTGGACACAAGGCCCACTCACTGAAACTCCTCCTACTACCTTTTAAAAAATTCTTTACTTCAGTCTGACTTCCGTTCCGGCGAGAAAGGTCACAGGTAGAAGTCCGGATCCCTTAAGACTCGACGCCAGGGAGACTGAGAAGGGGCTCACAAATATCCTTCTTCCTTCTCGAACCGAGGACCACCGGGGCACAACCTGCGGACAGGGTCAGGGAGGGAGGGGCAGGAGTGGACAAGGGACTCTGTTAATAGACTTGGACACTGGAAGTCGGGGTTCGTGGGTCAACCAGGGTGAACCCGCCTGACTCGCGGTCTGTCGAGTCCCGGTTGGACACACAGTGACTGCAGGTGTCCGCCCGTCCTGAGAACCTGTCTTGGGGTTCAGTCTGCAGAAGAGAGAAGAGGGGTCACAAGAGGCACTGTAATTAAAATTCACACCATTTTGTGTGGATTGTAGTGTACACGGCAACATTGGGGAAAATTCGGTCGTCAAGGTAAGCGAGCGGAACAACGTGGGGCACCGCAAGGAGAATTCGAACCGGGGTTCCGCTCAAACAGAGTCTTCCCCGCCAACCAAGGAGGGGTCCCTCTACAAGGATTGTGTAAACAACGTCGGTTAATCTTGGGTGGGGGACCGGCGAACCGCGGACGGGAGTCTAGAACGACGACACCAAGTCAGAACCAAAGTTTCCTCGCCTAACGTCTCGCGCCGCCGGCCACCTCGCAGTGGAGCGCCGACCCCTCCCCAACTGGCCCCTCCCCAGTGCCCTCCGAGGCGACCACCGAAGTCCCCGACGGAACAGTCACCCCCAGTCTTTAGGTGAACAAAGAGATTGACGCTAGGGGGTTGGCGTGTGGGAAGGGAGGAGTCCACCCGGGTCCCTACGTCCCAAAAGTAGAATTGGACGTCCGTCAAGACAAGGAGGTAGTGGCTCCGGTCCACAGCGACTGGTGGGGCTCCGAAAGGAAGGGTTGTCCTGTCTGGAGGCGGCAGAAATGGACGAACTCAGGGTGATCGTCTACTACACCAAGAACCGAGCAGAACCGGGGGTGGAAGAGGGCCCCAACCACCCACCCCGCCCCACAGGGGGACGCACCCCCGGCGTAGTCGTCGGGGGGCCTCGGGTCGGGGGCGGGGGCGGGGCGCGACAGCAGCTACGAGGCGCAGGCAGTGAAGAGACAGGGGGAGGCACAGGGGGAAGAGACACGTCAACAATGCTCGAGAGACACTAGACAGCGACACAAAGGGAGATCAGTCCTCACCGTCCTTTCCTGCGGCCGCTCACAAGTCGGACAGCCTCCGGCTGTCAGTGCCGCCGGTGACCCAAATCACGAAGCTAGCCGTCGACAGTGCCGTGGAGACCGAGCCAGTGACGTCCGTCCAGAGGAGGCAATCGGAGGACCCGGGAGCTGCGGGGGGCGGTGGCGGGGCGTGCGACGTAAAGGTTGAGGACGTCTGGGGGTCTTGCGGCCCGCTCCCGTGTCCCTCGGGGTCGGCAGGTGGGCTCGGTAAAGGAGTCGAGACCAGGGGAAGACCGGAGTAGGGTGGACTCCTGGTTTGGAGGACTGGGAACTGCGTCCCCGACGTCGACCCAGTCGAGGAGGTGCTCCGTCTCGGCCCGTCAGACCTTTGTGACGGGAGGTACTCTGTGACGTGGTCCGCTCCGTGTTCGGGACTCGATTCCCCCAGAGGTCGGGGAAGGGGGGTTCCGGGGGGTCAATCCGGTACTCCCGATCCGTCATCTTAAACGTTTTTCGGTGCTCCTTCAGTGGATCAACGAAAAAAAAGAAAAGGAAAAGGAGGGGCGGGGTGGGGGTGGGGTGAGCGGGAGAGGAGTCGGAACGAGGATAGTTCGCCATCTAAGGTAGTGTACGGTCGGCCTCCGGTTCAGGAAAGTGAGCATTCGCCTGACCACCTGCACTGTGGTGGTAAGAGGGAAGAACGCTAGTCTCGAGGTTTATCGCCGGCAGACACCCGACGCCAGTGATGTGGGAGGGCGCCACGAGGGGGATCCCACGGGGGACGGGGTACGGGAGGCCGACCCGTCTGTCCTCGGAAACGGAAGAGAACGTAAATTTTCGACGGAGGGGACTCGAAACGGGAGGATGAACGACAGAAAAGAAGGGATGCAGCGAGTCAGGGTGGATGGGGTCGGACTCGTACGGTGGGTGAGCTGATCCCAGTCGGGACCTCGACGTCTAGTCGGAGGCTCCCACCGTGGGTCCCTGAGTCCCGTGGGCGACGGAACCAAAGTTGAGCCCCGTCGTGGTGTCCCTCCGACTCGTGGGGAGTGCCCTTGACCTGCAGCCCGAGAGGCCGAGGCCGGAGGCGAGCAGAGGACCCAGTCCGGGTTTGGACACGGGAGCCTCGAGTCTTTGTGGTCGTCCGTTCCCTCCGGTCTCCTAGGCGTCACTGGTGACGCCCAGGCACGAACTGGTTCTTGTCACAGGAGGGACCCATTAAAAGGGAACTTACATCTTTAAAAGAGACTTACATATTTAAACCTCGATTGTAAGTCCTTCGTCGACAATCAAATTTTTAGTCATCCGTCTATGTCTATCTACCCTTTATCCACTATCTTCTACTAGCTATCCATCCATCTTTGTTTCTTGTCACAACATCCGCCACCTATTCTTTTCAAATAAAAAGAACAAATTTTTTTTATCCTTCTCCGAAAAAAAGTCCCCTGTTTACCTAGGAAAATTATTTCGACAAGAAAAGGATTTTTTCTTTGGTGAAAACACACGTGACGAAGTAAACAACCAAACAAAGGATTATATAAATTGCCGTCGGAAAGATATGCTAACTAGCAAAAGTGGTGGTCTTTGGGCCCGTCCTGAGTCCCTTACTCCAAACGGTCGGAGAACTTTTAGACGCACGTTCACGTCTGGGCTCGTTTCTCCCTTAAGAGGACCTCTTAAGACGTCTTTTACACTTCCTTCACGAGGCTTCGAGACAGAGGTCTACCGTGTCTTCACGGCAAACCGACCAATCAGTAGAGATTTGACGGAGCGATCGTCGATTCGGGTGTGCACTCAGGCAGATATTATTCAAGGACCTGTGCGAGCACACTTCGCTCCGCTCCGACGGTCTCGTCCACTCGGGGTACGAGTTCTCGGAGTGCAAGTCCCGCGCGGTGTAGGGTTGTACTCGGGTTCCGGACTTTAGTCGGGTAGTGGTGGTCCGCAGGAATGACTCACCTCGTCTAAGTGACTTTAAGTCTCTTTGGTCTTTCGCACACCCCAACAAATGAGTCGTAAAGACCCGAGTCTAGCGTGGAACTTAGTAAAAAAGGTGGTCACGAGTGGGTACAGGTGGCTATGGTGGGGTAGGGTTTCGGGGCACACCACCATAAGACACCCGGATGAGGATTTTTTTTTTTTTCCCAACCCCACCCCCTCTTTTTCCTGGAACACGTCTTCACTGGACCCCGGAAAGACTCGAGCGGCACGGGCCCCACCCCCAGGAGACCCTTCCTCGCTACACAGGAAACCCTTTGGGGTAGACAACGAACACGAAAGAAAGGTGCGACCCCTGGGAGAAAGGAGAGAACGTAGGGTAAGACATGCGGGAAGCCAAAATAAAACGTGAACCAAAAAGGTAAGAAAACGAGACACAAGTCAAACGCCAAGACAAAACAAAACCGAATTGAATTTTTTTTTATGTTGAGTGAATTCACCTTAGTGTAACTTGGTTTTTTTGTTGCAGACGGTAGTAGGGACCCGGGTCTCACAAAAACCTAAGGGGAGAGGTGTGTCACACGAGTTTCGGGACAACTGGGGTCCTAGAAATTGTTCCCTCTAAACGAGAGGTTCGCTCTACGGGTGCCCGAAGAGTAGACACAAAAGGCTAGCGACCGTACACTTCAGAACCGTCTACAAAGGTTACTCCCTCGGGATCAGATCGACCACAGAGACGGTCGGGACGAGGAGAAACTTTTCGTTTATTCGGTAAGCGGACATTAGATTAGTTGCCTAAAGTTTTTCGTGGTTTTTTTCTTTGACGACGAGGTTTTTATTGGCGAAGCCCGGTGGGGAGGGAGGACTGCACCAAAGAGAGCCACCGGGGCCGTACCCCCTACCTTTCCCTCTCTGGGAGTCGTATCTTTACCGGACCGTTAGTGTCGGGGAACGACCCACGATTGAGTCGTGAGTCTCGTCCTTGTCCGCTCTCTTGGTGTCAGGCTTCAGAACAAGATCAAAACGTTTCGACTTTTCAAGATATCTTAAGAAAAAAAAAAAAATTATAACGTCACTCAAGGAAGAACCCGTGACAATGGTTTATATCTGAGACTCTTTACCGGACGCCACTAGTCGTGTGGGTTCGGGAAGAGAGTGATTTGTACATAAAGAGGAGTCCGTCCACCAAGTATGAGTCTCGGCCAAATCCGACGATGGACCGTGTCCCTTGACCCGAAGGCCTAGGTGAGACGTGTCCGGGGATTTACACAGGGAACGAAGTGTTCAGTCCCATTGGGACCCGAAGCTGAACGGGGTCTGGATCCACCCAGGGGTCTTCCTCCCTCCCCTCCGTTCGACCAAGGGGGTGTGTGAAGTAGAGGGTGGGTGTGCTGGGGCCCGGAAACAAGTCCTGCCCTCGTCTCCCATGGTCGCGATCGCCTCAGATAGCCTCGACTCGCACGAAGAGAAAGAAGAGGGGAGGAACGGGTCTACTGGGGTACTAGTGCCTCGTCGGAGTCGGATTGGAGGGGCTGGTCAACCACTAGCAGTTGCTTTGTCTTCGGCTCCGGTCCGGGCCGTTCTCGGACCGCTCCTCGTGCCTGTACCTCGGGCAGTGGGACAGCGGGTCGGAGTGGGGGCGGGTCGTCGGGTGGTAGAGGGACGAGACGCTCCTGTGACGTCTGTGCGACTCGCACCTCAGCGACTGGGAGCAGGGCGGGCAGCTGGTGGTGTCGGAGGTGCGGGAGTGGCCGTAGGGCGGCGGTGGGAGCGGTCGGTGCCACCGGTGTCTCCGGGGCCCGAGCCCCCGACCCGTTGGTCTCGGTCGTCTGGGGCGGCTCGGGACTCGACCGGTGGAAGTTGCGCATGCACACGTACACACACACACACACACACACACACACCGGGGCGACCGTCCCTGGACCTGGCCGACTGGGGTGAGGCCCTTGTAAGTGTCAAGAAGAGCCGGGGTCCCTCGTGAAGTTTGGTGGGAGCCCGAGGAGACGAGGTTAAGATTAGGGGGAAACTGAAGTGTGGAGAAACTCACGTCCGACCCTGGTCACCGTTGTGGGGGTCCCTTGGGTCTAGTAGGATGTCGGCGGAGTCCCTCCCCCGACCCGAGGACCAGAGTCTCGGGAGCCGGGACCCCCACCCCCCCACGTCACCGTCCTGGGTAGTCGTCGTGAGCCAAGTAGTCGGTCGGGAAGGGGACAGAACCTCCAGGAGACGGTGGTGGGTGTCACACGTCTCTTCGTCGCCTGCACCAGTGAAGAACATCTTTAAAGATCTTTTCGCTTGAAGCTATTTGTGGAGGAACCCTATAAATAGGAACGAAAACCGTCGTCTACTTTTTGTCGATAAAATTTTCAAGTTTTTTTTTTTCTTTCTTTGCAGGAGGCGGGATTCCAAACTACAGTACAATTTTCACATTATAAGGACATCTCTAAAGCAAAAGTGAAAGGGAACTTCAAGGGTCCTAAACGCCAAATCTCAAAAGACAGACCGGAAGAGGTAACAGAATTCCCTAAGACTGAAGAAACAAAGAGTGATTGGGCCGCTCGGACACCTTACTATCTTTAAGAAGACCTTTCAAATTTCATAACAAATTCGTATTTATTCCCTCTCTGTGCATAGGAGTCCATGTATGTCTCGACTCTCCCGGTATTCAAAGAGACGGCACCGTCGGGTCCCGCAGTCGGTCTAGAAAGGTACTTTTCCCCCTGACACCAGTCCAGGGGAGGGGTAGGAAGACCTGATTTTGGTTTGTCCTGTCGAAAGGTCGCACCGGAAGTTAACAGTGGCAGAGAGGTGAACGGATTCTTTCTTGACACACCCTGACGTCCCTGAGACCGGAGACTCCGAGACTACCTTTCTTTTCCAGTACCTTTGGCACGAGGTTCCGACGACGAGTCGACACACCCACGGGTGTCCGTCCTTGTGGGGTTCCCAGTGGGGGACGGGTCGTCGCTCCTGTACTACAGGATCCTCGGACCCAAAACAGGGAGAAGGAGAGTCGACGACGACATTTCTACGTTCGAGTAAACACAAACCAAAACAAAACATTACTTTTGGGGACGAAGGAAGAGGTAAACCCGAACCACACACGTCTGGTCCAGAGGAGATAGGCTATTTCGAGGGTTCTACAAGAAAGACGAGTTTGGTCCGTGTCGGTTCGTTGGGAGTGGAGTGACTAGCTACAAGTCTGGAACGTCTTAACCGAAGGTGCACAAGGGTGTTCTCACACTCGTGGGTGGCACAGTCGTGACCGGCCCGACCCAATAGTTCGCCGGAGTCTTTTACGATGCGTTTGAGTGGACAATCTCCTGGGGCAGGGGGAGCGGAGGAGGAGGTAGACGTTAGTCCGTCCCGGACGGACCCGTCTCAGTGGGAGGACTTCCTTTGTGGGCCAAGGGGGCTCCTTCCCCGTACCGTAGACACCCTGTCCAGAAAGGTCGGTAGTCTTCGGGGACCCGTCCACTCTGGTCGGTCGTGGTAGGCCTCTTTTCTGGGTCGAGTCTGTCCCGGTAAAGCCGTCTTTAAGATCCCCGGGGTCGTTCCTCCCTGTTCGGTACTGGAAGTCGCCTCGGGAGGTCTTTCCTGTCCGTCGTCCCTGTCTTTCTACCTCTTTCACACACAACAGTTCCCCCCTGGGGTGACCACGGGGACCGACCTACTCCGCGTCCTAGCGAGGCCTCGGGGGGTGAAGATGAAAACTTTGCTAAAACCTCGTCGTCTTTCCTCCTTTCCGGTCACTGTAATAAGACTCCTTCTTCGGGTCCGTCCACCTGGGTCGGGAAGTTCGAGACTTCCTCGTTCCAGAACCGGTCGTCCCTGGTGCACGGGCCTTCCTGGGCCCCGTCGTAGTGGTCCGCCCTCTCGATTTGCGTCTGGCCGGAGGCACCCGACAACTCGTCTTCCACGCTAGTCCGGTCCGAAGGTGGGGTACGGACCGGGTCCCCGTCTGGAGAGGGATCCACCCGAGCGTCCCAACCAGGGCCCGGCGGGTGTCGGACGACCGTCGGTCTAGGGGTGACAGACCCGTCGTGACCCGTGTCGGCACAGAAGTCCTCGTGGGGACTTTTCGTTTGTCACCCCCGTGGAGGTCTCCCCGGGAAGATCTGTCGTCCGTGACCCAGAGGCCCCGTCTCTCTCAATCTTGGTCCTTAAGAACCACTCGGACTCCCCCCGCCCCCGGTACCGGTGCACTGTGTACCCATGGTCTGAGTCTAGTGGGTAGGGAGGTAAAGGTGTAGGAGGTCTCTGGCCCAAACGGTTCAGTCCCCGTCTCGACCAGTGTAGATGGGGGTTTATAGTCGAAACTTTCACCGATCCCTTTTCGTGTACACAAAGACCAAACGGTCGTCCCCGCGGAGTTTCAGTCTGTCGGTGCACGAGGGGGTGGGTAGGCCCTCTCCCATAACTAACAGGACGCCGTGGTCGTCTGGGAGACACGGGGGAACGGGGAGGTCCGGACGGGACGCACGATGAGAGACGTCTTCCGTCGAGCGGCGTGGGGGGGTCTGTGGACGGGACGTTGGTCGCCGACTCACTGCCTTACGTGGAGAGATGTCTGTATGTGATCTAAAGGGATTCCAGAGTTCTACGTGACCAGGTTTTCCGCACTCCGCCCCACTCCTGGTTGTGAGTGGAAGAAAAGATCTGCGTTATTTATTCTTTATAAATTACATCAGTGCTACTGTCCCCCGCCTTTGACATTCCCAAGGAATACAAGGAGGCTCAACTTTTATACATTTATTAAGAACAGGGCCCCACCTCACCCTAACTCTTTGGAGTACGAAAGACCCGGAGCCCTGGTAAGGTCCCTTCATGGACGAGAGCGATCGTACTGAGTACGAAGCACCCATGACTTGTGTTCCCACCTTTACTTTTGACCTTGAAGGAACATTTAAACTTAAACCGTTATTTTTTTTTTTTTTTCTCGTTCTTACACCGGCGACGAGGAACCGAGACACCGTCCTTCCGGTGTCGGGTCGTCTCCCCTTCCAAGAGCCGGCAGACTGGGGGGGCGGGATAGCCTCGACGGCCCATCCCACGTCGGTGACCCAGGAGGGGCGGGGGTGGGATCGGTCCATGGGGGTCAAGGGCTTTCCTCCCGGTCCCTCTTGTGGAGCCCTTTCTCGGGGGTTCGGGACCGTCCAGCCCACGGTACTCGGACCTTACAGACAGTCGACGACCCGAGTCAGACTCGGAGTCGAAGGTGTCGATCTCTTACCCGAACACTGTAGGGACGGAGCATCCGACTCGTACCCCGGGCCACGTTACAACGACGTGGAACCCGAGGGGTGGCTCCTGTCAGCCCACTCCAACACGGCCCTCCTCGGAAAGGGCCCGTAGTACCCGAGACCGTTAGGGATCTCCACCGTAGTGTCGAACAGGAGTCTTGAACACTGTGAGGTCGAGTTTCGACCGGGTCTTTGTCGGTCTTGGAGACCCGGAGCTCCATTTTGGGTTCAACTCGCTCCGTATTTCCCCCGAGGGGCGAGCACGGTTCCCAACTCCGCTGCGGCTCTCTTCCACCCCCGGGGACGAGACACCGGTCGGACTGTGACCGGCGGTCGTCCGGAGGGAAGGGGTTGTCCGGGCCTAAGGAGGGGACTTCGGACGGGTGTTCCGGGTCCCGACTCCAACCTGGGGCGAGACGTCGTCCCGGACGTCCCACGGGTCGTGTCCAGGTCCCTAAAGTAAGCACTGCACTTCACGACCTTATTGAAGTCAGAGCTTTTTCCGTGAACGACCTTTCTAGGGGGGGTCTCTCTTCCACCTTCTGGCCGGAACCCCGTCGTCGACAGCCGAGGGACGGACGTCTCCCAGAGTCTCGGAGCGACCCGACCCGGGACCCGACCCCTCTGTCCTGGGTCCTCGGGTCCCTCTCCGGGCGTTCGTGGGTGGACGTCGCGTGCGAAGGACGCTTACTCCTTTGTCCGGCCACCCGAGGAGGCCCGTGTCGGGCGGGAAGTAAAGTACGACGGGGGCCCGCCGGTCCGGCTCGCGGGGTCCGAGAAATGTCCTTCCTCCCTTACCCACAACCTTAGTAGACCTACGCCAAGTGTCAGACCGTGGTGCCCGACGGGGTCCGGGCCGGTCCCTCTCGGCCTCTGCCACAGTTACCCTCTCAGGACACCCGTCGAACGGAGTCTCCCACGGGACGCCTGGCACCGGAAAAGGAGGAGTCGGAGGGTCAAGAAGCCCGTCATGGTCGGAGAGGAGTCCTCCGTCTCAGACCTCGGTCCAGTGGGGACGTCCGAACCCCACGTTTCGTTCCCGCCCTTGGACGACGGTGTACCCAACAAACCGAGTACCTCTCTTGGCCCCCAGACGTTCCCACTTCACGACGTGGGTCCCGTCCGCCGGACCCTCGGACCCCGAGAACGGTACTCTGGGAGTCCCCGTCGAAGGCGGTGAGGGGAACGACCCGGACGGACCACCGGTACCCGGTCAGCGACGTAGAGGACCAGAGGCCAAGACACACTCCGTCCGAGTCCTCGGGGGTCGACGTACATGGCAGACTGACGTTCCCCGGGTCCCAAAGGAGTCCTCAGACGGAGCCCCTCCCACTGACCGTCCGGGTCGGGTCGGAGGAGACTACCATGGACCTTCTACCTTCCCGCAAACCCTCCCTCCCCCGTCGTAGAACAGGGACTCACTGGAACGTAGTGCGTACCTCCTGGTAAAGAGTCGACCGGCGGACGACCTTGGGGAGGGAGACACCAGGACGACGGAGCGGCGGGAAGTCCCGCTACCCCTTTTTTTTTTTTGGGAGTGGTAGACTTCACGAAAAAGGTTTCCTTCTATCCAAACTTAGTGGTGTGGCCCTTGTCCACCCCGAAGGACCCTCGACTGATCACACGTCTACTCCGGAACACCCCGACGGGGGGCGGGACTCGGAGTCGAAGGGAGGGGGTCGAGTCGGGACGACACCGGGTGGTCAGGGGTGGTCAGGAGGAGGACCCGGTGCCGGCAGGTCGGGTCGGGCCGAAGGGAGGTCTTGCCATCGTTCATGGGTGGAACTTGGTGGGAACGAGTTGTGGACTTACAGTGACGGTGGACTTTGGTGGAGGGATCAATTAAGTCTGGAGTATAGGCACGGTTCCCGGGGTGAGACGTCGCCGGGTCACGATCCGGCCCGAGGAGGATCTCTCTACTACCACTATCTATCTATTCTGCTTGTCTTTCCGTCCCCTTGTAGGACTGTACTGGGACACGGGTTCCGAGGACGGACTCCCTGGTGAGCTCCGGGGCTCAGACGAGGTCCTCGAAATCGGAGCCTCGACTCTCGTCACCTACAAAATTTCGGTTTTTCATCCCGAAGGGACCATCGAGTCACCATTTCTTAATGACTTAGGTGGACGGTCACGTCTTCTGTACCCAAGTTCGGGGCTAGACTCTTCTAAAGTGTACGGAACCTCGTTGATTTGGGGTACGCGGTGATGACTCGGACTCGAGACCTCGGGTCGTCAGTGTCGGTGACTTCGGACGCGTGGAATCTCGGGCACGAAACGTTGTTCTCTTCGCTGACGTTACTCTTCGGACGCGCGGAGTTGATCTCTTATCGGGGGTGAACCGTGTTGATCTCTTTCGTCGTCGCTTCTAGGTCGCGTCGATTTTTATTTACTAAAAAAAAATTTCGGTTTTGTACCTTCCAAATGTCGATTCTTCACTACACTAACCTGTAGTCCTCTAGTGCCCCGGACGTCCACTTCCTGTCAGTCCTCCCCGGGTAGCGCACCCCTCCCCAGTGATCCCTCCCCCGGACGCTGTCCAAATCCTCCATTCGGACTGTTCGAACAACCTGACTGGTCCTCCCTCTCTCGAGTCACAGGGGGACTTGTCGAAGGTCGACGGTGGAGGAGAAAGGTGAGGAAAGAAGGAATTGGACAAAGGAGAAAATGAGATAACGAAGGTGACTAGCGGTCTCCTGACGCCTCCGGACCACTGTCAAACCGTTTCGGCTCTTTTTATAATCGTAAAAGGCGTTAGGGTGGTACTTCCCTGTTGGGTACACCCGTGCGACACTCTACAGGAAGGTCAGAAAAAAAGATACGGAAAATCGTTTACTGGATTGTGTCCCCCACACTAAAGTGCTGGACGAAAACTGTGCATCGGGGGACCAGAGCCGTAACGGGCACAATGGCCTTCGAGGTAAAGGTTTCTTACATCTTTCATGACGGAGTCCCAACATAAGGAGCCTAATCGACAGCGGGTCCCCACCTGGAATTTCAACGAAGGTGAAAATAATAAAATTTAGTGGGACCGTCCTTGGGGAAATGTGTATTTGGAAACAGGTGTAAAATGCAATAGTTAGGGATCTTCTCCAAGGCTCGTATCCAGCATCTTTGTATTTAGTGGAAGGTCGAGACCGACATTTAACGGACCACCGAAAGTCTTTTCCAACCGAGTAGTTGAGAGGGTGGTCGACACACGGTAAAGAGGTGTCGTCGGAGTCGGAGTCACGACGGTCAAAAATTTAAGAGGGGGTACCTGAAGGGGCCAGCAGGTCACCAATGCTGAGAACGGATGGTTACTTCCCCTGTCCCCAAGCCAGGGACCAGGTCCTTCTGGGGTGTACGGTTCCTCGTCCATTCGGCCACGTGGTGTCGATGAACTCGGGCGCGAGATCTCGGGTCCTCGATGTAGCTTCTGGGTTGTGTCGGTTTTCATTTAAAAATTTGTAAGTGGGGTCAAAATGTCGGGTCGAGTTTCGAATGGAGGAGTTACTTCGGAGACCCTAAAGGGGAGAGGTAGGAGGTGAAAGGGTCCGACCACCGAAGGGAGGGGGGTGAACGGGGTTCGGGAAGGGTCCACGGCGATTGAACCTGGACTACAAAGGTCCGTAGTCCGTCTACTCAGGAGTAGGTGGGTCGAAGGGTCGGGGTTAGTCAGTTGTGTAAACCTCGGAGATATTCCAAAGGGTTACCGGAAACTCCAACCGTAATACAGGGGAAACCCGAAACGTCCTCCGAGTCACCATTTCTTAGGTGGACGGTTACGTCCTCTACGTTCTCTGAACCCAAACTAGGGACCCAACCCTTCTAGGGGACCTCCTCCCTTACCGATGGGTGAGGTCGTACGAACGGACCTCTTGGGGTGCCTCTCCCCTCTTACCGTCCGATGTCAGGTACCCCAGTGTTTCTCGGTTTGTGCTCACTCGTGTGTGTGTGCGGGAAAATGTCTCCTCGTTGACTCTGGGTCGGGCCTCTCCGGTACACTGAATGGGCTCCAACGCGTCGACGGTTCTCCACAGCGTCCCCGATCTTCTCGTTGCTGACGACGAATTGCCTGTGAAGCAAGTCCGGTTCGGGTCGATTCGTTGCGCGTACGGTCCAGAGTACAGTAAAGTGTCTACTCCTCTGACTCTAGCTCCCGTGGGTCGAGTCTTCACCACCTCGGAGTTCGGTCTCAGAGACTCCGAGGGTCAGTACAGGAGGTGGAGAGTCTCTCGTTCCGCTCCTCGGGGGTGGGATGCGCGCTCCCCGGGCCGGTTCGTCCGGGAAGCGGGTGAGGTCGTTTAAGCGTCCTTGACAAACCTTTAGCGGGATACTGGGAGACACAGAAGAGAACTTAGACGAATAGAGGACGCGAAATAACTAAACCGAAGGGACGGTTGGGTCGACCCGCCCTTGTCGGGAAACCACTGTTGGTGGCGGTTTATGGACCCTTTGACGTGGGAGACGGGTCGGAACTACCGTGGACTCTTCACTGTGTATCGAGGTGTCGGGAGGTCGGGGAGGGACCCTCCGGAGCCGCCTGTCCTTCCTTTCCAAAGTGAAGAGGGAAGTAAACTTGTAAATAAGTTGTTTGTGACTAACTCGTGAATGACACATGGTCCGTGACTCCTCCGTCGTCACTCGTTCAGTTCGTCTCAAGGCACGGGAGACCTCGTCTGGTGGGTCCTCCCCCTTCGTCCGTCATTTCTTTTATTCATGTCTTTAAAGCCTTCCTCAGCTTTTACGACTCATGTCCTCTTTTATATTTATCTCGACTCCTTCCCCCGGGTCGGTCGGTTAAGTCGACGTTCAGTTGGTTCCTCTAGTTCCTGTATACTTGTTTCTTCCTTCCTGTGTTCCCTCTTTACCTGAGACCTAATCTCATAAAGTCCTTCTTCCTTGTCGACCACGTTTCCGGGACCCCGAGCAATCTCCTTGACGTTCACGACCTCACCGACCCCTCCTGGGTCCTTCCCACTCTCGACTCTCCTCGTCACATTGCCCTGGTCGTCCCAGGACCCCCCGGCGACCCCCGTGAACCTGAAAAGAGTCCCCTCTCACCCCGCGGGACCCTCCTGACACTCCTCTCTTCCTGGCACAGTACTGGATCCAAAAATGAAAATAAAATAAAAAAAGTAAAATAAAAGTCAGTAGGACTCAGAGGCAAAGACGCGCGCCCGAAAGAGATCAACACCGTTCGTCCCCGATGAGAGATCAACACCAAGTCCCCAAAGAGTAACGGCGCCGAAGAGAATGACGTCTCGTGCCGAGATCCGTGTGCTCAAAGTCAGTGACATCGAGTCATCAACGTCGAACCCCTCCCCCTCCCAGGGTCTCGAACGTCCGAAGTCGTCAACCCCGTGTGCCCGAGTCAACGACGTACTGTACACCCTAGAAGGACCTGGTCACTAGCTTGGACACAGGGGACGTGACCGTTCGTCTAAGAATAGGTGACCCGGTGGTCCCTTCAGGTACTGGATCCAAAATTATCCCAGTGGGGGTCTAACGACGAACCTCTTATAAGACCTAGTCAGATTCTCACCGGTTTTTGGGTCGAGTGGTTAGACTGCTTCGGGGTGTCGAAACGGGGTTCCCGATGTGTGTGTGTGTGTATACGAGTACATTTATACGTGCACACGTGTGTACACGTGGACGAATATGTGTGTGTGTGTCTCGGACCCCGGCCTGTCTGGGTCCGAGGTAGGGACTGAGGTATTGGTTGAAAGGGACACTGGTTCTCGTTCACTGGAGGGTAGAAACTCGGAGTCAAAGGGGACGACCATTTACCCTCAAGTCTTGGAAGAAGGGCTTCAAGGGTACCCGTTTGACACGTCAAACGGTTCTCCTCCCCACAGTGCACTGACCGGGGGTCGTCGTGTACGCGGAAAGAGGAACTCCACGGCACCCTACCCCTTAGTGGACCAATGGAAGCAGAGACTGGAGCCCCTCGACCTCTACGGAAGACCAGGGACCTCAGAGACCCGTTCCAACAGGGTCCGACCCGTCCCCCGACGTACCTGGTGGACTCCCTCGTGGGTCGAAGACCCACCTTCGGGATATTTGTCGGGTGGTGTCCCAGGTCGGTTCCCAGACCTTGGAGGTCCGAGTTTGTAGGTGGAACCTACGAAGATCCACCACTGTTCCATTAGCACTCTTTGTAGACCTCCCGTACAAGACTTCCAACTCAGATACGAGAGGACGGGGCGCAATAATAAAGTGTTTGTGTATAGTAGTTGCAGGCAGAAATAGGAGTGGAAGTAGGGGTAGAGTCGTAGTAGAAGAAATAGGAGTAGGAGTGGAAGTAGTAGCAGGGGTGGTAACAGTTGAAGTCGGAGTAGAAGTAGTTAAAGAAGTGGGAGTTGTAGTAAGAGTAGAAGAAGTAGGAGTAGGAGTAATAGAAGTAGTGATCGGAAGTGTTTCGCAGTGGAGACGTAGTCTGGGACACGATTCGTACAACAGTACTAGGTAGAGTAAAGTAGGAGAGTCATTAGAACATTCCGTCCATGATACTAGAGGTACGAAAGGTCTACCCCTTTGTCCGGGTCTGTCTAATTTTCTGAACGGGTGTCAACGTCTAGACCCCCCTTCTTGACCCCAACTAAGGGTGACAATATCTGGAGGAGTTCACGGGACTGGAACTGGGGTCGAGTCACCCCTTTGGGGTCAGTTCCGGACCCGCGGTAACCGTCCGAAACGTGCGTCAAGGACCGGAACGATCTCAATGGTCCGGAGCAGACGAAGAGGTGATTACGGGGGGAGAGGACGTCTTGAAAGGGAAAGGGGTCCAGTCCCTCCCAGTCGGGACGAAGGGTCCCCCCGTTGACTTAGTCCCTTTTCGGCTGAATGAGAACATCATTCGTGTTATGAGTTTGGGTCCAGGAGGGGTGTCAGGGCGGTACCCCCCGACTACTCTTAGCCCCGTAGACACTCCGACCCCTACACAATGGTAGGCTGCTCCGACAGGGGGAGGTAGTGTCGGAGGTCCCTGGGAGATTTCGGTGAGGGTGGGGGAGCTCAAGGGGATTACCGAGAGTTGTAAGGGTGACCCAGGGGGGTTCACTCTCTCTACGGGAGTCAAGTCAAGTCAAGTCAGTGAGTCAGCACAGGCTGAGAAACGCTGGGGTACTTAGCGTCGTACGGTCCGGAGGGACAGGTTGTGGTAGAGGACCTCAAGTGAGTCTGAGTGCAGGTAGTTCAGTCACTACGGTAGGTCGGTAGAGTAGGAGAGATCAGGGGAAGAGGAGGACGGGGGTTAGGGAGGGTGGTAGTCTCAGAAAAGGTTACTCAGTCGAGAAGGGTACTCCACCGGTTTCATGACCTCAAAGTCGAAATCGTAGTAAGAAAGGTTTCTTTAGGGTCCCAACTAGAGGAAGCCTTACCTGACCAACCTAGAGGAATGTCAGGTTCCCTGAGAGTTCTCAGAAGAGGTTGTGGTGTCAAGTTTTCGTAGTTAAGAAGTCGCGAGTCGGAAGAAGTGTCGGGTTGAGAGTGTAGGTATGTACTGGTGTCCTTTGTGGTATCGGAACTGATCTGCCTGGAAACAACTGTTTCATTACAGAGACGGAAACTTATACGATAGATCCAACCAGTATTGAAAGGAAGGTTCCTCATTCGCAGAAAATTAAAGTACCGACGTTAGTGGTAGACGTCACTAAAACCTCGGGGTTTTTAATTTCAGACTGTGACAAAGGTGACAAAGGGGTAGATAAAGGGAACTTCACTACCCTGGTCTACGGTACTAGAAGCAAAAGACTTACAACTCGAAATCCGGTTGAAATAGTGAGAGGTAAAAGTGAAAGTAGTTCTCCGAAAAATCAAGGAGAAGTGAAAGACGGTATTCCCACCACAGTAGACGTATAGACTCGAATAACTATAAAGAGGACCGTTAGAACTAAGGTCAAACACAAAGAAGGTAAAGTCGCAAAGAGTACTCCATGAGAGGTATATTCAATTTATTCGTCCCACTGTTATATGTCGGAACTGCATGAGGAAAAGGATAAACCTTGGTCAGATAACAAGGTACAGGTCAAGATTGACAACGAAGGACTGGACGTATGTCTAAAGAGTTCTCCGTCCAGTCCACCAGACCATAAGGGTAGAGAAAGTCTTAAAAGGTGTCAACTAACACTAGGTGTGTCAATTTCCGAAACCGTATCAGTTACTGTGTCTTTATCTACAAAAAGACCTTGAGAGAACGAAAAAAGGTACTAGGTCGCCTACAAACGTTAAACTAGAGACCAAGAAGACGGAAAAGATTTTGGTCGAACTTGTAGACCTTCAAGTGTCAAGTGTATAACGACTTCGGACCGAACCTCTTAAAACTCGTAATGAAATGATCGTACACTCTACTCACGTTAACACGCCATCAAACTCGTAAGAAACCGTAACGGAAAGAAACCTTGACCTTACTTTTGACTGGAAAATGTCAGGACGAGACCCCCCAGAGTTTATTGGTCTAGTGATCCGTTCTTTCGAATAAGAGTAAAAAATATAAGGGAAGACTAGGAAGTCCCCCTCCGTTTCTCTTTTGGAGGTAGCCCAGGAGTAGAGGGAAATTGTTGGAAATCTTGTAGACGGTTAAAGGGGAAAACCGTTTTCTCTCTTGGGGGCAGGCGGACACGTGGTGGCGCGGGAGGTAGGGGTCAGAAGTTGGGGGTTGGAGACCTCGGTCTTGACAAAACAGAAGTAACATGAACAAATATCAATGGGCGATGAGTGTCGTTCGGTCTGACCACACCACGAACGTCACTATCACACTTTACAGGTAAAACTAATTTTACTCGAAAAGTTTCACAACCCAAATTTTATTTAAACAGCTGGTATTTTATTTAAACAGCTGGTATTACTCTGTAGTGGAACGTGGACAATCTTGCAGGCAGTCGTTTTTCTATTCTCTACTGTTCACAACTCTTCGTGCACCTCCTTTCCGTTGGAAACACATGAGAACCACCCTTCCATTAAACCACGTCGGTGACACCTCTTTTCATACCGTCAGGGAGTTTTGTTAATTTTTTATCTTGATGGTATACTAGACCGTTAAGGTGAGGACCCGTATGTGGACTTCCTTTACTTTAGTGACACAGGCTCCCTTAAGAAGTGGGGAGACCCAGGGACGTAGTAGTCACTGTTGTCAGTTCTACGCCTTTGTTAGATTCGTAGAACAGTTACCTACTTATGTCTTCTATGCGTATATATGTGTTATCTTACAATCAGTCGGTGGCCTTCCTTCCTTTAGGACGGTGTTGCACCCTACACTACCTACCTGGAACTCCTGTTTTTGGTTTATTCAGTCCCTTTCTGTTTATGGTCTGTTGGAGCAAATAAAATTAATTGACTAATTAAAAACCGACACGGTCCAGAAAGAACGGTGGACGTCCGAGTCATCAAAGTTCCGTGTCCGAATCAACGGGGACTCCGTGTACCCTAGAATCAAGGGACTGGTTCCTCACTTGGGCACAGGGGACGTAACCTTCCACCTAAGAATTGGTGACCTGGTGGTCCTTTTAGGGGACCTGATCGAGTAAATACACCTTAGCTTTGTTTCCTTGAGTATCTTTGTCTGTAATGTAAACACCGATGGGCTGCCTTTTTCCCTCTGGTCGAGACCGAGTCGGATCCTCCTACACGCACCCCGACACAGTTGGGGTCCTCCTACCTCTCCTCCGTCCACTCGTACCTCCTCCTCGGAGCGGAGGGCCACCTTATCACCCGCCGTACCTCCACCTTGTCGCTGTTGCTCGTCTCGGACTCTGACACGGGTGGGGACCACGGACGTCGGAGACTTCCCGGGACGTCTTTGGGTCTTCAAGAGTGTTCGGGTCCAGGATTCGTCCGGCCCTAGACGACTCTGTGTTCGCCGACCTACGTCGGTCCCACTCCAGAGGGAGCCGGTGGAACGGTCGGGGACTGAGTCACTTCCCAGTGGCCGTTTGGGTCCTACCGGGCACAAGGTGGGCGTACCGAGTCGTGTCCCGCCGGGTCCGACCCCCGTCGTCACTACCCGGCTGAAACGGGTGAAGAGGCTTCTTTCGGAGGCCCGTGGGTCAAGGATCTTCCTTCCCGGAGTGGATCACAAATGGACGACCGTGACCACGGTCACCGGTCCGCACGGGACTGTGCACACGGGACGACCCTCCTTCCCTCACCAGTCCCCGGGAGCCCGTCCCGAGGACACTCAGACGGACGGACGGTTGTGGGTCGTCCACCTGTTTCGTCTACACCGGAGGTGCTAGGGGACGGGGACGGTGGGGGCGGGGTCCGTCCGGAGGAGAGGGGAGGGACACGGAGCCAAAGGAGTAGACTAAGTACCTGTGTCATTGTGAAGGAAGGACCCTAACACTTTTAATTTCCTTTGGTGCGAGTCCGACCGACCCAACGAAGTTCCTCGGACCTGAAGTAGCACTCACGCGACACCCCTCCGGGTCACCTCAGAAGTCCCCTTACTTTGGATGATTTGTGCTGTGTAAACTTTTATGTATAACCACCACCGAGTCACCACTTCGTAGGTGGACGGTCACTTCCTCTGTACCCAAGCTAGGGACCCAGCCCTTCTAGGGGACCTCTTCCCTTACCGTTGGGTGAGGTCATAAGAACGGACCTCTTAGGGTACCTGTCTCCTCGGACCACCCGATGTCAGATTCCAAGTGTTTTTCAGTCTACATTGAATTGTTGATTTATCGTTGTCGTTGGCCATTCGAGTCTTCTTTTCGTTTAGGATCCCCGGTCGTTCTTTCTCCCTTAGGATCCACTGGTCTCCACCTGCGACCCTGGAGGACGGGTGGACCCCAGCCTCCTGGACTGGAACGTTGTCTCGGCCCCGTCCCACCCCTACCTCTTAGGAGTACTGAGTCCTGGGACCTTTCGTTGGGGGAGGTTTTCTCCCCCGCCGTCAGACGGGAGGGTGGGTCCCCACGTCGTCCTCTGCTCCCTTCCCCGACTTCGTAGCTCTCTCTTGAACTTTCAGACTCTGACCCTCCCACCCCCACCCCGTCCGCCCAGACGCTAGACTTTACTACGAGGGGGGTCCGCCGACGTCAGAGTTTGGTTTGGTAGGATACTCGTAGGTAGACGTCGTAACCGGTCTCGACGGAGTTGTCCGGAGACGCCTTCCACCCTGCGGACGGGTGTCTCAGCGCTCGTCCGAGCATCATGACTTCTACTCGAGTACCACTTGGAATCCTTGGTCACCTCCTTAGGGTGGACCACTCTCCTCGGAGTGGACTCACCAGGAATGGGTGTCCCGGTGGTCGTCGAGATGGTAGGGGGTGGACTACAGTCCTGGCGGCGGTTTTGGGGACGGGCAAGTGTGAGGGTTTGGGCCCTCTGGCGTGAAGAGTAGTCACGGAGTTCCCTCGGACCCCAATCACACCTCCTTAAGGTCTCCCACCCCATCCCGGCTCACAGAGGGGACCCAGGTGATCCACCCCTGTCTCTCCCGGGACACGTCACCTCTCTGGTGCCCCGTGACTTCGGGGGTCTTCAGGAGGCTCTTGACCTCCGTCCGCGCCCGGAGGGCGTCCCTAGGTCACGTCCGCACCCCGCGAACGCCTCGGAGGTCCCTGACACCGGAGACCCTCCGTTCATAGGTTCTACGTCCCTACACTACCTACGACACTACCTACGTCTCTGGGTCCCCTGGTTGGTCCAGTGACGGTAGTGAGTGGTGTCAGGGTCTCACTCCGGCTGTTGAGTTCCACACACCCTACGGGACCCCGACCCTGTCCTCGTGTCTCCTCCCCAGGAGTTGGGTCACCGTCTCCGTCCGAACTCTCCCTGTCACTGAAAAAAAAAGACCTCTGCCACCGTCCGGACCTAAGTCTAGGACTGAGGCGTGTCGTCATGACTCAAAAGGACACGGAGTCAAAAGGGGAGACACATTACCCCCATTGTTATCAGGAGAAGGGCCCCGGGACCCTCCTAACATCCGATATTGCGTGAACCGACCCGTCGACGACCCTCCGGTCCGGGTGTCTTCTTACCGACCCGAATAATGATTACTTACTTCTACTCAGTGGGTTTACCCGGTGGTAGTAGCTAGACTACGTTACTTACCCGTCTACTCTCTTTACTTAGTTACTTACTTTTCAAGTCATGACCGAATGTCCCTCCCCTAGAATTGGGACTCCTCCCCTCCTTTCCGGGTGGGACTCAGTCTTGACCCGGTCTCCAGTCCACTACCGAGGGATACCGTGACCGACGTGTGAGCACTGTGGGGTGAATTAGTGAGGGGTTGTTATTGTACGGTTCCTGAAATCGTCCCAAGGGGACTCAGTGAAAAGGACGTCCGGTCGTTAAGTCACAGAAGGGAGGGGGGGTTGGGGAGGGGGGCCCCGAACCCTCTGTGACTTAGTCCCGAAAACCCCGTCACCTCTGCCTACTTTTAGATCTAAGTCGTTCCTCACAGGTTCCTTCAGTCTCCGACCGGGGAGGGACCTGGTCCCCTGGGGCGGGTTCTGACGTCTCGAACCGCTAGGGACACCACCCTGGGTCACCAGAAGGACGGGGTGGAGACGAGACCCGACTCGGAAACCCACGACTCCAGTGTGGGGGGAAGGTTCGTTGGGACAGGTGGTCTTCTTTATTATCATTACCGGTACTTTCTAAATACCTCGGTCCGTGCCACGGTTCCCGACGGTAAGTGAAGGAGTAGGTCAAGATGGACGCCCCCCATCTTTGCTGCCTCTGGGACTAACCGGTGACTAAAAAGTTGGCGTCTTTGTTGTCAGGACCCAGAGTTATCGAGGTAAAACGTCTTTTGATCCGAGTCCGACCGGCTCGTCGGACCTCTCCGTCTGCCCTCCACCCTCTGTGAGCCCTCCTGAACCCCTCCTCCCTGTCCTTATTCCTCCAGACCCAACTGAGTCCCCTGTCACCCGACGGGGACCGGTAGGGGCGGCCCCTTAAACCACGACCCCTAGACTCGTTAACCTCAGTCTGACCCCGAAAGACCGGGAGGACGACCCCGAGGGAGCCCTCATGGCACACACACGGAGGTAGGTCGAGAGGGGGTGGGGTCCCCGTTGGGAGGGACTTCGTCAGGTGTCTCGGAGGGCCCCCGGAACTAAACGGACTCTTCTCCCCTGCTTCCGTCTCCTCTCACCCCAGGGGGTCCCTTCTTACCCCGGGTCGGGTGGTCCGTACCACGGTGGTCCTTACCGTGGTGGAGTAGACACTTCTCTCGAGGGTACAGAATCCTTTCCCCCGTAACGGTGACTACCCGCAGACTTCTGGGGTATAGTTCCCTTTCCCCGTCACTGAATACCCCTCCGAGTCCCCGGGATCCCCATCCTACCCTGTCTGTGCCCCTCCGTGTACCCACAGGTCCGACGGAGGAGAGGGTGGGAGTAACAGTTTGGACAGTCAGAAACTCTGGTTGAGTCTATAGGGGAGGAGGTCCTTCGGAGAGGTATATAGGGGTGGTCCGTCCATCGGAAAGAATCGGGAAGAGACCTAAGGAGTATCCTCTGAATCACGAAGGTCGGAGAAAGGGACTTGGGACTGGAGAGATTCTCGGTCCCTGTGTCGGTGCACGCCAAGTAAAGATATCAGAGTCGGGGAGGGTACCCCTAGACGACGTCTCACTTCGAACCACCCGAGTACCGGTGGACCTTAACGTGAAGAGGGTGGGCCGGGAAAAGTATAGGAGTGGTGGTGGGATTCCCCGTCGATGGTGCCAAATAAGGGTAAAATGTCTACGTCTCTGACTCGGACTTCCTTTGATTCCTGGAGAGGGACCCAGTGTGTCGGTGGTTCTCTGTCCGGACCCAACCCGACACTGAAGTCACACAGAGCCTCCCCCGACTGGAACGAGGAACGGCGCAGAAGTCTTATACAATCTTGGATCAAAGGACAAGTTATCGACGGTACCTCTTCGGACTTCGTGTCGTTGGTTCCCGTCTGCACTCGAGGTCTGAACCTCATTGAATGACAGATTCCGCGGGAGGGAGTCAGAGAGGAGAAACGGTTGGCAGTCTCCTTTGTGTACGTAGGGGTAACATGTCTACCCCTCTGACTCCGGGCCCCTCGCCCGCCAGTTCCCGAGGTTCCGATGGTCCGAGGCTGTTCCTACTCTGGGTCACGTTAGGGACTTGAGACCGAAGACTCAGGTCGTGTCGTGTACCTCAGTCACTTGGGGTGGGTCGTGGACGACTCCCCGTAGACTCTTTAACTAAAGGACGAGTTTCTGCTCAACCCGAAAGCCCTTTCCTCGACCCCCTTAACCCTTCCCTACCCCTCCGCCCCCCATCCCCCATCCATCGTCTCTCCGTGTGAAGGACGACCTTCTTTCAGATAGGCAGTGAAGACCCTTGGTGTCACCGAGTCGCTGCCGAACCACGTGAAACCAGGGGCACCTCGTGGGTCGACAGTGGGAACTGCCGGGTCGACCGGACGAACCTCAGACGTACAGACTGTAGGTCCACGCGGAGAGGTTGGTGGACAGGACGGTGAACAGACTGACGACCTGTCCTACGGGTCGACCCCGAAGACGGTCGACAGACCCCCTACCCCCTCGACCTCACCGGTCAGTAGGGCCGGCTTGGGACTCGACCGCAACGCCCCTGGGCCGGGGACGGCTACTCCGTTACACTCAGGACAAAGGACAATGACACCGATACGTTTACCCCCCTTCAGTCCCGGAGAGGACCTCGTCCGAAGGGCCTTGCTACCGTAGCTAACAGGACTCTTTGGACCGGGGTGACCCCGGGGCGCCCTCCCCCTCCCACATGCACCGATTCTAGGGAAAGGCAGGAGGACGTCGACAGCTGCGACCTCGGACTCGGCCGTTCGACCCGTCGGCGGGGCGACCCTCTCGTAGAACTCGGGTCTGGACCCGCCTGTCCAGTGCACTGGACGGGTGGACCGGGCCGGACGGGGCCGGACGGGGGCTCTTCGGTCCGACGTCGAAGGTGAAGAGTAGCGACGTAGGAGCCGAGTACCCTTCGTCCCTCGTCCTTCGTCTCCACCGGACCGAGTAAGAGTCAGGGACAGGGTCTCTGCCGGTGTGGGTTAGGGAAGAGAAATGTGTACTCCTTTGTTCGGACCCAACCCCTGACCGGGTCCAGAGAGGGGGAGGGTAAGTGGGAGTTTGGAGGAGACGAACGTGGTCTTCGGGTGACCGGGAGGTTTAGGCAGAAGACCAAAGACGACGGAGTGATCGAAGTACAGGGTCGGGTTTGGACCGACGAGCAGGGGGACGAGGCAGGTCCGAAAGGTTCCCCAGGAAGAGTTCGAGTGTAGACTGGTAAAGTGGGGAGACGGGACCGTAGTTCAGGAGCAAGTTTCGGCCCGGGGTCCTGAAGGGAGGACCAGGTCGATGGTTACGTCCCCTGTGCCCAAGCTAGGGATCGGGGCCCTGTTAGAGTGAACGGTTCCCCGTTGATTTGGGTGCACGGTGTTGATGCCTTCGGGTGTATGGGATCTCGGACCAGAGACGCTGTTTTCTTCGGTGGCGCTACTCTTCGGGTGCGTGCCGTTGATCTCACATCAGGGGTGGTGGTGTCTCTTTCGGCCATGTGTCATTTTTGGGTCGTGTCGGTCTTTATTTTTCTTTCCTCTTCTTTTTCGGTCGGGATTTCTACCGGGTAGTAGTCCGGGGAGGTGAGTCTCACCGGAGTAGGGAACCGTGTGGACAGAGTGTGTGTGTGTGGGACCCCTGACGGTCTTGAGGAGACTCCAGGGAGAACCCGGAGGCGTCGAAACGAGTTCGACAATACAGAAGGACCCTACTGTAAAGGAGGTGGTAACGGAGAGATCGAGGATAAGTAGAAAATTCTGTCGTAACGGTGGAGGTCCATCGGAAGGGTCTATGCGGGTCGTCCTAGTACACGGATAAGACCCGAGGGGACTGGGAGGTGTAAGGAGATAGTGGTGTGCACCGTGTGACCCGATAGTACAGGGAAATCGAGGGTAGAAGGGGGACTGAACCCCCACCCCCACCACCAGGCATTCCTCACCCATGTTTCTTACGTCCCTCTGTGTTGTAGGTCAGATGTCCTAACCACTTCATGACCCGCACCCCCGACACCTCCCTCCGTAGTTCCTTCTTCGCTGTCCTATGACGTGTACACGGAGAGGGTCTTACGACTCCCGTGTCTGCGGGTTCGAAACCAGTGGAAACTCAGGGGGTGGAAGACTTGGGGGAAGGTTGTAGTCAAGTCAAGTCAGCGAGTCAGCACAGGTTGAGAAACGTTGGGGTACTTAGCGTCGTGCGGTCCGGAGGGACAGGTAGTGGTTGTGGGTCTCAAGTGAGTCTGTGTGCAGGTAGTTCAGTCACTACGGTAGGTCGGTAGAGTAGGAGAGATCAGGGGAAGAGGAGGACTGGGGTTAGGGAGGGTCGTAGTCTCAGAAAAGGTTACTCAGTTGAGAAGGGTACTTCACCGGTTTCATGACCTCAAAGTCGAAATCGTAGTAAGGAAGGTTTCTTGTGGGTCCCGACTAGAGGAAGTCTTACCCGACCAACCTAGAGGAACGTCAGGTTCCCTGAGAGTTCTCAGAAGAGGTTGTGGTGTCAAGTTTTCGTAGTTAAGAAGCCGTGAGTCGGAAGAAGTGTCAGGTTGAGAGTGTAGGTATGTACTGGTGTCCTTTTTGGTATCGGAACTGATCTGCCTGGAATCAGCCGTTTCATTACAGAGACGAAAACTTATACGATAGATCCAACCAGTATTGAAAGGAAGGTTCGTCATTCGTAGAAAAAGTACCGACGTTAGTGGTAGACGTCACTAAAACCTCGGTTTTTTTTGTTTCAGACAGTGACAAAGGTGACAAAGGGGTAGATAAAGGGTACTTCACTACCCTGTTCTACGGTACTAGAAACAAAAGACTTACAACTCGAAATCCGGTGGAAAAAGTGAAAGGTGAAAGTGAAAGTAGTTCTCCGAAAAATCGAGGAGAAGTGAAAGACGGTATTCCCACCACAGTAGACGAATAGACTCCAATAACTATAAAGAGGGTCGTTAGAACTAAGGTCAAACACAGAGAAGGTCGGGTCGCAAAGAGTACTACATGAGACGTATATTTAATTTGTTCGTCCCACTGTTATATGTCGGAACTGCATGAGGAAAAGGATAAACTTTGGTCAGATAACAAGGTACAGGTCAAGATTGACAACGAAGGACTGGACGTATGTCTAAAGAGTTCTCCGTCCAGTCCACCAGACCATAAGGGTAGAGAAAGTCTTAAAAGGTGTCAAGTAACACTAGGTGTGTCAGTTTCCGAAACCGTATCAGTTACTGCGTCTTTATCTACAAAAAGACCTTGAGAGAACGAAAAAGGTACTAGGTCGTCTACAAACGTTAAACTAGAGACCAAGGAGACGGAAAAGATTTTGGTCGAACTTGTAGTCCTTCAAGTCTTTGGAGTTAAGGGTCGGGTGGTATCCGGAAGTCCGTCCTGTGTCGGGTCGGAGGGTTCCCTCTTCGGGTTTATCCGGTATGGGTGAAAGGGTAGGAGGGAACGCCGTTCCCGTACCAGTACACTGTACCCGAGTCGGTTAGTTTCCGTGGGTCAGACCTCAAACTTGCTCAAAGAACGTCACCTTTCCTTCCCAGACCTTCCAGAAAGACTCCCTTCGGAGTCGTTGTACTTCAACGGACCCGTGGAACCTTCCTCGCACCCGTGACGGTACGGTCGAACACCGTCTTTACCTCAACCCCAGAAAGGAGAATGGCGGACGGAAGAAGTACACCTGGAGGACGGGACAATCCCCAAGCCACTCGTGGGGTCCTAAACAAGTCATACAAGCAGATAAATTTACTCGGTGTTAACCTAAGATAACAAACGGTAATTCTTTGAAGCTCCGGGAACTCCCTCCCCCCCGTGTGGACCTTAGTTGAGCTTCCTTAGTAACAAAAACCTTTCTGCCCTTCATGTAAGTCCACGTCCTTGTCGACTTGTCCCAGTTCCAGTCCAAAGCCCCGGTATATTCGCTACAACCCCTACTGGTGATTGGACCCAAACCTCGCACCCCAAGTTCGACCTCCTACTCCGTCCGTCACAACAGTTCCTAATCTAGGTTCTGTCGGGCCTCACGGTCCTGTTCTCCGTCGGACCTGTGATAGTACGTCCGTCACCCTTGGTTCACCAACGAAATCGACCTCCACACGACTAGGCTAGTCACAAAAATTTTAGAGTGGGACGACGAGCCCCCTTCGACCTGGTCCCCATCAGAACCCGTACGGGTCCCAAAGACTCGGAAAAGGTCCACTCACTCGTTTGGGTCCTACACCTGTGACCTGGACAATTCCTGAGGTAGAGAAGGACCTATAACTTCCCGAAGGACCTGGAAAATGGAGAAGGAGGAAAGGGGACGACGTGGTGTCTTGGACTCATCTTGTACGGACTGGCGGAGGGTCGGAGGGGCCCCTCGAAACCCTACAATCTTGTGGAGAGTCTGGGTGGTTCGGTAGGAGGAACGGGCTCACAGGACCCCCGAGGACCTTCGTTACCCTTCCTCATAAGATCTTACCTGGTAGGACTGAGACTCGGAGATCGGATTCTAAATCACCATCGACAAGGGACCTCTTCCGTTACCGCTGGGTGAGGTCATAAGAACGGACCTTTTAGGGTACCTACCTCCTCGGACCTTCCGACGTCAGGTACCCCAGCGATTCTCAGCCTGTGCTGACTCACTGAAGTGAAAGTGAGAAGTGAAAGTACGTAGCCTCTTCCTGTACCGTTGGGTGAGGTCACAAGAACGGACCTCTTAGGTTCCCTACCTCCTCGGACCACCCGACGGCAGATACCCCAGTGTGTCTCAGCCTGTGCTGACTTCGATGAATCGTCGTCGTCGTCGTCAAGGGGTAGGGTGTAGGTCGTGAAGTCGTTGGGAGGACCGGTACGGACAGGTGGGGAGAGGTAGAGATATCGGTGGTGGGACCAGGTCCACGGGGAAGAGAGTGAACCTGACGGACACCGATATCGGACCAGAAGACCCGGGAAGAGTAGGGGGTTCGTAAGGCTAAGGGAAGGGTCGTCGATCGTGTAGGAAAAAGGTTTGGACTAGTATGACAAGGTGAACGGTAAGACGGAACGGACGACAGTCCTGTACCAAGTTCCGGTCCGGACGTTCCGGTCCACCTCCTGGAGAACTCCCCCCGAGGGGCGGGTCGGGAGAGGTACGAGGATGGGATGGACGGAAGGGACACACGTAGAGAGGTGGGAACATGGGTGGGGGACGGAAAGTATGTACGACCAGGTAACCGGGACACCTGACCAATTAACTTCAGTTCGTCCCCGAAGGGGAACCCGCCGGACCGGGGAGACGAGGGGTACCGGGGCGGGGGGTAGAGAGTACCATGAGTAGGATACAAGAATCTGTACCCCCCGTAAAGAGTAGGGACCAACGGTAATTCGCCCCATAGACCACCCCCGCCACCCGACCAAGTCCGACGAGAACCAAGTAAGTAAATATAGTGAAGGGGCGTGGACCTCCGTCGACTCAAACGTTAGAGGTTCCCGACCCCCGGTGGAGTCTCCTCCCCAATGGTGGGTCGAGACATAAATGTTCACGGAGACGGTGACACACCTGTCGCCCGACGTCCTTCCGTCCCTCGGTCAGTCTTCCGGGAACCCACAGGTGGACTCTCTACTTCCATCGACACCCAGTCTCTCTTCGTTTAAAAGGTCTTTTCTTTCACTTTCACAATCAACGAGTCAGCATAGACTGAGAAACCCTGGGGTACCTCACATCGGACGGTTTAAGGAGACAGGTACCCTAAGAGGACCGTTTTTTGACCTCACCCAACGGTAAAGGAAGAGGTCCCTAGAAGGACTGGGTCCCTAGCTTGGGACCCAGAGGGAGAAATGGTAGACGCGGTGGTCCCTTCGGAAAAAAAAAAAAAAGGATCTTTGTCTCCAGTTTAGTTCTCGTAAGTCGTCGACGCCGTCACCCACGGGGGTAGGAAGAGGTGGAGGACAAGGAGAGTTCCTTGAAAGAGACGGCGTCGGTCGAGGACGGGGAGATAGTCTCGTGGTAGACGACGGCCGTCGTCGAACAGACCATTCTCGGTTTCTCGAGTCGTAGGTGAAGCCGTTCCCTCAACGGGGATGGTCAGTACCCCTACACCCGCACCTTTTGGAGGTTGAACGACCGGACTAGTTTAGAGGGTACCCCGTCGGGAGATCTGAGGTCTCACTCCGGGGACGTCCAGGAAAGAGGCAGGGGGACGAGTCGAAGAGGGGTGGGTGTAGAAAGGACCGTGTGTCGACCTAAAAGTAGTCCCCAGGTGAAGGTCCCCTCGGGTGTGACTCCTGGCAGTGACTAGTCTAGACCTCCGACTCTCCTCCCCTCTTTGGTTCAGGTCCGATGTTCCCGGCTGCAGGGTTCTACCCCACGTGACCGGACCCTCGGGACCTACCTCCATCCCGTCCCCACGTCCAAAGGAACACCTGTTCACCGATATGACCAGTACAACGGTTTTCGTGTGACTCGTCAAGTGGTAGGTCCTTTTTCCACGGAGTTGGGTCACTCCGAGGGGAAGGGCCGTCCCTGACTACCGGAAAAGGAACTGGGACCCGACCGTCAGTCCTCGTCGACTCACGACCTGTCGACGTGTCCCGTCTCCCCGGTCTCCCTCGGAAGAACCTTTCACGGAGGGTCTCCTGGTCCGACCAGGGTCTTTCGTACTGAGTACTTGCTTCGTTGGATTAGCTCGGGGGTTGGAGGGGGAGGGGTCCGCTCCCGTCCGCCACGGAGGGGCCGCGACCCGGGTTATCCCGCGTCGGAGGGCACAGAAGGACCCCCAGTCCTACCTACACCACTGGGGAGAAGGGTAGAGACGGAACTAGGGTCCGTCGGGTGACTGGGGTGACCCGGGGTTCATGCGTGGGTAGTCGTCCCCCATCAACACGGAGCCCTGAGCGGTCCGAGGACTTAACTGTGTTGGAGTCAGTCGAAGGACTGTGGAAAGACGAGGTGGTCCGACCACGGGGTCGAAGGGTACACTCTTTAGGGGTCCCTGGGAGGGTGGGGTGGGGGTACGGTCGTGGGACATCTCAGTACACCGTGTGTCCACGGTCAGTATGTTTACGGGAAGGGCCACGACCTGTCCCTCACTCGGGTCTAGAGCCATCTGACTTCGGGTCCCGGGGGGGGGGGGGGGGGTTGGNGGGGGGGGGCGGCGGGTTGGAGTCCTGGGGAGGGACGTGGAGATCTGGGAGGGTGGGGAGGTTCACTGTGGGACACCAACCACCCGGAGAGGGGACGGGGAGGGGGTCGACTCAGGACCCCGTTCTGGTCTTGTGAGCGTCTTTCCTACCCCACAACCCACCCGTCCACTAGGACGTCACCCTAGAGAACGAGAACGACCATAGGGGGCCGGAAGTATTGGGAGAGTGGGTCGAAGATGTGACCTTCCGACCGAACCGACAGGGACCACCCGGTCGGATAGAGGTCTCGACCCCCGTTCCCTGAGTCACCCAAATAGGTAAGAAGACCGGATCTCGCCTAGGAATTTCGAATAAGTGTTAGTTTAGATAATTCGAAGGGATCACCGAGTCACCTTTTCTTAGGACCTCCATTTCTTAGGTGGACGGTTACGTCCTCTGGGTCCAAACTAGGGACCCAGTCCTTCTAGGGGACCTCCTCCTTTACCGTTAGGTAAAGTCACAAGAACGGACCCTTTAGGGTACCTGTCTCCTCGGACCGCCCGATATCGGGTACCCCAACGCTTTTCAGTCTGTGTTGACCCGTTCATTTGTTGTTGTCCGGGTAACAAATGGGGTATGGACCGGAAACCGACTCGCAATCCGGAGATAGTAACTTGACTACTAGGGATAAAAAGCCTATTCCGTCAACTTCGAACCTCTCCAATTCGTTGGATGGGGTTCGGTGTGTCGATGATGTGTCACCCCGAGGATACACTGAGAGTTAGGGGTCGGAAACATAAGAAATACTTGGGTACAACATCTAAGTCTGAGTTCCCCCACGAAGACCATCAACCCTTTTTAGTACCTTACTTATTAGTGTCAATGACGAGAGTCCCGACGGACGAAAATAAATGAGTAAACTGTAAACCCACTAGAATACCTTTTCTACTAAGTTTTACGGTTTCCTTGTTCTCACGAGGAGGCAGGGACTCGGTGGGACTAGGGAGGGGCTATGTTCAAGGAATTCAAAGGAACCACTCTCTCAAGTACGTAAGTCGGGTTAGAATCATAAGACATGTGTGGCACGATCAGTAGACGACGGCGTACTGGTGAATAAGGGTACAAATCACCGAATTTTATAGTTATTTGGCAATAATGGAGTGTCAAAGACTCCCAGTCCCTAAACTCTCTTTGAGTCAACCCATCAAAACCGAGTCCCAGAAGTTTAACAACCGGCTCTCACATCAATGGACTCTCGACCTCCCGATGACTTCTTGGGTCAAGGTTCTACTTAGTGAGCACCGGCAACCGTCCTCCGGAGCCAAGGGTGGTGTACCTACGAACTCACAGGAATGTTGTCCCGTCGACCGAAGAGGGTCTTGTTCACCAGGGTTTCTCTTGTTCCACCGTAGAAGTGTAGAAGACACCAGATCCGAGCTTTCTGTGTGCAAAGACGAAGTAGGACAATTAATGTGTCCAGTCGGGACCAATTGTACCCTCTCCCGGTGTGTCCCCGTACTTAGCGGTCTCAATTCTTAATACCCTCCGGCGGGCCTCCGACGGTTCGTGCGTGTATCGGGACGTGGAACAAAAAGGTGTATTAAGAACTAGCTATACGTCGCCGAAATAGAGAAATCCACGTACCATAAGGTACACCCACGTGGTACTAAATAAATACATCAAGAGACAACTCTGGAGAATAGTGTCCCAACAAGAACCAAAAAACGACAATGTCAGTTCCGACATTACTGATAAAAACATCTCCTTAATAAAGGTCATAGAGACCTCCTCATTATGGGCCCCTATCTTACCGATTCAGTTTCCCACACCACGAAACTTTTACATCAGTATTTTAAAAAACTATAAAGAACCTAACTCTTTACCTCAGGGATAGAGGAGGTGATTCAGGCTCACCGGAAAAGAAAAAATTTTTTTTACTTAATGGTGTTTGAATCGTCGAAAAGTTTGTGAGTAAATAATAAATACAAAATTAAATAAATAAGAATCAATTTTCTATTAAACGAAAAGTTATAACACAACAAAGACGGTATGATAAATAAAAATTAAAAATGAATGAAATAAACGAATAAACTGAGACAGTCCAGAATCAGAGTCGTACACCCTAGAAGCAACCGTCGTCTACTACCCGAGAAGTGACCCGAGAAATCAACCTCACACGTTCGAATCAACGGGGTACCGTACGCCTTAGAATCAAGGGGCTGGTCCCTACGACTCAGGAGACGTAACGTTCCGTCTAAGAATTGGTGACCTGGTGACCCCCTCAGAAGGTCTCACTGGGAGACTACTTAAGCTAGCTCTCTCGAAACGTCTACGTCACGATACACTGCGGACTCCGACCCGCTATTTCCCGGTACGGTCAGGGTGGAACTGACGACCTTATGAACCAGAACCCCGGGACTCGGTGGTACACTCCGACGGTTCGACACTCCTTCGGGTTCTACGTACTTCTCCGGTGTACAACCGTGTACTCACTTGTCAGGGTCACTGTGGGTCGGAAACTTAGTACGGTCGATTCTCCGGTCAGTACACTCACTTCTTCGGAGTCTCTCAGACTCAGTGGGGTCGACTTCGGAATCTGAAGTACTTCATCTTTGTCTGGTATCTCTTCACACTATTTCCCATACTCATCCAAACTAAACACGGTCCGTGAATTGCGTGTGGAATCGAGTAAAGTGGGAGGATTGTTTAGGGTTTCTTTCCGTTGCGGTTTCTTACGAGTTTGATGACGTGTTAACGTGAGTAGAGTGTACGATCATTTCATTACGAGTTTTCAGAGGTGCGGTCCGAAGTTGTCATGTACTTGGTACTTGAAGGTCTACAAGTTCGACCTAAATCTTGTCCGTCTCCTTGGTTTCTAGTTTAACGGTTGTAGGCAACCTATTAGCTTTTTCGTTCTCTCAAGGTCTTTTTGTAGATGAAGACGAAATCACTGATACGGTTTCGGAAACTGACACACCTAGTACGGTTTGACCTTTTAAGACTTTCTCTACCCTTATGGTCTGGTGGACGGGACGGAGAACTCTTTAGACATACGTCCAGTTCTTCACTGTCAATCTTGACCTGTACCTTGTTGTCTGACCAAGGTTTATTCCTTTCCTCATGAAGTTCCGACATATAACAGTGGGACGAATAAATTGAAGATACGTCTCATGTAGTACTCTTTGTGACCCGACCTCCTTCGTGTGCGACCTTAGTTCTAACGGTCCTTTTTATAGTTATTGGAGACTATACGTTTACTGTGGTCGGAATACCGTTTTTCGTTTCTTCTTGATTTCTCGGAGAACTACTTTCTCCTCTTACTTTTTCCACCGGATTTTGAGTCGTAAGTCTTTTGCTTCTAGTACCGTAGACCAGGGTAGTGAAGTACCGTTCATCTACCCCTTTGTTACCTTTGTCTCTGAAATAAAACCCCCGGAGGTTTTAGTGACGTCTACCACTGACGTCGGTACTTTAATTTTCTGTGAATGAGGAACCTTCTTTTCAATACTGGTTGGATCTGTCGTATAAATTTTCGTCTCTATAATGAAACGACTGTTTCCAGACAGAACAGTTTCGATGTTAAAAAGGTCATCAGCACATACCTCCAATCTCAACCTGATATTTCGACTCACGACTTCTTAACTATGAAAACTTGACACCACAATCTCTTCTGAGAACTCCTAGGGAACCTGACACTCCTCTAGGTTGGTCAGGTAGGATTTCCTCTAGTCAGGACCCACAAGTAACCTTCCTGACTACGACTTCGACTTTGAGGTTAGGAAACCGGTGGACTACGCTTCTTGACTGAGCAAACTTTTCTGGGACTACGACCCTTTCTAACTCCCGTCCTCCTCTTCCCCTGCTGTCTCCTACTCTACCAACCTACCTTAGTGACTGAGTTACCTGTGCTCAAACTCATTTGAGACCCTCAACCACTACCTGTCCCTCCGGACCACCCCAGGTACCCCAGCGTTTCTCAGCCTGTGCTGTCTCGCTGACTTGCCTTGACTTGACTCGTCAGGAAGTCCCCTCCATAATAGTAGAAGTAAAATTTCAAACCCTCTGATTTCGAGTCTTTCCAAGTCGTTGAACGAATTCCGGAGTGTCGTGTACTGAGTTTCTCGACTTTACGCTTGAACCCAACCTAGAAAGACTGAGGTCTGGGAGAGAGAATGCACCTGTGTTCCGACAGACAACATCCTCTCTTCTTTCAGTGGCACGGTTCGAATGTCCGAGTTGGTATACCTTGAAGCTCTGCACTTCTTGTGTGACCCAATCTGTTCTTCAAGGTACGGACCCCGGAGACCCTTGATAAAAACCGATAAAAGCCGTCGTTGGGGAACCTTTAACACACGAATGAGTGAGAGGGTCACACCAAATCAGTCCCTTTTGACTCACGAGACACTCACGAGACACTCAGGGTCTTTAAGACACGTAACTCTTAGAACTGTCTGGCCTCCAAGAAGGCTCGTCACTCGCTGGGGAAACTAATTGTTTGTTTACTTCTATAATGAAGAAAAGCACCCTCTATTTCGGAGATTTCCACCCTAAGACACACTTGTGAACCGACCCCTCATCCACCCTCAAGGTTGGGGTCCGCTAAAGAGGGGAGGACCGCCATCCACCATGACGTTGACTTGAGTCGGGTGTCCTCGCCACTCTACCCGAATGTGTCCCCTGGGAGAAGTTCCTTGAGCGGTGACTCCCCGGCACTCACGACGGACTACCACTTGGGGCGCCAGAGTCCTGAGAAACGCTGGGGTACCTGACATCAGGTGGTCCGAGGAGATATGACCTCCTTGACAGGGTCCGTTCTTAAGACCTCACCCAACGGTAAAGGAAGAGGTCCCTTAGAATGGTCGGGTCCCTGACTTGGGTACAGAGGACGTAACCGTCCGTCCAAGGAATGGTGACTCGGTGGTCCCTTCGTGGTCCGCAGTCTACTAGACCCAAATTTGGAGGCGGGACTGTACACAGCCGGTCCTTTTGTCTTTGGTGTGGTCCACACTGTTCGTTTCCTTTTACCAATGTACTTACTACTCCGATTAGTCCGACTATTCGTGGTCGGCCTTCCGGAGGACTCCCCCATGTGCCACGAGGGGTCGGGCTCTCTGTCCGGTGGACACCCGTCTCCTTACCGACACTTTGACGAGTCCCCTTCCTGGAGGGTGACCTCGACCACGGACGACGTACGACCACTTCTACGGTCGACTGTGCCTCCCTCTTGGGGTGGGGGGAGACGAGGGGAGGAGGCAGAAGGTCAGAGGGCACGTCACAGTCGACACATACATCCACGATAAACTCACCCACACTTACATACACGTTCCCACACCCACACACACTGCACACCCCGATACCCCTCCCACACTCACCCCGACATCCCCACTCTCAACCCGAGGGGTAGGAAGACTTTAGTTCAGGGTTTCCTCGGAAAACTCTGTGGGGTTTTGGTGTGTACGGTCCGGAGAATCCCGGCTCAGTCTCCCAGTCCGTCCCCTGAATGTACGAAGTTGAACCTCTGATTCAACGGACAATGACCGACATATTGGACCACTGGGTGTATTTGAGGAGGACAGGAGTCAAACGTGTAGTCCCTTTACCCGTATTATTGACCCGGAGTCTCCTACCAACACCCCTAAGATCCCCAACCACGAATCTTTTATGGCCCGGGTCACGGACCCCGCACCATTGGTACCCACCGTAATTGACGATAATAATCGTCAATTATAAACTTTGGTCGCGGAATCAAAGTCTAGAGTGACACCTTTGTCACCAGACACACGAAGTCGGATACACGTCTTAAAATGGGACGGTGAAAGAGGAGCAACAACATAAATTAGACTTCTTTACTATCGTTGGGGACTAACTTCCAGATTTAGTCGTTCCGGCTGGTGTGGTTCACGACGACCTCTACGTCTAGGGACCCGTGGGAGTCCGGGTGGCACCCCTGCCTCCTGTGTTTGGTCAGGGACCCTTTGCCCGTCGTGGGCACCGGGGGTCCGAGGTCGTGGGGGCAAGGACCCTCGACTGGGCTCTGGGGTCCCGGGAACGGGGGTGTCCGTCCACGTGTCTACAAGTGTCGCCGTTGTCGCGAGTCCCTTGTAGGGACCTCTGTTGGGTGTATAGGTGGTCGTCCTATTACCTATTTACCGTACGACTTCGGTATCCTACCTTATGATAAACCGTTCCTTTTTTGTTTTAGGATAGAATACATTGTTCCACCTCCTTCCAGTGTCTGCAGCATAACTCGTTTTCTTCAGTCTATATTTTGGTGTGCGACATACTGACTACGGTGAATAGACTTCCGTTTTAAGTTGTCACTGTCTTTGGTCTTGGTCACTAATGGAGACACCCCTCCTCCCCGTCCCACTAGACTCCCTTGGAAGGACCCATAGTCTTTTCAGGACATAGAATTCGGTCCAAGGTGCCCGTAGTCGGACACAGTTTTATATAGTAACCTGTGAAACATACTCACGTGTGATACTAGTACAAAATGTTATTTGTGAAAGTTTTTAGTAAAAATTTTTAACTACCTAAGATCCCTGAAGGGACCACTAGGTCACCGATTCTGACACTCGACGGACACGTCCCCCGTACCGAAGTCAGGAACCAACCCCTCGATCCTATGGTGTACGGTACGTCACACCGGTTTTTTTTTAAAAAAAAAAGGAATTTTTTTCCGTAACGTCCTTAACATCCTTTCTTCACGTCTGTGGACGATGGTGTGCCTACTAGGGCCCTGAGTAGTATGATTCACTTTCTGCGGTCTGTGTTTTCCGGTGTATGAAATACTAAGGTAAGTATACTTTGCAGGTCTTTAGGTGTCTCTTACTTTCTCCCAATCCGAACGGTCCCCGACTCCCGTCCCCCCATGACAACTTACTTATGATTACCCATGTTCCAAAATAAACCCCGACTACTTTTACAAGACCTTGATCTACCTTCACTACCAACATGTCGAAACCCTTCCAGAATTTACGGTGATTGGACGAGTGAAATTACCACTGAAAATACACATAAATAATGTTGAAAAATATTTCATTAACTACTATTTTTTTTTGTCACTCGAAGTGAGGACTAGGAGTGGTACAGGGACTTTCACCACGGGACAAAAGAGGTAAGCCGTCCACTCCGTCGCTTCCGGGTCTCTCCACACGCTGAGTAGGCCCCAGTGTGTCGGAGGATCTGAACCGACACTCGGTAGTCGGTGGTCACGTCCTTCCCAAGGACCTTTCGTTAGACGGGACTCAAGGAGCATCTCTAGTCTCCTCGGTGTTCTCGGGGTCCGGTCCCGTCTCCAGGGGTGGGACCTGCGACCACTGTGAAGGGGACCCCTCCCTCCCCTCGCCCCCCGCCCTCCCCTACACGTCTAGAGTCCGGACTTGTCGTACAGGAGAGCGGACGCCAAGAGCCATCCGACCCTTGTCGGACAGGACTACTCAAAGGACAGTGGAGAGCGATGAACGACCGGGGTGCCGACGGTGGGGGCGGACCGGGACCTCTCCAACCAGAGACCCCGAGGTTCGTCCCTCCCCCAGTAGGACTTGACTGTCGTCAGTGACGGATGTCCGGTGGAGGGGAGAACCGAGAGGGACCTTTGTCACAAACAAACAAAAAAGGTTGAGTTCAACACGGACTATTACACTATTTTCTATTTCATGTCTCTTTGTCTTCCCTACGGGGTGTGGACCTTTATGGCGGGAGGACGGAAGAGAGGTGTGTAAATAACTCGTGAACGACATACGGTCCGAGACGAGGTCAACGACCTCTGTGTCATCACTTGTTTTGGGTTAGGGACGATAACGTGGTACATGTAAGACCTCGCTGAAAGACACACACACACACACACACACACACACACACACACATGGCACACACACCAATTGATGTCTACAGCTACCACCTCTTATGTTCGACTCAACAAACAACTCGTGAAAGAGACTGGACGAGGCACACGAAATGTATATGGGTGAGTCGATTAGGAGTCCTGTGAGGGTGCTTCATTCACTACAGTCGTTCGGTTCCGGGTCTCTTCACTTCACTGAACGGCTTCCAGTGTGTCGGTCGGTCACCGTCTCAACCCTGACTTGGGTCCTCGAAGTGGTGATGTGACTTGACGACGACCTCTGTCGCTGTCGACTGTCACCTATATAACTGTTTGACCAAAGAGAAACGTCGTTTCCGACCACCAAATTTCCGACAAAAGAGAACTACCCAAGATAACCAGGGGTCTAAGAGGTTCGAGAGACATTATCCATGTTTATTACCCTTCTAGACACATTTCGGTCGACACCTCGGAAGAGGGGGGTGGGGCTCCGTCAAGGAGGTGGGAGTTAAGGTAAGAGTGGAACACCCCCGTAGATGGGTCTGAGCGGTCGGTCCTCCCCGGACCCCTCACCTACGGCGGGGGAGGGACTCCGGGTCGGTCCAAAGAGAAAGACCGTCGTAGACATCAGGGGACGAAGACAGTGGGTGTTGATAAGAACCGGAGACCGGGGAAAGTGAAAGACGAGTCGGAGAAGGACGGAGGCACCAAGGGGTTGTAGGGGCCAAGGGGGGGACGGGCGGGGTCGGAAGAGAGGCATGAGGGAGGGTGGTGGTCACCGGAGCCGAATCCACTTTTCGGGATCTTCTCTGGTCTCATGTCACTTCAGATACATATCCAAACCCAGGGGTGAGACAGGGAAGAACAGACCCACTGGAACCGTCCGGAGAAGGGAGACTTAGAGTACAGGGGTAGACCTCTCCCCTTACTACGAACATAAGACGGATGGAACTGGGACCCCTCCCATGTCTGACACTGGTTTTGGCACCCCTCCTATCCCCAACACATAGTCCTGGCACCCCTCCTATGTCTGAGACATGGTTCTGGAACCCCTCCTACGTCCGACACATGGTCCTGACACCCCTCCTACGTCCGACACATGGTCCTGGCACCCCTCCTACGTCCGACACATAGTCCTGGCACCCCTCCTACGTCTGAGGCATGGTCCTGGCACCCCTCCTACGTCCGACACATGGTCCTGGCACCCCTCCTACGTCCGACACATGGTCCTGGCACCCCTCCTACGTCTGAGACATGGTCCTGGCACCCCTCCTACGTCCGACGCATAGTCCTGGCACCCCTCCTACGTCCGACGCATAGTCCCGGCACCCCTCCTACGTCCGACGCATAGTCCCGGCACCCCTCCTACGTCCGACGCATAGTCCCGGCACCCCTCCTACGTCCGAGACATGGTCCTGAACCCCTCCTAAACAGGGGGTGGGGCTGGTACCCGACCCGTGACTCCTTTCCTTTCGTCGTTCTGACTAACGTTCACCCGTCGGTCCTGTCCGGACCCACCCCGAGTCGAGCGGAACCTGTTCAGTGAAGAGGAAAGACCTGGACTCAAAGTATGGACACTTAACTCCACCAACCTGACTTCCTATTTTCCAGTGTTGGGTCTCACTAATTGCATCCCAATCTCCGTCGGGACCCCTGACACCCTCGGGGTGTCCCCGAAAACTGAACCCACCCTTCACCAAGACCCTTCCCAGGGTCCTCTACCCCGTCGACTATCACCACCAAATCAGCGATTCAACACAGGCTGAGAACACCGGGGTACCTGACATCGGGTGGTCCGAGGAGACAGGTACCCTAAGAGGTCCGTTCTTATAACCTCACCCAACGGGAAAGGAAGAGGTCCCCTAGAAGGGTTAGGTACTTAGCTTGGGTCCAGAGGACGTATCGTCCGTCCAAGAAATGGTTGACTCGATGTTCCCTTCGGGGTCATCGGCTCGATCCAGAGTTTCCTCGTATCACTAGTATCTAGGACCCGCACAGGTCCTCTTTGGTCGTACACGTTTCCAGGTCCTCGTTTCCCACACCCCGGACCCTTTCCCATCTCCCCACCTCTCCGCCCGCGTTACTTCGATTAGACGTCCTTGTCCAGTGTGTCGGACAGTCTGGGACGAGTCCGTCACCCCTTGGTACCCCCCCGGGGTCCGAAGGTAACTGTTCAGGTACAGGGTGGGTCTGTCCCTGAAGGACTCTACCCCTGTCCGGAATGACTAGAAACTCAACGGACACAGTCTCCCCTGTCCTTCTATATCAGTTACTTATTTACTATAAAGGACGAGATTTTCCTGACCGAAAGACACTTATCAATTGGTGATGTCCACCAGTCAGGGGACCTAGGTAATCGACAACGACGTACTGGCTGGAGGGGACTTACTCACCAAATTGTGTTCGTCGTAAATGACGACGAGTGTCAAGCACTCAAGAAGACCCGACCCGACTAGAACAAACCATGTGAGATCGTAGGTGTCCGTCGATCGACCATCCAGCCGCCCCCGACCGACCACAACCCACCGGAGTCGATCCTACCATGAAGAGTCAAAACACACCAGAGAACAGGTCTTCCGGTCGAATCCGAACAAGAGTCCCGTCTACGTCTTAGGGTTCTCTTGCGTATCTCGGTCTTTCGTAGAACTCCAGGTCCGATCCTTCGTCCGACAGAGAAGTAGTGGTAGGAGTGAAGGGTAACCGATTTCGTCGGGTTCAAGATCCTACCTCTGTATCTAACGAAATCCTCTCCTTGTCGTTTCAGTATAACAGTTCTCGTACCTATGTCCCTCCTTCCCTTTTAACCCTGAAATAAAATGTTCTAGTTAAACTGGGCGAGAGGTTGTGAACCTTTTCCTTTACCGTTGGGTGACGTCATAAGAACGGACCTGTTAGGGTACCTGTCTCTTCGGACCGTCCGATATCAGGTACCTCCGCGTCTCAACCTACGCTGACTCATTAATTGTGTGAGGTCGTGAGTAAGGGATAGTCAATTCCTTTAAGGTCAGACCAGTCACCAGTGGAGTTGTCACCCGTGTATTGGGTTAAGACCGGTTGCTCTACCCTTCTTTCGAAAGACTCCCAAAGACCCCTTCTAAAGGAACGAGGATTCCCCTTCTGGACCCCTCTTTACCAAAGGTAAAAGGACGACCTACACTGGGGACATAAACGGAGACGGTAGGTTCCTCGCCGGAGCCCGCTTTGGTTGTGGCTCTACAGTCTCGTCTCTTCACTTCCTTGGGCCCAGACACCTCAGGACCACCCTGACGAGTTAGACGGTCCGGTCTTTGGGCGAGATGGAGACCTGAAGGACAACTTGGTCTACAATGTAAAGGTCGAAGAAATTCAGTGAAATGTAGTCCGAAGGACAGTGAACCTGGTCTCCGTAGGAGTCACTGCGGGACCCCGGAGAAAAGCAGAACACTTGAACAAGACGGACTACTCGGTCAAGTCTCAACCTCCGAGATCCGAAAAGAGAAGTCACTACGACTTCCGGGGTGTGAAGACTGAGCGCAAAACGTGTCCCAGGTGGTGGAAGGGAAAGGTGGATCCGGACAGTCGGGGTTACTGACTTGGTCGTCCGTAGTCGACCTAAGCCTTCTGGACCCAAGACCACTCAATCTGAAAGGGGAAAGAAAAACGAGACGTCACCGGTCGCAGAAACTCTGAAGCCAACGAGAAAGTCTTTTACTTCTTTACTTTGGACGGAAAACGTACCGATTACGAACTATTGTCGTAAACTTTTGTAGAATCTTCGAGACAGTCCGTTACTTTTAAACGTAGGGATATCGAAAAATATCGAAGGTTAAAAGAAGGACCATGAATTCGTTATTATTGTTGTCATTATTATCTTCGGTCGTTAATACCTCGGGGATGATACACGACTCGTGTGATGACTCATGAAATATACGTACATAATACCTTAAGAGGATCGTCGAGGATTCGAGTCTTGACAGGGTACGCGTGCAGAGTGAGACTCATTTTCGGTTTTGGGAAAATTCCTAGGTGTTCAGGGGATGGACTAGGTTAGGGTATGAGGGGTGGAGAGGCTAGAGTAGATGACAAAGTGGGGGGATAAGTGTGTCGATGAATGGGGAAAGGAACTTGTAAGACGGAGTCCCGGAAACGTGGACGAGAAGGAAGACGGATTTTACGAGAAAGGTGTACGTTTACCCATAGACTGAGTGGAAATCAAAAGACGAAGAGTCTCGTCGAAGGTACTGGTAGGTTTATTTTATCCTTGGATAGGGACCGTGGAGGATCGGGATGACACATTTTGTGGACGACACAAAATGAGGTATCGTGAATCGATGTAGACTGTATTAGGACAGAGAGGTGGACACTCTGACATTTCAGGGTCTCCCGTTCCTTGAGTCAGACAAAAACAGTGACGACTCTTCGGTCTCGGTTCTTCTTACGGACCTTGTCTCATCCACGAGTTATGTATAAACGATTCACTCACTTGTCTATATACGGGGATGCTCCATTTACGGTCCCAATGAGGGTAAACGGTCGACTCCACGCACTCGAGTCTCTTCCTTTACACGAGGGCAGTACGTTGTCTTCCCCGATACTGTCCTGAGAATTGAGTTTTGACCGTCTTGGGTCCGGAACTTGAAGTCCCGGTCCTGAGTTATGGACGGAGTCCAGGGAGAACAGAAGAGAGGACAGAGACGGGGACTTAGACAGTCTACCTCGGAATAGGTCCCGACCCGAGGTAGTCACGTGAATGACATCCGTGGAGACGTTTTAAAACACACAGAAGATTACCACCGTACACTAGTCCGTCTCGGTTCCTCCGAACCTCGTCTTGGTCCCCGGTGGGTCCCCCTGCTTCCCGAAAGACTCGTTGTTCGTCTACTGTCCTCCCTCGGAACTCCGCGATCTAGTTGGGGTCTCTCCAGTCACAGGAAGTGTCGAGTCCCCAGTCTCACCCCTGACAAGGTACTAGTTAAGTCCGGGGTTTAGAAGGGACTTGAGACCGGACCTGGGGAGGACGAACCTGGATTCTCGGGTCCTTACTAGACCTGAACATCTGATCCTCTGCATCTGTTTTATTCTAAGGAGTCTGGGTTGTCTACACACGACCCAGGAAGTTCCCCATAATAAACATAAAGAAGAGTCGAGATAAGATTAGGAAGGTCACTTCATGATAGAGGGGTGAAGTGTCTCTTTCACTCCGAATTTCACCAACTCCTTCAAAGGGACCCAGTGAATCGATCCTTCCTTATTTAGACCTAACTACTGTTACTATTTTTTATTACACTGAAACCCCATAGAAACTACTGTTACTATTATTATTATTGTTACACTGAAGACGAACTAACTGATACGGTTTCGGAAACTGGCACACCTAGTGTTATTTGACCTTTTAAGACTTTCTCTACCCTTATGGTCTGGTGGACTGGACGGAGAACTCTTTGGATATACGTCCAGTCGTTCGTTGTCAATCTTGATCTGTACCTTGTTGTCTGACCAAGGTTTATCCTTTTCCTCATGCAGTTCCGACATGTAACAGTGGGACGAATAAATTGAAGATACGTCTCATGTAGTACTCTTTGCGACCCGACCTCCTTCGTGTTCGATCTTAGCTCTAACGGTCCTCTTTATAGTTATTGGAGTCTATACGTCTACTGTGGTGGGAATACCGTCTTTCTCTTCTTGATTTCTCGGACAACTACTTTCCCTTTCTCCTCTCACTTTTTCAACCGAATTTCGTCGAGTTGTGAGTCTTTTGTTTCTAGTACCGTAGACCAGGGTAGTGAAGTAGCGTTTATCTACCCCTTTGTCACCTTTGTCACCGACTGAAATAAAACCCCCACCCCCGAGGTTTTAGTGACGTCTACCACTAACGTCGGTACTTCAATTTTCAGTGAATGAGGAACCTTCCTTTCAATACTGGTTGGATCTGTCGTATAATTTTTCGTCTCTGTAATGAAATGGTTGTTTCCAGGAAGACGACGACGACGACGATTCAGCGAAGTCAGCACAGGCTGAGACACTCTGGGGTATCTGTCGTCGGGTGATCCGAGGAGAAAGAGACCCTAAGAGGTCCGCTCTACCAAAAAGTTCACCAGTACATACCTACACTCTCAACCTGACACTTCTTTCGACTCGTGGTTTCTTGACTACGAAAACTTGACACTACAACCTCCTCTGAGAACTCTCAGGGAACCTGACGTTCCTCTAGGTTGACCAGGTAGGATTTCCTCTAGTCAGGACCCACAAGTAACCTTCCTGACTACGACTTCGACTTTGAGGTTAGGAAACCGGTGGACTACACTTCTCGACTGAGTCTCTTTTTCTGGGACTACGACCCTTTCTAACTCCCGTCCTCCTTTTCCCCTGCTGTCTCCTATTCTATCAACCAACCGTAGTGACTGAGTTACCTGTACCCAAACCCACCTGAGACCCTCAACTACTACCTGTCCCTTCGGACCGCACGACACCAAGTACCCCAGTGTTTCTCAGCCTATGCTGACTCGCTGACTTGACTTGACTTGACTGAAACCCCCGAAGGGAAGTCACCTCTTCCGTCACCGTGGGGTGAGGTCATGAGAACGGACCTTTTAGGGTACCTACCTCCTCGGACCTTCCGACGTCAGGTACCCCAGCGACTCCCAGTCTGTGCTGACTCGCTGAAGTGAAAGTGAAAAGTGAAAAGTGAAAGTACGTAACCTCTTCCTTTACCGTTGGGTGAGGGCACAAGAACGGACCTCTTGGGGTCCCTACCACCTCGGACCACCCGACGGCAGATACCCCAGCGTGTCTCAGTCTGTGCTGACTTCGCTGAATCGTCGTCGTCATCGTCGAACACCAGGTCACCAATTCTTAGGCGGACGGTTATGTCCCCTGTAGCCAAGTCGAGGACGAAGTCCATCTAAGGTACACGGTGCCTCGTTGATTCGGGCACACAGTGTCGATCTATCACCTGACACGAGTGACGTCGATCTCTTTCGGGTGTATCGTTACTTCTGGGTCTCGCGTCGGTTTTTAATTAATGAAAATTTTATTATTATTATTACACTGAAGGTTCTGGTCCAGTATTTTCCGTACATCGACGGCACAATGGGGGAAAACCGAGTGAACGAAAACCCCTCCGGTCGGCGGTACAATACTCCCGTGAGTTCGTCGGGGTGCCGTGCCGGGAATTCCACGCCTCGACTCCGGCGGACGGAACACTTACTCGGGGGCCTCGTCCAGGAGGTTTGGGGTCGACTGAGGAACTGACGTCGGAGGACTCTCTGGGACTCTGTCTTGGTGGGTCGACTCAGTGAGGGACTAAGGACTGGGTGTCTTTGTCACACTCTATTTATAGACAAGAAAATTCGTCTAGATGCTCAAAAGACAAAAGACGACACATCGTTTAATAGTGTTTGGATCACCGAATTGTTTAAATAATAGAGTGTCAAAAGGATCCAGTCTTCAAACCGCGTTCAAAAGACGAGTTCCCAGTGTGACCCGGTTTTAGCCCCAGTCGGCCCCAGGATCAAGGGTAGACTTCTGAGATCCCCTTTTTTTAGACGAAGGTCCGAGGAAGATCTAAAACCGTTTTAAGTCAAGGACACCAACATCCAGACTCCAGGGGTAAAGGAGCGGTTCATAGTCGGCTCCCGACGACAGTTGAGATCTCCACTGGGTGTAAAGTAGGTGTGTACCGGGGAGGAGGAGGCGAGGTCACTGTCGCGTAGTGTAGAAAGGACACGAAGTTTAGAGACTGAAGGAGAAGACCGTGGTCGGTCTCTTTTGTGAGGTGAAAACTTCCCAAGTCCCCTAATTCAATCTAGGTGACCTATTGGAGGGAAAACATTTTGGTTGGAATATAGCATTGATTAGTGTCCTCGTCTTAGGTAATATTTGTACAGGACCCCTACTCTACCCCACCACCCTTTCCTGTCCCCGAGAGAATCTTAAGAAGGGAGGTATCGTGGTTCTAAACATGCGTCTTTATCTTTTCATTGCGTCGGTAACTCTTCGAAAAGGGTATACCTTCGAGTGCAGGAAGTCTAAATCTTGTAAAAAAAGGGAGGTAAACGAGACAAGCGATTGTGGATACTCAGCCTACAACGTAGAACTCCCTGTTAGGAGAGCAAAGAACTAGAAAAATACAGCCTAAAAGCTTGACACAGAAAGACCCTCCAGAAGGTCAGCGAACGTTCCGACTATCACTTCCAAAAAGAAAGACGGGAGTGGAGAGATCAAGAAAGAACCAGTGAACTTACGGGGACATACGTCGCAGAGTAAGAGCAAAATCTTTCTGCAGAGAGTAAAGAGCATCCCAAAAACAACAGAACACAAAAGGACGAGGGACTCAACCGGGACAAAGGGTCCTCGAGAAAAGGAGACGACTACAACTGGAGACTAAAAGGAACATGTTCGGACGGAGGTCACAGATCACTAGGAGCAGACACTCAAGTGTGACTTCTAGTCCTTCGACTTTTGTCTGGTAGTCTTCGAACGACTGACACCTGTCCCGCACACCTGTCCACTCAGAGTAGGTCCGTCGACCCGTCCGAGACCGTCAGTGCCACCTTAGGGTCTCAGTCGTAGACTTCACAGGAGAGGATCCACCCAGTCAAAGAGGTGTCTCCTAGGGGGTCGGAGGCCGGACCCCCCACCCTTCATCCCGACGGTCTAGGGTCCCTGGTGTGACCCGCCACCCTGGGCACTGGAAAGAGAAATGGGAAACACAGCTCGGACTGGTGTGGGAGTTAAGTCGGAAGACAGGAGTTCAAGTTCCGGAGGTCGTGTCCAAAATAAATCTACCATACAAATAATCAGAACGCCTCACTCTTCGATTCTCTCGACAACAAATCAACGAGTCAACACAGGCTGAGAACGCTGGGACACCTGACATCAGGCGGTCCGAGGAGACAGGTACCCTGAAGGGTCCGTTCTTGTGACCTCACCCAACGGTAAAGGAGTCGGTCCCGTAGAAGGGGTGGGTCCCTAGCTTGGGGACAGAGGACGTAACCGTCCACCTAAGAAATGGTGACTCGGTGGACCCTTCGGATCACAACACCCCACTCTTCGATTCTCTCTAACCTCCTGATTCTCAGAGGGTTTAATAGGGAAAAAGGTTTTATGAATAAAAGTAAATAAATAAACTGACTCGGCCCAGAAGTAACGGCGTGCACTCTAGACGAAGGGACTGGTCCCTACCTTGGGTCCAGGGGACGTAGCCCTCGTGTCAGAATCGGTGACTTGGTGGTCTTTTTAGGGGTCTTAACAGGGAAACGTCTAGGTACTACGGTCCACTACCCCATATTTTTGCTTGGTCTGTCCAAGACGACAACCCCGACTTCTGGATGACTAAAGACACGTGGATGACACACGACCCGTGACTTAGACCTAGGCCCAAAACAGGAAGTCCCAGGCAAACCGGTGCAGACCTCTGTAAAAACCACAGTGTCGATCCCCCACCTACACCCATGATGACCACAGATCACCCGTCTCGGACCCGTGCGAGGAGTGTGAGGGGTCCCGTGTCCCGACAGGGGTGTCGTCTCTTAAGTCGTCACGACTCCACCTCTCAGGACGGGATCTTACCACCCTGTACTAGGGACCGAAGTACCCCTCCCTCGTTTTCAAAAGACAGAAGAGTCGTGGACGACACACAAAAGTGTCGTTGGAGAGGTGGGGTCCCAGGAGGCGAGAGTCGGACCCACTCCCTACAGCCCCACCCATGGTGCGTACGGGAGAAAGGACGGACCAAGGGGTAGGGGCGAAGTCGGAGCTCCCTCCTCGTTTCCCACCGTCGTCGATAGTCCCACGTTCGACCGGGTCTGGGCACCGGGACGAACTGCAACCAGGGGTGGTTCGGTACACTGTTCTGGTCCGGTGTTCTTTCTCCAAAGTTGTTCGCAATAGCGAAGGACCTTGAGGCTGAGCCACTGAAGGGGCTTCTGGCCGACACGGACCGCCCGCCCGACACGCGCCGCCCCTGGCTTGACACGTGGCGCCCCTGGTCCGACAAGGGAAGGAGGAGGCGACAGGGGCGTTCGACGGTGGGAGAGAGAGTCAGACTGATGGACCTTTCTGAGGTGGGGAGGCCCGGGTCGCGGGGGTACCGAACCGACAGCAAAGTCGTGGGCGGGGTTCCTCGCCACCCCGTCCCGACTAGGTCCCCCAGGAAGGAGATCCTACGAACCTGGCTCGACTTGGTCCGACTCTGGGGTCTACAGGCCTTTGGGTGGACAAGAGGAGAGACGGGGACTACCCCGTTGACCGTTGGTCCAACCCATGTCTGGACGAAGTCACAAAGACAGACGTTTTACCTGTGTTTAGAGGGTAAGGTAAAGTAGACGGGTAGTCTGTCTACCATCCGTCTGTGTGTTAAGGACAAAGACAGAACGACCAAAATCGGAACCTTTGGGTCTCTCCCTTCTCTTTTCAGGGTATAACCGTCCCCGTCTCTCCCCTGTCTTTGACTTCCGAAGAACCTACAGTAATAGAGACCCACTGACACTACTGAGACCTTATTCAGTGAAGGAGCTCAGGGGTGAAGTGTCTTTAGATCTGGCATTTATATCTGGACCGGCGTTACCCCACCCCACCACCCCCGGACCCATCGGTCTTACTCTCCCACCCACTTCTCCTCCTTCGCTCCTCTTTTGGTAGGAGACTCGTCCGTCCGCGGGGTCCCAGGACGGTCACCCCAAATAAATAAGACAACTTTACTTTTGCGAGACTGTAACTTGGCGTAACGGTTATGAGAAAACACAAGAACTGGATGTTTTAGAAGTCAAAGTGCACTAAGTCGGATTCTACTAGGTGGGCGGTCTGACAAAGCTCTTAATTTCTATCGTACTGCACGAGTCGACGTACGGACGTACATTACTCACGATTCAGTTCTTTCCCCGCCCCTCGGACCACCCGACGGCAGATACCCCAGCGTGTCTCAACCTGCACTGACTTCGCCGAATCGTCGTCGTTCTTATCGGGAATACAGCATACCGTTGTGTACATAGAGAATAGATTATTATATAGTGGTTACTACAATCAGAAGGGACCACCCAGTCTGCCATTTCGCAGACGGGCACTACGTCCTCTGGGCCCAAACTAGGGACCCAACCCTGTTAGGGGATCTCTTCCTTTACCGTTGGGTGAGGTCATGAGAACGGATCTTTTAAGGTACCTACCTCCTCGGACTAACCCGGTGTCAGGTACCCCAGTGTTTCTCAGCCTGTGCTGACTCGCTGAAGTACTGAAGTTCCTCTCATCACTGTGATTTGCAATAGGCAAGAGAGGAGGTAGGAGGGGAACAGTTTAGGTGTAATTAACTAGTGCGTCGCACACGGGTCCTACCCACATTCGTAAGAAGTAACAGCGGTTGTGAGTCACAGTGGGGACTAAGGACTCGTACGTGGGAAACGTCCGTTCACCGCCTTCGAGGCGTAAACACAGGTGTCCACGGATTCGGTCGTGTCGTGACGTACAGTGAACAGTCAGACTCGTGGGGACGACCCTGGAGGGCCATTGTCCTGGAGGAAAATGATTGAACACGTTCGACGTCGACCGAGTACCCAGCAGAACTCAAATGTAAGTTGGTACAAGTTGGACTTAACCCTTATAACGACAAGGATTGGTGTCATATCCTGAAATGTAGTTACGGAATTACAGTGGAACCGCAGGTGAGACACAGAATTAGGTCCCGAATAAACTCTAGGGTCACTCACCAAGTGGTAGGAACGTTGTCCGTCTAGTAGAATCTAAGAGTACTTCCTTAGACCCTTCTACCCCCTTTTCCTACCTCGGTTCCGGTCTCCAGACACCGTGCCAAGAGTTCTGGACAACCGGTCAACCAAACACACACACACACACCAATTGTTAAATGGTTCAGTCTCTGGGTTAGTCCTACAACTACGAAGACAGACCTGAGTCTGGAGTGACTCCAGGTTAAAACCAAAACGGTGTACAATTGAGACACCGGGAACCGTTCAGTAAAGTGAAGAGATCCGGAGTCAAAGGAGTAGACTTTTTACCTATGATTATCAGGATGGGATGTCTCCCCATTCTTCCTGATTGACTTTGACACAACCCCCGTCCCCCACCCCCGCGGGGTCACCACAGACCGTATGCCACCCACGAGTCACGCTCGGACTCAGACTCTTAATCGGTCACCGTGTTCAACAAAGACGTGGTCTATGGAGGACCCTTCCAGTCATCGTCGTGCTGGTTCCGTCTCCACTCCGTTCCGACAGGGAGTCCCTGTGTGGTCTACCGAGGAGCCTCCCGGTCGGAGGGAGGGGAGTCCTGTCTCACGGACGTCAGAGACGATCACATCGGGACGACTGGTCGTCGGGGAGGAAAGGTCGGATGGGTCCCCAAACCCGGAGGGGGCTTGTTCTCGCTGAAGGGCAGAGACGTGTCGTCGAAAGGGCAGACATTTCTTCCTCGTTTTGGAGTCACCTGGGAACTCTCGTAGGTCACTCGACACGGAGTGTTCCTGTTGTACCCACCGGAACGACCGAGGTCGACCTGGAGTCCAAGGAATGACCATTTTGTCCATGGTAGCAATGCTAGAACAGTCGGTCACTGAACCTTCCGACAAGTACTTTACGAGTCACCTTTTTCGTCCAATACTATACCCAATACTTCTTACCGTAGAAGGAACAAAATGCAGGGACCTATACAAGGTTACAGAGGATGAAATATCAGATACCCTTGAACTTATCTTAAGTATAGGATGACAACACACTTTTAACATATTTAGAATTAATGTAACTTAACCAACTGTCACGAAAAGTCCGGATGAAATAGGATAAAAAGACATATAAGTAAGATAATTGAAAACTCTCAAACTATAACTTTAAGGTTAAATTTTGGAATTAAAGTCAAGTCAAGTCAAGTCAAGTAAAGTCAAGTCAGCGAGTCAGTACAGACTGAGCAACGCTGGGGTACTTAGCGTCGTGCGGTCCGGAGGGACAGGTAGTGGTAGAGGGTCTCAAGTGAGTCTGAGAGCAGGTAGCTCAGGTACTACGGTAGGTCGGTAGAGTAGGACCCAGCAGGGGAAGAGGAGGACGGGGGTTAGGGAGGGTCGTAGTCTCCGAAAAGGTTACTCAGTTGAGAAGGGTACTCCACCGGTTTCATGACCTCAAAGTCGAAATCGTAGTAAGGAAGGTTTCTTTAGGGTCCCAACTAGAGGAAGTCTTACCTGACCGACCTAGAGGAACGTCAGGTTCCCTGAGAGTTCTCAGAAGAGGTTGTGGTGTCAAGTTTTCGTAGTTAAGAAGCCGTGAGTCGGAAGAAGTGTCAGGTTGAGAGTGTAGGTATGTACTGGTGTCCTTTTTGGTATCGGAACTGATCTGTCTGGAATCAGCCGTTTCATTACAGAGACGAAAACTTATATGATAGATCCAACCAGAATAGATGAAATTTTTTATTACCATTATATACATCGAAACAAGACATAAAAGGTCGAAAGGACATGTACATAATAGTATGAAAGTATTAAATTTTTCTTTTTTGTTTACCACAGACAAAATTCTTTTTTACACACATAGACCTTTAGTCCTTTTATATAATTTACATAAAATACGATAGTAATAACCATCCAAGAAAATGCTTAAATTGTTGTTTACACTTCTAATTTGTTATTACACCTGGCTGGGTCCTACACTGACACGCCCGCCCTTCCGTCACCCCTATACCTTTGAGACACGAAGGGCGAGTTAAAACTATACTTGATTTTGACGAGAATTCAGACAAAATTTTTTCTTTTTTCCCTTCCTTTTAAAAAATTACACCTTAAAAAAAAAAGGGGTCGTGTTACTTCAATGCTTGGTGGTACTTAGTCCTCCACACTTTCACAGACGTAAGGTCGAAAGGAACTCCCGTCTACAGTCGGCCTCCCCCCTCATGGGACCCGGGGTCTAGAACGAAGAAAGTCAGCCTCTCGACAAGCCGGAGAAGAACCTTACTCACTCACCAAGGTAAAGTGAGTGAGTGGGAAACAAGGTCCGTTTGGACTGGGGACTGGGAACGAAGAGAAGTTTGGGACTAATGGGTTCTGAGAGACCCCAACGGTCACTGTCTTCGTATTGAGTCTGCTCGTATTCGTCTTTTCCTTCGAACACCGCACACAGTGTCCATTTGGGTCCCCACCCAAAGTCCATACCGACCTACATCCCCGTGGGTGCTACGTAGTCCCGAGAGACAGAAGAGAAGAGAAGAAAACTGAGTCGCCCGTGTTACCGACGGTCACCCGGACACAAATCTCCTTTCTCAAGGACGTCTTTTTCAGAGTCCTCCCAGAGACTGACCAGGTCGAATCCAGTGCACGGATAGGACTTGACCCCGTACCCCTTGAGTCCGGTCCAGAACGGATGTAGGTGGACACCAGTGTCCCGCGACACCGTTACGGGGGAGTCCTGGAATGTCTCCGCCCACCCCTTCAAGGGACTCTCGTCATGTGGGACACACCTGGGGGGAAAGTCGGCGACGCAGAGACATGGACGACCGGGGAGAGGGAGAAACCTTACACTCGTTTCTCGGACAGTCCAGTGTTGACAAGACACTCCCGGGTCCGTGAAACCCGAGGGTGTTTGGACCGACACTTAGGAACGACATGAGGTTGTCCGACACACTACATCCGTATAGTGAACTCGAGAGACTCGGAGTGAAAAAAGAGGAGTGGAATAGACAGGTGTCTCTCCACGAACACACTCCCTCGGTTCGAGGCCACTCTGTCGGTTCCTGTCCTAGACCTACGACTGACCTCGAGCGGATCCCCTCTCGGATCCGACGGAAACCTAGAGGGGAGATCGACACTACAGAACCCGTTTATGTAGGTGGTGTGAAGAGACTCGGAATCAAAGAGACGGGTGTTTTTTTTGTCTCTTTGAACGGAGATGTCTCTGTCAATATGTCTAAGTGACCTTCCTGACTTCAAGGTTATGAAACCAGTGGCCTACACTTCTCGACTGAGTAACCTTTTCTGGGACTACGACCCTTTCTAACTCCCGTCTCCTATTTCCCCATTGTCTCCTACTCTACCAACCTATCGTAGTGGTTGAGTTTCCTACACTCAAATTCTTCGAGGTCCTCTACCACCTTCTGTCCCCTTGGACCACACGACGTCAGGTACCCAGTGAGTCAGTCTGTGCTGACTCGGTGACTTGTTGCTGTGTGTCTAATACCCTCTAATGTCTCCGGTGAAACGTGTACGGCAAGGGAGACTCTACGGGAAGGAGTGGAACTGACGGGTCCACCCAAGGAAGAGTTGAATACGAAATCCTGTGACTGTCACTGTAGGGGTCCCACGGAGGGAACTGAGGTGTAGGAGGTGGCAGGAGAATAAGAGTTTGATTAATCGAGAAAAGGACCGAGGGGGGTGGGAGGTGGTTGGGAGGTCGGTGGACCTAGTCCCCTATGGTTTTGGGGTAGCTACGGGAAAGAGAGGATTGAGAGACTTGTCGAGTCTAACCAGAGGAGGGAACGTGGACCCGGATGACCTTCGTACTTATTTGTAAACACCTTACTTACGAACTGAGGGTTTAAAAGAAAGACCTCCCCAGGGGGGTTGAGACTGTACCCGGACACCACGGTAGAGACGACCCTCGTACCGCGGGTGGTCCCCTCCTCCTGGAACCCACTCCCTCCTTCAGGTCCAACGGCGACCATCGGGTCCGTCGACTAAAGATTCTTTGGTCGACTCCCTGTCCTTCCGACCCCGTTTCGAGTCCTACCGAAAATGAAAGTCAAAAGACGTAGACCTCGTCACATCCATGGGTTCCAAGAACCGACCCTCCCCTGTCACAATATCCGTGTCGCGACAGTTTACAGTTCCTGTGTCGGTCGTGAAGTCCTGGGTCGTGAAGTCCTGGGCCTCGGGTCTCTCCAGAACGGGCCGGGGTAGGTGTCGGTAGTCCCATCCTCGGTCCCGGCGGCCCCGATTGTCGGCGAGCCGGACCGGGCCGGGCCGGTAGTCCCGAAGGAGAAATAAGTGAACTGGAAATAAAACCTGTACCAAGCCCAATAAATAAGGAAGTGGGTAAGTAAGTAAGTGCGTGAGTAAGTAAGTCAGTGGGTGGGTAGGTGGGTGGGTAGGTGTTCAGGAAAGAGAGTGAGGAGTCTGGAGAGACAGAAGAGAAAGGAAGGATAAAGGGACACAAGAAAGGAGACGAGAAGGGTGAGGGACAGAGGGGTCGAGACGGAGAACGAGGGAGAGAGACGGATAGACGTGGGGAACGAAGGGGGTGGTGGAAAGACTGAGTGAGTGGGTAAAAAAGGGACCTCCTCCCCTATCGACTCGACCCGAAACTTCTGACTCATCCTCAAACGGTTCACTTCTCTTACGTTCTCTTTGTAGTTTCTGAAGGGGACCCAACGAGTTTTCCGGTTTCCTACTACCTTCGTCTACCCCTTACACTTCCCCTGTCACTCCCCGATTTTACATGTCACCCCGACCCGTCACTTCCTGGAGTCTCGGGTACCCTTTCCCAGTGTAAAATCACAGATTGTCGACCCTCGGTGATCTTACGACACCCCAGTAGACCGAACCAGGTTCATGAAGAAGATACTGGAAATAGTCGGTACTCTAGATCTGTTCCTCGAGTTAGAGAGGACCGGATCAGACACTTTACTCTGTTATTTCCATGGGTAGATCTTTCTCGATCTATTTCCCCCCGGTAATCGTTATGAGTGAACGGCCCCCTCGGTTCGCTTACACACACACGGGCCCCCAAAGTCCACTCGCTTAGTCGTCAATCTACCAGTGTGGGTTAAGGGAGGTAACGGACGGTTCCCCGGCTCGGGTGTGGAGCCAAGGAGTCAAAGGGGTAGACGTTAGGCTACTCCCCCTCCAGGTGAAATTCGAGTTCGGACGTGAGGAGCGGGGCGGGGGTACGGGACGGGTGGACCGGTCCCTTCGGGCGGTCCGGGGGGAGGGCGGTACGGGGGGAGGGTGGTCCTGGACTCCATCAAAGCGAAACTGGGCGGAAGGTCTTTGACACCGGGAAGGACAGTGGTCCAATGGTGTCTTCCTTGAACCGTTTTCTATTCTAATCGTCGTACCTCCTTGGGGTCCGACTGGTACGATCCGAAAGTAAAAATCACAGGGTTCGACCCGGGGGATGTATCCCAGGTGGGACGGGAGGGTCGTAGTGCGGAGTATAACTCGTGCATGAGACACGAATATTAGTGAAGGATAATTATGAGACATGGACACTCTAGGCTCCCGAATGGGGTAAAGTGTCCACTCCTTTGACTCCGAGTCAGTCACGGGTGCTGTGTTTCGACCGTCGGTTCGACCCGTCAAAGGGTCCGTGCCCTGCCCACAGGACCTCCCAGGGATCTACTACCAAAATCCACTCTGAGTTCCTGTAAAACTATTTTGTAACTCGACGACACTTTCTCAAGGATAAACGGTGAGTTCATTTCTTCTGTCAGAGTATACCCACGATGACACAGAATTTGTGGAGAGACTGTGAATTGTGCAGAGCGAGAGTTGGTGTGTGTTTTGTCCGAAAAAGACAAATACACACACGAGTTTGTACATGTTGAGAAACGTTGAAGCACCTGACATCGGGTTGTCCAAAGAGACAGGTACCCTAAAAGGTTCGTTCTTATGACCTCACCCAACGGTAAAGGAGGAGGTCCTCTAAAAGGGTCGGGTCCCTAGTCTGGGAGTAGAGGAGGCCGAGAAAGTAGCCGTCCGCCTAAGAAATGGTGACGTGGTGGACCCTTCGGGTCTATGTCGTCTGGAAGAGACTTTCGTCTCGTTCTGTGGTTAGAGATCGATTTTGAATGATTGTGACAAACTTAAAGTAACGTAAAAAAAGTTCCCAATAGAAAAACACCATCCACTGAGACCGAAAGACACATATCATCACTTTGTAAAGGGAAACTTATTTTGAATGGATTCCTTTGACTCATTGAACTTCTTATAGTAACTTATTGTATTGTCGACGTTGAACCTATCTCGACCGTTTTTAGTATTTCCACCTAGAGACCACAGACTGTCAAACCTTTGGAATCGAATTTCACTCCCCTACCGACATTTTAGCCTGTCTGGAGGATCCCAGACGGTGCATCGACGACACACTGGGACCCGTGAAATAAATTGGAGAGACACGGAGACAAAAGAGTAGACGTTTTACTCATAGTATTGTTATTATTACAGACAAAGTATACCAAGAACACCTCCCAATTTACTTTATGTTACGCACTTAATGTATCTTGTTACGGATCACAGATGACTCGTTGACTGTACCACTCGACCAACAAACGTCGTTTACTGTTCGACTCTTACGATGGTTCAGACAGACTGAAGTGCCGACACGAGTGAGTTTATGTGTCCCGTCGGGCACACTTCGTTTTATCATTATTAGTAATATTGGAGATATGAACACAGCACTAGGTTCAATAGAGGTGAATCTCATTTAGTAAACTAGGAGTAACGGGAAGGCTTCGTTCCGTCTCACCCACAGCAAATCAGAACAACAAGTGAGTCAGCACAGGTTGAGACACTGGGAGACCTGACGTCGTGCGGTCCGAAGGGACAGGTGGCAGAGGGCCTCAAACGAGTTTGAGTACAGGTCACTCAACTACTACGGTAGGGCGGTAGAGCAGGAGACAACAGGGGAAGACGAGGACGGGAGTTAGAAAGGGTCGAAGTCCTAGAAAAGGTTACTCAGTCGAGAAACGTAGTCCACCGGTTTCATAACCTCGAAGTCGTAGTCAGGAAAGTTACTTATAAGCCCCAACTAAAGGAAATCTTATCTGACCGAACTAGAGGAACTTCAGGTTCCCCGAGAGTTCTCAGAAGAGGTCGTAACTTAGATGAAGAACAAAATATCTACTCCGGTGATGTCAGTGTGACAATTGTCCTGAGTTTGGGTCCCGGACCCAGGGTCCAGAAAGACGAGGAGGCACGACGGAGGGTGTCACTTTGCAACTCCCCTCCCCGGTGGTTCCGACTGAATGGGTCCGAAGCGGGGGAGGAGAGGTGGGACGAGGACCTACGGGGAGGGCCGACGTGGGTTCACACCCTCCATACCCTCCCTCACAGAGTAGGGTATCCGGCGACGTCCAGGGGTCCACCTCGGTCGGGGTTTACAGTGGGAGATTGAGTCCTAGGTCTACAGTCCGAGTGTGGTAAGGATAGAACCGGCCAGTCGTAAACGTAGGTAGGGGGGAGGNGGGGGGGGGGGGGGGGGGGGGGGGGGGGTGGTCGACGGTCCTGCCGGGGTCTCGGTGAGGGGGTCCCAGGGAAGACTAGTTCGTCGGGAGAGGATCCGACTTAAGACTATGTTGGAACGTCTATTCAATGGTCGGGTGACAGAACGGACCGAAGGGTCGGACACGATCCCCCTTTTCCTACTTACTCCACGAGACTCGGGACCGACCAACATACCGAGACTTGTAGGAAGTCCCACCGGGATTCAGAGTCTTTGGATAATTGGGTACTTGGGGACCCGTGACATCAACCATTCTAGTACTGGAACCGGTAGTTCGTGGACCTCAGTTTGAGACCGAAACGGTAAATGTGTAAACTCCACCCCCCACCCCCCACCCGTTAAGGAAGTGAAAAGACTCGGGTGAAGACACTACGTTGGACCCGGTTCATAATCGTAGGAAATCCACGAGTCATTAACCGTAATATAATTTTGTCGTCGTTCCGTTCCTAGTATTCCGTCTCTCCGGTCGGGATTAATAACCTCTGGGTAGGCACAATTTGAGAAATGTCCATGGGAGAATGAATTAGGGTAGGTACCCTCCCCATGTAACTATTTAGAGTAAACGTCCACTCTTTGGATCCAAGTCCTAGATTCCCGGTACACTCAACCGCGTCGTCACGACCCACACGTGACCATACCTCACCCTCGAGAAAAACCAGAGAATTCTGGTCTCCCCCGACCCTCTAGGGCGAGAATACCCGAACTGGACTGGCGGGAGAGACTCACCCACCACCCCACCCCTATCATCACGACCCCCGCCACCCCTCCAGAAGGTTCGCCCGTCGTCCGGGTCCCTCCGCGATCCTGGTGTGCCTCCGGTCTCCCCGGCGTCGCGTCCCCGTCCCCACCTCCCCGGTCTCGGGTCGTGACTGTTCTGGGTTCCTCGTCCACTCCCACCGGTCACTGCAGTAGTCACGCACCGTGGGCCGCCGGACCCGCGGGACCCCGGCCCGCTCCGGAACTCCGCTGCCGTGAGCATCCACCTGTTCGGGAAGTGGAACTCTGGATTGCTTCGCGTCCTTGCCGTACACGTTTCCGGGCCACCGTCTTCCCTCACGCCACTCACGACTCCGGTCGTCGCGCCCAGGAGCCCCCCATCAACCCGGAAGAGGACTCGTACCGGCCCTCGGTAGCCTCCTGACCCCGAACCTCTACGGCCCGGAGTGCACCCCCACAGACAAGACTCCCGCCACCACATGACCCCGGTTTGTCGACCAGATCTCGTCCCCTTAGGAAAAGGGGACACCCGACAGACTCCCGGTCCTGGTCCACCCTCCCCGTCAACTCGCGGGTAGAACCCGTGATAACAGGCACACACTTAAACGAAGCAACTTCTGACGTGAGACGAGAGACTTTCCGGAACTCTGGGGATCTTAGCCGGGTTCCGAGAAAATAAGGGATCTTTGGAGTTCGGGACCCCTCAGAGACCTACTACCAGTACCTGCGTCCACTTCCCCGACGGGTCCACTCCCCCTACGGTTCCGTGACTTGTGAGGGCGGGATACAGTCGGGGTCACGTGGAGGAGGATCCGGGACACGAAGGAGAGGGTTGCAACTCCGACCGACGAGGTTCTTCGGGGAGTGACCTCAGACACTCCGACACGGGACCCCTAAACAAGTCTGGATCCAACCCCTAGACTAGTATCAACTCCAAAGACTGACTACGGACGGGGTCCGGAAGGACCGGGTATAAACCAGAGTCGTGGTCAGGGTCGTCCAGGACAGTGACAGGGACGGAGAGACACCGGGTCGACCGACCTCGACTCCCCAGACTGGTTCTTACTGGGGAGGGAACGGGGGGGGGGTGTGTGTGGGTAGGGGTCTATATGTATATTATTCCGTCCCTTCGTCAGTCCCTTAGACTAGTGTTGTGTCTAATCTAGCCCAGTGTGGGACCGATGGGTAGTGTCAAGTTTAGGTGTGAGGAGTGGTCACCGACACGGGTGACGGGAGGGTAGGGCGGAATGGAAGACGGTGAACGGAAGTGAGTTAGGGAAGGGGAGGTCGAGGTGGTCGATGACCTGACCCAACTCGAGCAAGGGTCAACGACAAGGGAGATGGACTTTACGGACGGAGGGGTCGACCGAGACTGGACAGTAAGGTCCGTGTTAAAGTCACAGTGGAACTTCCCCGGAAGGACTGGAAAGAAAGACTTTATCAGGGTCAGGCGACAGGGTGGTAGATCAACAGTAGAGCTCATGACAGTGATAACCTTACAAGACCACGGAAATCAAAGTATAAATCAATTGTCAGACTCCGGGACTTGCACTTGAGACACTCTCGTCCCCGGTCTGAGGGAGCTGACACAGGTAAGGACATAGGTGACCCGAATTCTCATTACGGACCTTGCATTCAACCACGAGTCACGTACAAACAACTGGGAGTAATAGCAAATGACTCGTGGCGTAGTAAACCTCTGTATACCGGTCTGAGACCCGATTTACGGAATACACGGAGTGAAGTCCTTCTCCGAGTCGAGACGTGAAGGACCGACCCCCTGTCAATTGTCAAGGTGAGTTCAACCCTTCTAGTTCGTCCGACTTCGCTCTGGACCCCTTTACGGAGAAGTGTCCCAAGGAGCGAGAAGGGAGAAGGTGAGAACTTTGGTTAACGGAACTGTCACACCGTCTGGGCCACGTTCAGAACCGATAGTGAAAACTCAACACACTGGAATTCATTCACTGTCATGAAGAGACCCGGAGACAAAGGAGTAGAGACTTTACCCCCCGTCTCAGGGGGCGACTCCTTTCCGAAACTACGCCCAGTCTCCGACAAGAGTGAGTCCGGGCGTCAGGGGCAGAAGGACCTCTCGCCGGGGAAACGGTAGGACGGGCGGGAGACGACGGGGCGAGTGGGCGACAGTCACCCTTCTTATGGAGTCAGCGTGGACCCGGGGGTCGGGTCCGGGTGTGTATGTGGTCAGGAGGAGAGTGAAAAGTAAGAACATTTAACTGCAGTCGTGACGACTTAGTGTTTCGACTCCAAACTCTGCTGGACGTGGTACCCCTTCGGTGTGCCGTGTGTGGCGGGGGGACGGGACGTCGCAGACGTGACGGCACGGGTAGACAATGAGCCAGACCTCACGTCGAGGGCCCCCGAAGATCCAGTAAAGTCCAGTGAAATACGTACCTTCATATCGAATTTTTTTTTTTTTTTTCTGAGTGTTTCTCTTCCCCGGTCGAGACCCCTCACACTCATTTCCTCGAAATCAAAGTCGACAGAACGATTCCCTTTACTCAAACCCATTACTTCTACACTGAAAATTCGAAAAAAAAAAAAAAAACTCTTCCCTTTTCGGGACCTTTATAATATTTGAACTGACGCTAAACAGGGAGGAATCTACTCCTGGACAAAGGACTAGACTTTTTACCCTTACAATCAATTATCGTGGATTTAGGATTCCGAATCAACTTCCAACTTACAAAATTATATCCACTGATCCGCGAGTCTTACCACGGAAGGGTCACTACGTCTATATTTACAATCGTCGACGATGACAATAATAAAGCTGACAATCCGGGAGTACCCTCCGATCACGATGGGTCGGAGACTTCGTCATGACAGACTCAAACGGTAGACCGAGGTGGTGAACGACATACGGGATGAAACGGAGAGACTCGGAGTCAAAAGAGTAGATATATTTCCCCCTCTCCAAAGATTGGGTGTCCGGTCAACTCTCCGAATTTCATCGTGTCCCGGGTCGTATGTCATTCGCGAGTGATTTCACAGACGGCATACGGGGTCGTGTTGGAAGAACCCAAAGAGGAACGGGACGGGTTCGACCCATCCTCTGTCCTTTCAGACTTGTGTTCTGAACTCGGTGTTTCGTGTTTTGTTTCCCTTCCCTCTGCCAAGTTTCTTCTCTTTCGTCACTAAGGAACCTCCGTGTGTCTGTAGTGGATGGAGGGAGGGAGGGAGAGAGGGAGAGGGGCGGGGGGTGGAGTAATTTCCTACTTTAACGGTTTCGAGAGACTCTAGGATTTAGAGAGGACCGGTAGGAATTGGAACCCCGGACCTTGGATAAATTAGGGGTTCTGTTCGGACCCGGTGAGGTCGAGAGGCCGATAGTTCAATTAAAATACGACGTCAAATTTCAGACTTTCCACAATAATTTATAATCCTGTGAGGTAATATTCGTACAGGTCCCGACGTCTCCCGGTAAGCCTCAAGATTTTAACCTCACCCTACACAGACACTCCGGCGAATTGGGATGTGGACTTTTACTGAGCTACGTGGCCCACGTCGTGGTGTCGGGACTCACCGGTCGTCTGGCCGGTGTCTATGTCCTCATCGGTATTCTGGGTACAGGACGCGTAAGAAATCACTACGACCGGTCGGGGTCAAAACCTTTTGTAGTGAGGAGGTAGGTGATACGTAGTCATGGACGACGACTCCCAATGTCGTTTCGTTCGGTAAAGTCTCCGTCAGCGACTCCGGGGATCTCCGTTTCCCTTAACGGGTCTCGACGGTTCTCCCGGGAGGACGGTGGTGTCTGGTGTCTCGCAGAAAGACCAACGTTCAACGCACAAGTGGTTTTTCATGTGCTCTGTTCTGTCCTGCCCTTCTTCCTTCAAGTCTGGACTGGGACAATAGGGGTAGGGTAGAGTCATAGAGACAGAGGGATCTATGTCAAAGTCTTACATGGTGAGGAGGAAGGTTTTTGAGTAGTTGGTGGGGGTGGGGGTGGGAGAAGGACCTTCTTCGACACCAGTGTCTTACTTTCTTCAAAGGGGAGACAGTAGGTAAAGTTTGTCTAAAGACCCTCCTGCCGGTTTTTTTCCGGGTTCACAGAAAGAGACTGTGGCCTTACTGGTGTCCGTTTAAATGGGACGGAGCCAAAAGAGAAGGTATTTTACCCCATTCTCGGAACGAAGTATCCCATCAGAAATATCTAATTCATTTAAATTCACATACATTTATTTCATGTCTATCCTGGACTGTGTGTAATTCACACAAGTTTGTGCTTCACGGGAAAATGGTCTGTGTGTTATGGTTTTGATCTGGTTCCCAAGGAGAGGGGGACTCTCGACTCCGACTTCGGTACACCCCAAGGGTCGGTGTCTTGGACCCCCCCGGTGTGTGGTGGAAGTCGGTGTGGGTCCAGTTATATCCTTGGGCCTGGGTGAGTCTTGGCACCTTTTGGAAACTGGTTTCGTGTGCGAGATCTTTGAAAAAAAGAATTTTTTTTTTTTGAAAGTATTATTTCAAATAATGGATTTGACCACCATTTTTTATATTTTATCCTAAGACGTATCGTCTTTTTATTTCGGTCTCTGGGAGGGGGTTGGGGACCAAACACGTTTCTATGACTCGTATACATTTGTACTTCTCCATCCTCCATGCTCAAGTCCGGGACCAGGGTGTATGTCAAAATTTAATTCGACGATGCTGTTGGTCCCCCTGGGTCTCCCTCGTGGTCCTCTCCCGTGGGGAGTTCTGCACCCCTCCCCAGACGCCGGACCAGAGGTCGGGTCCCGGCCTCCGCGGAGCGGGGGATGCGGGCGAGGGAGGTTGCGTCCACCCCTCCCGTGGGTGTACCAGGTCCTCTTTATTATTAATTATTATCTTTTATTATTCCCCGCCCCCCCGGGTCAATTACGACGCCACGCGCCGGCCAGTCTAGACCTTCCCCTTCCTCGAGTCCATCAGCTCCTCCTGCCCCAACTCCCCCTACGCGCGGTCCAAGAGCGCCGGGTGCCACCGGTGCTACGCGACCGCCGTGTCGAGGACGTCGCCGGCGTGCGCCGCGACCGCGTTGCCCCGGGGGTCGTACGCCGCGCCTCGGCGGTGCATCACGAGGTCGTCGAGCTTCTCCGTCAGCTTCGAGAGCGCCGATGGCAGGTCCACCTTCGCCGGCCGGACCTTCACGTGCGCCTACGAGCACCCCGGGCTCCGGTAGAAGTGCGACTCCCGCTTCTTCGTCAAGGAGACAGCCGACAGCGCGTGGTCCTTCCACGGGTGCCCGAGCCGCGCGTCGGCGAGCACGCGAGGCACGTGCGAGTCCCCGGGGGTCATCTTCGGCGTCCGCAGCTCCTCGCGCGACCGCGCCCACTACGCGGCCATGAGCCGCACGCTCGCCTTGCACGCTTTCACACATAGCGGCCCCCGGCCCCGGCGCCGGCGGCCCGTCCCGGCGTCCGCGCGGCCCCGGCGCCTGCTCCCGCTCCTCCACCTTCTTCTTCTCCTCCTCCTCCTCCTTCTTCCGAGACCGGCGGCAGACCCGAGACGACGGCATCTCTAACGTAACAGCCGACGGTGGACCAACACACGATGGTAGGATGTGCGCCCCGGCCGGCCTCCCCACCCGGTATCGCAGGCCCCCACGCGACTACCCCCTCTGTCCGTCACTCGTCCCTCAGGCCCACTCTGACCCGTCCACTCCCGGGCGCTCCGTCGAGCCCTCCCCGCCCCGGGACCCGACTCGGCGAGGATTTCCCGGCTCCCGAGTTCGGACGCAGGCGCGTCGGGAAACTCGGAGTCACCTGAGTAGATCTTTTACCCGAACGGGCGGGCGCCGCGGGAACGACCGCCCACCCTCGAGCCGCCGCGCGACACGGCGGAGGCTCAGGCTCAGCTCTTCCCCCGCACCTCTCTTCGCGGCTCGTCTTCGGACAGGGCCTGAGCCCGGTGGCCCAGGAGCCGAGTGGCGGGGCGCCGACGGCGGACGGCCGGTCCCGCCCTTGCCTGCGGAGCAGGCCCGCTAAGCCCGTTTTTTCGTCCTCTTTCGCCGCGACGCCCATGGGGTTCGCGCCCCAGGCGGTCCGACCCCGGGCGTCCCCGGTCCCCGCACCGCCGGCGCTGGGGTGGTGCGTCGGGGGCTCCGGCGGGGCCGGGGCCCGCCAGGGCACGCAAGGAGGGGAGAGGGAGATCGAAGCAGCGGGTCGCAGGCAGAGTGGACCGCCGCCCCGCGCCCCGCGGCGCCCGCCCCGCCGCCCCCAGAGGCCCCGCCGAGAGCGCGTACGAGGCCCCGGCCCTCGGCACGTCGACGGTGCCGGCGTCGAGAAAGACGACGCGCGGGCGGGGACGTGGTCAGAAAATTTGGCCGAGACTTCGAACCCCGAACGCTCCGGGGCGGGGGCGGCCGAGGCGGGGGAGGTCCGGGCGGGAAGGCGCGGTGAAAGCCAAAGAAAAAGACGCGTGGCGCCACCGCCCGCGTCGAGCTGAAAAGGGTGTTTAGGCCCTGGGGAGGAGCCCCTCCAGGGGGTCGGGACTGGATCGGAGCGTGGACAGGATCCTGGCCAGACAGTTCCAGAGATCGTGACGGGAACTTAGAGGCCCCGTGAAGAGTCGTGGGAGGGAAAGCCTGGACCGCCGGGAGGCCATGGGGGTGACGGAAGCCAGCGTCTAAAGAAGTCCGTTCGGGTAATCCTATGAGGCCTGACCGGGACTGTGTGGTCAGTGGAGGCGGTCCACAGAGTCGTGGGTAGAGACCATCTGGAGACAGGAGATGAGACCTCGGCCTGTGGAGGTGGGATAGGACCCCAGAGTGGACCCTGGGGAGCCCTGACGACGGAGGAAGCGGGACGGGGGGGAGCAGGACCTCGGAGATCTACCGGCGTAGGCGTAGGGAGGGACGGACAGAGACAGGGACCAGAACAGAATCCCAAGGGTCCTTCACCGCCCAACTGGTGTCCGAAGCCTCCTTGGGAAACCGACGCGCCCTCCCCATGGAGCTGACGCTCGGGTCAAGGAACCTTTGGCCCACCCCGGACCGTTCCAGGGGCCGCCGGAACCGGACGGAAAAGAGGACGGTCTATCCACCTCTTTGACTCCGGGCCACTGACCGTCTCCCCCTCGAGGTTTGCTCCGTGTGGGAGGAGCGAAAATAAACCCCCTCTCCTCCCTCGTCGACCCGTGGAGATTTACGTGAAACCTCGGGTCCCCTTTCTCTCAAGTAAAAGTCTACACTAGTAACGTCTTCGGATGAGACCGAAAGGACCGGTCGGGGAGGAGAAGGAGGGAGGAGAGAATGTCTAGGGTGGGGACGGGGGTCGACGAGGGAGGGGTGTGAGTATGGAGCCCAGAACCTTACTACCCCATGGGCATTGTCAAACAAGCAAACACATACTACGACAGACAGTATCTTCCCGTACCTCATCCACGGACCGATCATGTACATAAAAACTTACTTTCTTTCTTGTTTACTCGAACCCCCGGCCGACCACCCACCACTTAGAGTGTCGGACCTCCCCAGTCCGCCTCATCGATCCAAACCGTCCCAGGACGGGTTGTGACCGCGTGTGACGGGAGATGTCCGTTGAGAGTCCGGCGTCGCGTCGAAACGGCGAACCGAGGATCGGGACCGCGGTCCAGAAGGACGGTCGGAGGGACCACGAAAGGACGGGACTGGGGCCCGTCTCGGGTCCTAGGGGCACAAAGGACCACTTGTGTTCTCCTACCGGGTCTTGGGTGGAATACATCCTAGGGTGACAGAGGGCCTTAGGCACAACCGTCGTCGACTACAACCAACAACTACACCAGCAGGACCCACACACACACACACACACACACACACACACCGTCGTCGACTACAACCAACAACTATACCAGCAGGACCCCATACACACACACACCGTCGTCGACTACAACCAGCAACTACACCAGCAGGACCCCACACACACACACACACACACACACACACACACACACACACACACACCGTCGTCGACTACAACCAGCAACTACACCAGCAGGACCCCCCACACACACACACACACACACACACAACCGTCGTCGACTACAACCAGCAACTACACCAGCAGGACCCACACACACACACACACACACACACGCGCGTTCCCGTACTCTTCCACGTGTCGGTACGGACCCGGTCACAAGCCCACGACACCAGTCGGGCCTCGCGGACGTCCCCCGACGGGACGCCACCCACCGCCGTGTTTCGTCACCAACCTTCGACCCGAGACCGACGTCAGACGGATCAACGGTTAAGATTAAAACGTTGAAAGACAGGGAGACTGGAACCTGCACATTAATTGAGGGAACGGACCAAAGGAGTAGAGACTTCCCCCATTATTGTAGAGGGAGTATCACACCCCTAATTTTCTCACTAATCCCCAGTGCACGAATGTGGTCAGGGACCACGCAGTCTCCGTAAGTCATCCACTAACGAAAACGACGACAACAAGTAGCCGCCGGCAGTCGTCGGGACTGTCGTATAACCTCGAGTACCGAAGTACAATCTTCAGGATCACGTTCCTTTCGTCCGGTATCTGTCGTACCCACCTCACTTTCCTCTCGCAACGTACCCCCAATTGGTCCGGGGACCGACGACCGTCGCCCCTCTGTGTCGTGGAGGAAGAGTGAGCTCGACCTCCGCCCACCAGGTCCGGGTCTCTTCCGTCGGTCCGACCCGACCGAGGACGCACTGAACAGCAGGACGGTCGTACAGAGGAACGGGTCTCGTCTAGACACAGACTACCGGGTATACGGGGGATGGTGAGTAACTGTCGGGTCTACCGACGAAGTTTCTCAAGGGAGAATAAGGACTCGTGATCCTGGAGGAGGAGACTGGGGGATGAACAACGGTGTACGGGTGGGTAGGGTACCTCGGGGGAAGAAGTAAAGTAAATGACAATGGACACTACACAATCCAAGAAGGGTTCACCGTGATCGCCATTTCTTGGGCGGGTGGTCACGTCCTCTGTATTCTCTGCACTCAAGCTAGGGACCCAGTCCTTACAGGGGACCTCTTCCTTTACCGTTGGGCGAGGTCATAAGAACGGACATCTTAAGGTACCTGTCTCCTCGGACCGCCCGATGTCAGGTACCCCAGCGTTTCTCAGTCTGCACTGTCTCCGCTGAATCGTGTGTGTGTGCACTACATGACCGGATTTGACCGACCTATTATTTATGTCAGGAATCTGGTAATCTGACTGTGGTGCTAGGTTAGACGGGTAAAATGTCTATCTCTTTGACTCCCCCCTCAGTGAGCGGGTCCCCGTGTGTTGAGTCTTCCCCGTCCCGCCTCCAAGTGTGGGTCCTCGAGTCTGGGATTTCGAAAGTGGGCAAACGACACGATATCTAAAGGAAGGGTGGAGGAGAGGGGTGGGAGACGGGGTCGGCCTAAGGACCACCAGAGGTTAGGACCAGACAGAAGACCACTTTGTCATCTATGGTTCCTTTATTCTCCCTACGTAAACGTAGGATTCGGACGGACCCCTCCTCACTCCTGGTAAGACGACTGAAGGGAGGACAAACATTCTAACCCCTCTGAGGTCCAGAACCGTCGGTTCGGAGGCAGAGGGGTAAAAACCGAGACCCGGGAAGACTCAGAGTCAAAAGAACGGACATGCCATCCGAACCGGAGAAGGAGGGGGGCGGGGTTCGTCTAAGACCAACACGTTCTCGTCACTCGGCTCGTGTTCAACGGTTCGTGTGCACCCAAGAGGAGTGGTGGCTACCACTGTCAATGATGGTGAAACCAAAGTAAAAGATTTCGGACTCAAGTTTTACTTTGGTTTAGGTCTATGGTTTCCCTTTTTCTTTATGCGACTAACTGTTCGTAGGCAGAGGACCCGACAAGAGGCACCTCCCGGACGGGATCTGAGCGTCCTTCGACCCGGTACCCGGCACCTCTGGTGTCCGGTCGGCGAACGGGTGCGACCCGGAGTAAGCGGGGTCGACGTTTCGCCCGAAACCTTTAAAGTACGAAGTGTCTCGTCACACTTCGTGTCGGGTTTCGTTCCCCGGTCCGTGTCTCTTCCGTGAAGAACCGTGTTCGCTGAAGAGCAGTGCCCCGTCAACCCCGTCGGGACACAGGTGTCGAACGACCCGGTGTCGTCTGTACCCCCGACCAAGAGGAGGGGGTGGGAACCGTCGGGACCGTCCGCGTCTTCCCTCTCCGAATCGGTCGTCGACCCTCCTCAGTTCTAGAACCGGGGACCTCGAGTCAAAAAGTCAAAGAAAAAGATCAAAACCGTTTCAGGACGACCCTTTTCGTCGGGGAAGTCCAGCATATTAGAACTTTGACGGGAGACGGGTCACGAGGAGTCGGAAAGAAATGTTAGCTCTAAGGGTACCCTCAGACATGGAGACCCCGGGAGGTTCGTCACCTAAGACCAAAGTTAGACAGTTACTCGTGCATCAGACCCTGGTCGAAGAAGCGAAGAGACACCGAGCCAAAGGAGTAGACGAGCTATCCCCATTACTGTAAATAAAGTGGGTAGGTCACAAATAAGTTGTCCATCCTGTACTGACTCATTAACTCGTATGTATGTCAAGCCAAGTCAAGTCAAGTCAGTGAGTCAGCACAGGTTGGGAAACACTGGGGTACTTAGTGTCGTGCGGTCCGGAGGGACAGGTAGTGGTTGAGGGTCTCAAGTGAGTCTGAGTACAGGTAGCTCCGTCACTACGGTAGGTCGATAGAGTAGGAGACAGCAGGGGAAGAGGAGGACGGGGGTTAGGGAGGGTCGTAGTCCCAGAAAAGGTCACTCAGTTGAGAAGGGTACTACATCGGTTTCATAACCTCAAAATCGAAGTCATAGTCAGGGAGGTTACTTGTGGGTCCTGACTAAAGAAAATCCTACCTGACCAACCTAGAGGAATGTCAGGTTCCCTGAGAGTTCTCAGAAGAGGTTGTGGCGTCAAGTTTTCGTAGTTAAGAAGCCACGAGTCGAAAGAAGTGTCAGGTTTAGAGTGTAGGGATGTACTGGTGACCCTTTTGGTATCGGAACTGATCTACCTGGAAACAACCGTTTCATTACAGAGAGGAAAACTTATACGATAGATTCAACCAGTATTGAAAGGAAGGTTCCTCATTCGTAGAAAATTAAAGTACCGACGTCAGTGGTAGACGTCACTAAAACCTCGGGGGGTTTTTATTTCAGACTGTGACAAAGGTGACAAAGGGGTAGACAAAGGGTACTTCACTACCCTGGCCTACGGTACTGGAAACAAAAGACTTACAACTCGAAATTCAGTTGAAAAAGTGAGAGGAGAATGTGAAAGTAGTGGTCCGAAAACTCAAGGAGAAGTGAAAGACGGTATTCCCACCACAGTAGACGTATAGACTCGAATAACTATAAAGAGGACCGTTAGAACTAACGTCGAACACGAAGAAGGTCGAGTCGTAAAGAGTACTACATGAGACGCATATTCAATTTATTCGTCCCACTGTTATATGTCGGAACTGCATGAGGAAAAGGATAAACCTTGGTCAGACAACAAGGTACAGGTCAAGATTGACAACGAAGGACTGGACGTATATCCAAAGAGTTCTCCGGCCAGTCCACCAGACCATAAGGGTAGAGAACGTCTTAAAAGGTGTTAAATAACACTAGGTGTGTCAATTTACGAAACCGTATCAGTTACTGCGTCTTTATCTACAAAAAGACCTTGAGAACGAAAAAGCTACTAGGTCGTCTACAACTGTTAAACTAGAGACCAAGGAGACGGAAAAGATTTTGGTCGACCTTATAGACCTTCAAGTGCCAAGTACATGACGACTTCGGACCGAACGGCTTAAAACTCGTAATGAAAATGATCGCACACTCTACTCACGTCAACACGCCATGTATGTGTATATGTGTAAATAACTCACAGATGATAGACGGTCCGTGACCCTTGAGTCTCCAAAAGTTCGTCAGTATCCTCTTTATCCTTCATTTAAGTAATCTAGTTAAATCTAGTACCATTCACGATACCCTTTTGTTTGTCCTTTCTTCCTCGTTGTCCCAAAAACACCCCACACCCGTTCTCACTCTATTTCGTCAGTCCCTTTCGGAGAACCAACCTCCAACGTCAACTCCGGAAAGATTTATTCCCCACTATTCCTAAGGTCCATGTTGGTGGTCACGTTTCCCGGACGCTACCCTCACTAGTCGGCACAACTCCTAGTCTTTCCTCTGTGCACAGTAACCACATCTCTCGTTCCACCACTCCATATCTCCAAGTATCCCCAGGTCAAGTACCACGTCCGAAACACCCCTGTACCCTTCACAAATCTAAAGTGGGACTGACGTCCTCTGTAAAGAAGGTCGGGTCCTCTACGATGTCCTAACCCGTACCTTTCTTAGGAGACCGATAACTGAAAGACCTGACGACTCTATCATCGGTGTCACTACATATCACACCCCCGAACCCTGTGTGGAGTGTTGACGGGGACTGGTGGGGGGGGGGGTTCCTACATTGGCGTGATCGGGGCTCTACCCATGTCTCTGTCAGGGGTCCCCTTCGGTCCTGTGCACACGCAACGTCACACGCAACATCATCTCTCGGGACGAACTCCTCGGACTCTGGACTCAAGACTCCAGGCGGGAGTGAGGGGTCCCTGGGTCCTTCCCCTCCGTAGTAAACGAGTCGGCCGACACCAGGTCCACTGTCAGACCCGTAGAGAATAAATGTGGGGGGGTGGGGGTGGGGAACCGAAGGGACCACCGAGTCGGCATTTCTTAGGCGGACGTTGTATCCTCTACGTCCATCTGTGCCCAAGTTAGGAACCCAACCTTTCTAGGGGACCTCTTCCTTTATCGTTGGGTACGGTCATAAGAACGGACCCTTTAGGGTGCCTGTCTCCTCGGACCGCCCAGATACCAGGTATCCCAGCGTTTCTCAATCAGTACTGTCGTGTGCACGTAGGTGCACCAAGACACTCCACCTTTAATACGGCGGTAAAGGGTCTACTCTTTTAACGAGGAGTTTCTCGACCACTTTGAACGGTTCTCACAGAACCTCTTGGACCCCGAACCGGAGACAGGTGTCTCCGACGACGCACTGTACTCCATCTTGGATCAGGACCGACTAGGGTTGCCGTCCTCTAGTGTGTCCTTGTGTGAAAGGCACCTCCCCTCCCCTGCGAGCTCGGGTTCCTCTCCCGAGAGCAGCTCATCCTCTCCCCAGTACCGGACTCGACCACCGACCTGAGGTCCAGGACCCCTCTGGACCACCTTTGTAAGGTCGTCCGGGAACTAGAGGCACACTGCCCACTTTGTCCTCTCTACTCCAGTCTCTAATACACCTCATAGGTCATAATCGGTCGAAAGTCTTACGACCATGGCACAAGTATCGACCTTTTTTCCTCCCGGACCCTTCTCCTGAAGACTCTCGGGGAAGGGTGGGGGAGGGAGCGAGGGTGGGAGCGACACTGAAGTCCGTTCAACGGAAGTAGGCCACCGGGTCTCTTGACAGCGTTTCGGACTCGGACTGTCCGGGTGACGGAAAAGTAGTCATCTAGAGGGTCCTGGAGTGAGGTTCGACTAAATAAGACAAAAAGGGTGGTAAGATTGTCCGGGTAGACCAAGGGTGGGATGGCGTAGAGTATTCACCGTTTCATCCATAGCACTCGACTGCTCTTCTCGTTGCCGTCAGTGGAGACCGTCGACCGTGTCTCCCCTTTATTCTTAAACGTCTTCGACACGTTGATCTGTGTTCCCGACTGACAGTGTCCAACCCCTGGAACACCCACCCCAGTCCGCGGAGGAGTCGAAATTCGGTACGTGGTTTCTTTCGGCACCGCCCCCACCTCCCCCTCCGTCCGCGGCACTGGTCCCCGAACGGTGCAGGGTCAAGGGAGTGAATTCCGGACAACGAAATCCTGTGTCCGGTCGTCGTCTAAACACCACACCCTTCGGGTCATAGACGACCGAGGTCTTTTCCGGGGACCGGTTCGGTCGTCCCGACTCGTCCGAGACCCTCCTCCGCTGGGAACGGGGTTTAAGTGAATAACTAAACCCGAAGGGCCCACCGAGTCGTCATTTCTTAGGTGCACGTTACGTTCTCTGCACCCTCCGTACGCAAGCTAGTGGCTCAGCCCTTCTAGGGGACCTCCTCCCGTACTGTTGGGTGAGGTCACAAGAACGGACCTCTTAGGGCACCTGTCTCCTCGGACCTCCCGATGTCAGGTACCCCAGCGTCTCTCAGTCTGTGCCGACTCACCGACTCGTGTAAATGAACGAATACCACGTGTCCGATGAGGGACCAACGACACTCGTCCGAAGAGTAACGCCACCGAAGAAAACAACACCTCGTGCTCGAGATCCCCTCGTCCGAAGTCATTAACGTCCCGTACCCGAGTCCTCAAGACCAAGTGCCCGGGACCTCGTGTCCGAGTCATCGACACCGCGTGTCCGAATTGACGAGGAGTCGACACCCTAGGAGGGTCTGGTCCCTAGCTTGGACACAGGGGACGTAACTGTCCACCTAAGAATCGGTGACCTGGTGGTCCCTTCAGGGAACTGGGTTTAAAATTTCTCGTTCACTTTGAGTCGGGTTCCTCTTCGTCCGTCTCGTGAAGACCGTCTCGTACCGTCAGTCGTCTCCGGACCTCCGGTGTCGAACTCCTGGACGCACCGTCCACCACCCTCTGCTCCGAGGCCCTTCGCCTCCCCACGGTCACGGTGGACGTGCCAAATGTCCGTCTCCGAACCGACCCCTGTCGTCACCCGCCGATCGTAACCGGAGAGACACGGGGTCCCGCCACTCAGGGAGACCCTTCCCCGAGGACCTAGGAGAGCGGACCTGGTCGTCCGGGTCTTACCTGCTCGCGACAGTTCTTTTCTATTGTCGTGAAACGTCTGCGTCTCAAGGACGCAATAGAGAAAGATCTCAGCTGTCTCGAAACGACTCGCGAATAATGTACGAGGGGACTACGAGGAAGGATAAGAGGGACTAAATCAAAAAGCACAAAAACATCTTTTATTTCGTAGAGGGGAGGGGGTTGCATAGGGGTCCGTGGGTGAATCAGACACAGGAAGGTGTAGAACAGATTCGTGAATGTATGGACGAAAAAGGGGGTATTTTCATGTCACAACGAAACACACCTTAAGACGGGAGGGGGTTACCACAAAGAAAGAGGTAGAACGGGGAAGTGGGTCGTGGCACAGCACCGTCAGACCTCCCTAACGTGTCTCCAGTTGGGGCAAGAAAATTTTTGATGTGCTATCAGGAGTCACTTGGACGCACGAATGAATCGGGAGGACACCCAGGAAACGTCAAAAAACGAGAACGTTCGGTGTTCCGGGACTTGAGACCGTGTACACACACTCTTTGCGAAACGTGTGAAGAGTATCTGTGGTGGGTCAGCGGACGGTTGGACGCATACGTGCAGACGGGAGATCCGCTGACGTAAGTTAGTATAGACGAAACGACCCGGGAGAGTCATGGACCGATCATAGTAGGTCGGAAAAGACCAAAACGGATAAGTCACCCATATGTGCACCGTAGAGTGACAGACGTGGAAGAAACGAAACAAGCAGGTCATAAACGACCCGTGGATTACGCACGGGTCCGGGGTACGACCGTGTCCCCACGTCGCTAGTTCTTGTCGTACCGCGGAACCGGGAGAAATGTCTCACGTTCTTTCGCTGTGACAACCAGGGAGTCAACACAGGTTGAGAGACACTGGGGTACCTGACATCGGGTGGTCCGAGGAGACAGGTACCCTAAGAGGTCCGTTCTTATTTACAAGAGAGGAGGTCCCCTAGAAGGACTGAGTCCCTGATTTGGGTCCGGAGGGTGTAAAGTCCGTCCCAGAAATGACAAACTTGGTTCCGAGTCCCTCCATTTCTCCGTCAGGATCCCAGTGGCTCTTTCCCTTCTCTCCTCGGCTTAGAGGTCTCGAACTCCACAAGCAAGGAGAACTTAACATCGAGATTATCCGTAGAGTCGTGATGTCTCCCAAACATGGGAGAAGGGACCGACAAGGGGGGAGGTGGGGATCCTGACAACCCAGGAGAATCCCCCCGAGGGGTCCGTCGACTCGTTCGTTGGGGTGGTGTCCGTCCCGACAAAGACAAGAGGGGTTGCAGGGTTGTGACCCTCTTACACGGTCCGGGGAGTCACCGACCTCAATCGTAGATGAAGAGACAAAGGACTTAAACCCAAAGGTCGTCCGGACGGGGACTTGATGACGGCGGCGGTGGGGTTTGGTTCGTTCACTTTCTTACCTAGACACCAAACTAAAACGGGGAAAACAGTGACACACAGACTGACGCCCTCCCGTCGACACGCGGACGTTCACGAACGAACACAGAGTGACACACCCTCCCCTCCGCACACTCTCGGACACACACACACACACACACACACACACACACACACACACATCCGCCCCTACACGTAAACGCTCAGGCGTACACTTGAAGACCGAGACGCAGACTCACCCAAACTTACCGTCAAAGAAGTATATACACTGACCCACAGACACAATGACTCCGTGAAGAAGGACTCACAACCAAAGTCCCTTTACACCCCAGCCTTTTCCAGCCATTTCGTGTGAACACTGGGTCAGACAGACGAAGGGTCAAGTGTAGGAGATAATGTCTCAACTACAAGAGACGTCATGTCGAGGTCGGAAGACACTAACATAGTCTGTTCCTGTGGCAGGTCCCTTATCCCTTCAGGAGACCACTCACCCAGAATTTCAGGGACTGGAATGGGAGACTGGGAGACAGAGGTGGAGGAGGGAATTTTGAACGGGAGATCTTCGTGAAGGGTTGGCGAAGACGTGTCTCCACAAAGTCACTGATGGTACCGAAATACACCGACACGAAACAAACACGACCCAGAAGCAGCTATGTGTTCCCGAAAGAGGTCGATGGGACCTCAACCGCCACGCGCCCAAGAGTGACGTCGTCCAAGAGAACGACGTCTCGTGTCCGAGATCCCGGGCGCCTGAAGTCACCAACATCGGTGCCCGAGTCAACGAGGTACTGTGTACCTTAGAAGGGTCTGGTTCCTAGTTTGGGTACAGGGGACGGAACCGTCTGTCTGAGTTGGTGACCTGGTGGTCCCCTCAAGGTCTGAATCCAAAGATTTGTCCCTTGGTCCTCAAACCCCGCTTCATCCTTAGAGACTAGAGTCTTGAAGGGAGGTTCTCCTTGCAGAGACAACGGTGTGAACCAGGTCCGAGACGAGGGAGGGAGGATCGGTGTGCGACAGGTGTCGCGAAGGAGAACAGGGAAGCCAGGGGACGGTCAGTCAGAGGTGTGTCGTTTCTACGAGCTGGGACAACGAACGGACTAATTCTGGAGGGCACTGAATAGCGTGGTTTATTTTACGGGTCCAAGGGGTGTCGGACGTTTGGGACGTACCGGACCGGGGGCGGACCGCGAGGGTGGGGGACCGCCGGGGGGTGTGTGGACACGGTCGGTGAGGTCGGAAACCTTATGCAGTCTGAGGAAAGAACGAGGGAGGTCCGAAACGTGTACGACAAGGGAGCCGGACGTCACACGAAGGAGCCCAGAGGTCAAGGAACCTGAGACAGGGGTGGGGGTCGGGGTGGTCTCAACGAGACACAGTGTGGGTCTGACAGAGGGAGCTAAGACGAATAACTCTGACCGTTTACAAGGTATAAACCGATACAGACCGGAATCGACGCCGTCCACCCGAGAAGGGAACGTCGTGCACCCGAGGTGTCACGCCCGAGACATGGACGCCGTGTACCCGAGAGATCGACACCCGACACCCGGAGTCAAGGGACTGGTCCCTCACTTGGGTGCAGGGGACGTAATAATTTTCCACCTAAGAATTGGTGGTCTGGTAGTCCCTTCAGGACGCTGACCGTTTAGAACACGAATATGCAAACACAAGAAAGACACCTACACCAGAACACAAAGTCGGGTCGGGGACTTTCGTGAAGCAGGAAATACATAACTTTGTTTACTAGTGGTTGGGTTCCCTTGTGTCGTCCGTTTGTTTTACTCGGTCCTGGGTTTGAGTCCTACGAGACCTGACGTTTCGTGTAAAAGGATTGGGGGAAGGACGGACAGACGGTACCAGGACCGGACGGTGAGACGTACACCTGCTGTGCTTGTCACTCACCCGAGCTCCCTTAGGGCACACACTCACACGTACGCATGTACCCTCACATATTCTGTTTCCTCCCGAGACGGGCTCGTCTCGCAACGGGCAGATACGGTTTCCGAAGAATCACACAAATGGAGGGTAAGTAAGGACGAGGTGCACTCCTGACTATGGAATGTGAAAATACTCTCGGGTAGGGTTCCGTACAGGGAGGAGGGATGGGTTGGAGAAGGGGCGAAACACGAAGGTTGGTCCGGGCGGTTTTGTACTGTGTCAATTACTTTGCTGAGTTCCTACTCAGTAGGCCACATGTTCGAAATTAGTTACAGCGTATCTTAGTGACATCATTGTACAAGGACGTTTCAATTGAAGAAGGAAGATCGCAAGGTGCACACTACCACAAAGAATAGACCTACGTTGGCTGTGTCCTTGTTTGGTACCCCACAGTAGAGTCAACATGAAGGCAGGATTCCCTATCCTTACCCTTTCCCTCGGAAATCATTGTCACGAAGGATTCCAGTGAATTGGGAGAGGAAACCCAAAAACCTACGAGTACACATTAGTCTATACTCCGTACCGATCTTGACTGTCAGTAGTCCCAGGAAAACTGAACTCTTAGGTAGGTTCTTACCTAAGGGTACTTAGGTAATAGTACGTGGGTACTTAAGTTGGGTCAGGCTGTAAGTAAAGTAAGAAATTTGGTGTAGGTCCGATGTGTAGGTCAGGTGGTTAGGGTGACAGAAAGAAAGCAAGTAACCAGGTCAATCAGGTAAGTCGATCAAGCGGCAGGTCAGTCAAGATAGTCAAGTAAATAGGTAGGCGGTTGGACTAGGAGGTGGGTGGATCTGGTGGTAATAAATTGGTCAAGTATAGGAGAGTTATGCGTACGGAGGTCTATAGGTCGACACAAGTATGGGAATAGGTAAGTCGGTAGACGGGTCGGTTGGTTAAGTAAGTGGGAGGGTCACGTAGTCGGGTTAGATCTTTAGATAAGTGTAGGGAAGACTAAGAGTCAGTGAATTACCTAAGTAAGAAAGGGGAGTAGGAAGAATGGGTAGGTGAGTTCGTTGGTAGATTGGGAAGATGGGTGAGGGATAGATTGTCTGGAGGATTAATAAGTAGATGGGTCGGAATAAGTGGAGAGGTACGAAGGTGGATCGATTAGGTGGTAAACAGGTCGGAAGGTTAGTTGGGTAGGTTAATTTCTCGATAAGGTAGTTGCGTAGCATATATATGTTGACGGCATCAAGGGAGAGGGAGGATTGGGAACGGACACCCAGGAGACACGAGACTGAACCGCCTCCGTCGGAAGTGGAGTGGCGGAGATGTCGGGGCGACCCGACGCGGGGGGAAGAGACCCCCTCAGGACACTTTCCGGTGGCCGAACTGTCCATGGACTCGAGACGGAGAAAGAAAACATGTGGACGAACGAGGAGAACTGGACGAAAGAGAACTAGTGGAAAGGGAGGTTCAAGAAAGACAAGAACCTCACCGACGTTCTCACCCACTGCCGGGCGCTCCCTGGGACCACCCTCACGTACCACATAGACACCGCGGCGTCTCCTCCCGACCTCGGACTCGGGACCACGGGGCGCCCCGACGCCACCGAGGAGCCCGCGGCCGACCTCAAGGCCGACGCCGACGCCGACACCGACGCCGTCGAGGCCGACGCCGGCGCCGAGACCGTCACCACCGACGTCGACGTGACCAACGTCCGCACCGAAACCCCGGCTCTCAACGACACCCCGACCCACACCCACAACCCTTCCGAGACACAGAACCACAGGTACCCGCCCCCCCCCCCCGCCGGAACGAATCTCCCCGTCCTCGGCGGCGGTGGAGGAGGAGAAGACCGTCTGGGTCGAAGTGTCTCCGGGACCGTCGGGGACCAATATATCAACCCGGGCTAACACTACCGTGGCCGGTGCCCCCACACATTGTCTACACCGGGTTGTCCCTTATTTCGGGAGACGGGAGTAGGATTGTACGTCCCACCCCGTCGAAAGTTTCCCGCACAGACACCCAACTCTCGTCGGGGAGCCCGGCCCACCTCGACCCGGGTGGGGGGCCCGGACGACGACGAAAAGGAAGACTAGAGGAGTGGGACCCGTGGGTGGAGAGATCAGGGTCACAGGGACGAAGGTATCTTGCCCCCTATCCCTGTGGATGGGGGAGGAGCCGGTCGGGCGTCACTCTTGAGTCATTCGCACAGGCTCGTGCGGGTCAGAACAAGACCGAGGTGCGTCCGTCCGACCTTAGGTCCGTGTGTCGGGACTGGGGTCGTCTGACCCCTACCCACCCGTCAGTCGTTCCATCCGCTGGCGGTGGGCCTACCGCCAGTACCCTACTGAACAGTCCGCCTCTTATTCTTACTGGTTTCCACACCTACATACCGTCTTTGGTTGTGTTATGACATTTCCCCAATAGGAAGTCAATTTTTATTTGACATTATTTACTTATTTTGGTTTTTTTTTTCATTGGTTTCCCTGGGTGCCACCAGGACCCCGGACGGACTGTTCGGGCGGAGGGGTCGTCCTATATTTCGACCCTTAGGTCTCAGTCCAAGTTTCGGGTGAGACAAGACTATAGGACAGAACCCAGCCAACAAGACTCCGGACCAAAGGGACAACCTGTTTCCCGACAGTGGGGAAGGAAGGACCGTAAGAACACTCGGACTCTTCGGACAGTTTGGAGTCCTCCGGGAACTTTTAGGAGACGGAGGGCGGACGGCGGAGGCGAGGGGAGGAGGGGACGATCGTGTCGGCTCACACGTGGGGACGAGACTGGAGGGTCGGGGACCCCTTCTTTCGGGTGGGACACGCACGTGCGTGCGTGTCGGACCAGTCTCGAGGAAGCAGGGAAAGAGAGGTGTCGGTGGGTGCGGAGGGGGCGGAGCGAGAACCGGGAGTTGAGAGGGATGTCGAGTTGGAGCCCTCTGAGGGAGGTAGAGATGGAGGGGAGGGGGACCGTCTTGGGGGTCGGGAGCAGACAACGAGTGCGTGTCGAAACGATAGTAGACGAAAATGACATCAGATAAAGAAGTATTTACGCAGTCTAGTGCACCACTTTTAGTGGGAGGGAATCCCTTGTGAAGGGTATACCGACCCGAGACCCGGGGTGGAGAAGATCCACCGAAACAGGGACTCAGAATCACTGGAAGCCTGACCCGACTTGTCTCAGGGGGTTTTCTACACAGGTGCAGGGTTAGGGACCTTCGACAGTTACAGTGACATAAACCTTTTCGGAGAAACGTCTACATTAATTCCTATAAGTCTCGTAGGACCTACTAGGTTCACGTGGGATTTAAGTTTCCGGTTACAGAAATATTCTTTCGTTTCTCTTCCGAGTCCCTCTTCCCCGGGGCCCTTCCGTCTCCGGGTCTGATCTCGGGACGCCGTCACTCGTCACGACTGGGGCATCCGACCTGTTCCTCTCCCTCCGACGGGACCCCGGCGGTCCCGGACACCGAGTCTCTTGAGGAACTAAAGTCTGAAGACCGGAGACCTTCTGCTTTCCTATATAAGATTCGACGGTCCGAAACTTGTGAACAATGTCGTCGGGACTCCTCGATTGTAGTGTCAAACGTTTCCCCCTCGTCCGAGTCTCTCTAACTTACCGGTCAGGCCTCGGGGTGTCGATCAGTCACCGTCTCGGTCCTAAGCCTGAGTCCGAACCGGCGGAGGTCCGGTCGGAGCACCAGTGACTCCGGAGGTACCCCTAATTCCCCCGCGCTCGCCGGGACAAGATTGCGGCGACGGAACACACCCGAGTTCCGACCGACCCCTGGTACGAAACTTCTGAGACAGATCCACAGGACAGGGAGAGGTGGGGGGAGGTGGGTGAGAACGTGTGACTGACGGGTGAAGGGGTGGGAGCTCACGGACCACCCTGTCTCACTTCACTTTCAGCGAGTCAGTACGGGTTGACAAACGCTGGGGTACCAGATACGTCAGGTACCCTAAGAGGTCCGGTCTTATGACGTCACCCGTCGGAAAGGGAAGAGGTCCCCTAGAAGGGTTGGGTCCCTAGCTTAGGTCCAGAAGGCGTAACGACCGCTTAAGAAATGGTTAACTCGATAGTCCCACCCTGTCTCTGACACCAAATAATTAGAGCCCCGGGTGTCACTGACCGTGTCACGGTCCGTATGTCGTCCCTGAAGTACTTACAAACGACCCGTCCACTTACCCGCCCACCCAGACACCCGATACCTGTTCTCCTGCCTCGAGGACTGGCACAACGAAGCAACCCCGTCCCTACCTATCAGTCTGTCGTCCCGGTGGGGGCGGCCGGAGGGGACGGGACGAGACGGAGGTCCGGAGTCACTGCCACCGGAGATGAGAGACGCCTCGAGTCCTGGAGAGGAATGGAGAGTGTAGCGGGGACCTCTATGGTGGAGGGGTGGGGAGGGTCGTCGGGATTAATCTTAGGAAGAGTCACCGGGTGGTCTGACCACGAACCCCCGATACCTCCCACCTCCCACCTCTAGTACAAACGATAAAGATAACCCTCCTTTTCCCAATTCCCTCGGTGACGGTCCTCCCCGTTGTCCGCGTGAGGCTACGAAGATTCCTTCCGGTCGGACTCCCTGGGTCTAGACCCAGAGACAGGAAAGACCGAAGGAGACCCGAAGGAAACGGGTGACGGGATCACTCCCGTAGCCGAGACAGGGTGTCACCCTGGGGAGTTCGTTCCGTCCTCGCTCGGAGAGCGTCCCCAAGGTTGCCAGGGGAACTCGCACTCCTACCGTCGTCTCGGTCACCGCCTCTTCCTGAGTCTGCGGAGGGGGACGAGACAGGGGGTTTTGGTCCCAGGCACTCAGTCCACCCGTGGTACCGAGGTCGACATCACGGACAGAACCCCCTTTGTGAGCGACGTACGGTCCGGGTCGGGGAGGGGTCGTAGAGTCAGTGGAGAGGGCTGGGCGGCCGGACGCCCCGGTGATCACAGTTGTCCGTCTGTCCCTGCACGGACGCAGTGTGTCGCCCGCGCACCTTTGGCCGGCACGAGACCCTGAGAGGTCCCAGAAGGGGCCGGGGCGTCAATTCTGAGGTGTGAAGGTGACGTCGCCCGCCCCTCCTCCCCAAGCTGGGGACCAGTCCCTTGATTCTACGGTGTGCGGAGCACTGTGTTGGTGGTGAGGGGAAGGGGGGTTTTTATGACAGTTACCAATCTTTTCGTCACCCCCACACGCTCCCTCTACTACGACAGGGTGGCCCACGAGTCTGAGCCTCTCCGCAGGAGGGACCTCCACCCTGCGTGGGTTCTGTGGTGCACGAGGTGGGGGGCGTCGTCCCCTGTCGTCGACTCTCCAGAGCCCCTCACCTGGAAAGCTGCTGAAGACCGACCCCAAGTCCCTGTCCCCAGTGACGAGAAGTTGGAGGGATGTGTATGAGGGGAGTGTGTGTGTGTGTGTGTGTGCCATGGTCTGTGTCCCCAGCCCCCACCACCGACCCGTTCCTATGTGTCCTCTTCCTATTAAGGAACCTCTGAGAAATAACTGAGAAAAGACTTTCAAGAGGAGGAGAGACCTTGCCGCCGCCGAGGAGAAGAGGTCGGTGCAGCGTCCAGTCCTCGCGCAGACGAACCCGAGCCCCGAGACGACCTGGAGGCTCAGCCGTAGAAGCCGGGGAAGGAGGACGACGGGCCGGAGGTAGTCGTCGTCGAACGGGACGTGGCCCTCGAGGAGAAGAGGGAGGAGGAGGAGGAGAAGCGGGAGGAGGAGGAGGAGCGGGAGGCTGCTGTTCCTCTTCAATAGGACCGAGTGCGTCCGGTGCTCGAAGAAGTACCTCCTAAGCACCGGGGCCGGCACCGGGCACGGTTCGAACCGTGTCGCCCTTGGGTAGTGGGAGGAGCCGACGGAGAGACCTGACCCTCCTTTCCGGTGACCACCCCATGCCTCCCCGGCGACTCCCACCATCCGTCCCGTGACTGTAGTGTTTCCCGGGGGGCGGGGCCTCGGAGGTCGGGAACCACTGGACTCAGACTCGGCTGTGGGATGAGTTGGACCCGACGGTCGACGGGGCGGCTCCGGGTCGGCCGGTGTCCCGTTCCGACTCCGCTCTACCGTCCGGGTCGGTTCGTCGGAGTGGGACGACACAACGGCGGAGGTAGGCCGGAACAAACGGGACCGTCCCCAGGGGGGTAAACTCGACCCCACTCTCAACCCCTATCTTAAAGGTGTTCGTCCTCTCGTGTGTCCGAGGAGGGGTGTGGGGTCTTCACGGGTCGGGCTCTCTTGACCACTGTCATACCCCACTTTCCGTCGGACCTCCCTCGGAAGGGTCCCTGGACCTTCACAGACCAAAGAACTGGGTCCACCACGGAAGTGTCTGCATGGATTTAGCGTACAAAAAATGCTAATTTTGTTTTCTTTGATTTCTTTTGGGATGAGAAATGACAAGAGGTTTCAGTGGGAAATTTCCGTCGCCGAGTATTCGGGAACCTCAGTGGTCAGAGAGATCGATGTGTACAGGCAGGTCGGGTCCAAGTCGGTCCTTCCCCTAATTCAGAGGAACCAACAAAGACTCGTGACCCTTAAGCAAGAGGCTGTACTAGGTATTAACTCTAGAACAGGGTTTGGGAATCACCGACACCAGTCGACTTATTCCCGGGAGGGTCTCAAGACTCTAATGGGACCCAATAGACGCAGCCGGGGCTTACGTTGGTATTCACAGGGACAATCTCCCTCCGACTCTCTAAAGCGTGCCCCTCGCCTCTGACCTCTACACCGGTGTCGTCTCCCTGAGGTTTCCAATATTCGTCGACAGTCTTCGAGTCTCCTCCTTCCTTGCCTGAGACAGGTTTGAGATCACCGGGTACGACGAAGTGGGTCAAGACGGAAACCGGAAGGCAAGGGGGAGGGTCGCGGTCGGAACAAGAACGACCTCGTCGGTCTGGACGAAGGGTAGAACAGAGGTAAGGGTAAACGGGAGCGGCGGGTCACGGGAAAGTCCGAGAAGTCCACTGACCCCTCAACTGGGCTTTGCCCTTCCAGACCCACCTCAACGTACCGAAACTCGCAGGACTACCGAGGTCCACTGGCCTGCGGGAGTCCGAGTCCCCTTGTGTGGTCGTGTGTCGTGACCCCCTACTCGGGGGATGGGGTCGGCGAGGGGGGAGGGGACTAGGGCACCCCTTATCTTCGGTACACAAACACGGAAGTACGTTTTCTCTGGGACTGTCCGATCGTTCAAGGAATAGAGTTCGAAATAAACCGTCTACTGAAAACGAGTAAAATGAGTTCTAGAGCGCCCGAGGTTCCCCCTACACGACACCAGACCGCTCCCCGAAGGACCGTCCACCGAGAAAGGTCCCCCGGGTCCCTTCGAATCTCGACGGAAGGCGTAGAGGAGGAGGAGGAGAAGTAGGAAGCCGTCGGAAAACCTTTTTCAAGGTCAATACCCCGGTAGATCCCATAGACCCCCACCCCCCGCGACCGCCCCACCCCACCCCCGCGTCCTACTCCCCCGAAAGTCTGTCCCACCCCGGGGTCTCGACGTCCTCGGCGGGCGACGGGTGGATTCGGGACCGGACCTCCGGACCCCCCACGGGCCCTACCCTCGCGTCCCCCCCGGGCGGTGTGGAGACGCCGCGGAGGACACGGACGTCCGGGAAGAGGCCGCGGAAGCCGTCCCCGCGGCGGCTCACACCGAGGACACAGACATCACCATAGCCGGAGACACTCAGGAGGGCACCTGGCCCCACAGGAGACCGGAGTCGAGGGCGCAGACTAGGCCCGAGAGACAGAGCGGGACGACGGGCCTCGGGACGACGGGTCCACCTGAAAGTCAGCCTGAGAAGTGCGTCGTAGCCTGGTAGCACGACCTCCCCTGTGTCCACCTGTTGAGCCCGACTCCGTCGTCGACCGGAACCCCCATGCCCCCCTCCTCCGACTCCGGACGGGGGACGAGAACGACAATTATCACAACCAACCCAGACAGGTGTCGGGAACCGCCCCTGAACATATATTTCCCCCGGGGGGTGACACTGAACCGCCGGGGTGGGGTGGTAACAGGGGGTTGACCCGGGGAAGACACTTCCGTCGTGTCCCGCGCCCGTCGGTTGAGGAGTGGGACATTTTGCACAGGGGGCACGGAGCTTTGGTCCCCTGTTTTGGAGACTTCTGCTCCCGGTCGGAGGAACAGACCCAGGTTCAGGCGTGGGACGGGGAGGGGGACCCCCAGGTGTACACCGACAAGGACTTCGAAGGAACGACGGAAACGTCGGTCGCGACCCGGAGAGCCCCCGACCCTGCCCCCGAATAGACAGGTGTCCCAATAGAATACGAGTGAGACACGGTCCTTAAGGTGTTTAAGGTATGTAAGTGAGGAATTTACTCCGTCCTTCTCCAATTCACTAAATGAACGAATACCACGGACGTCTATTCCTCGGTTCCGGTCCGAAGTCTCAGGTATACGGGAGTCGGGAGGTGCGCGAGGGGTCGGACCCCGTGTGCGAAGGGAGGGGGTTTTTACACGGGTAGAAGGGAGGTGGGGACCGGAGGACGACTCGGAGAGGGTCACGAACCTACTCGGTACTTTTAGGTCTTAGTCTTGGTATCGTCGACCCCCCTCCCGCACCGTCCGTCTGCTTACGGGAGTGTGGGAGTGGGGACTCACACTCGTCTGTACGTCTTCCCTGAAAGAGTTCTCACTGAATTCCTCTGCCTTTCCAGTAGGACCTAATAGACCCACCCGAGTCACACCCAAGACGTTTTGGTGTACCTAGGAATATTCCACCTTCTCCCTCCGCCCTCCCAGTGTCCTTCTCTAGACTGCCACGATTCGGTGACCGAGACTTCTACCTCCGTCCCCAGGACTTAGTTCCTTACGTCAACGACCGTTCCTCGACCCTTTCTGTTCCAAGGAAACGAAGACTTTTGGAAGTCTTGGACGAGCCTGGAACTCAAAATCGGGGTATTCCGGGTACATACATTCTGTTATTTAAACACAACATTCGATACTTTAAACACCACTAAATATTGTCACTATCCTTTGAAAACTCCTGAGGATAGGAAGAATCATGAGGGGGTCCCGTGAACGAGTTTTATACGTACGGGTCCGGCATGGGGCTCTGGGACGATTCAGTCGGAGAGGTGGTGACCGGGAACTAGATGAACATTTTCGGATGGGTCACCCAGATGCAAGTCGGGAGGGTGGTCGTAGAAAGACTGACCGATACTTTGGTTAGCTCACCAACCCAGTACCTTCGCTCAAGTAGAGGGCCGAGTCACCGGAGTGGACGGTTCTGCCCCGGTAGTTGTCACGGAACGTCTAATCGACACTCCGAACCCTCACCGCTTACGGGTCATGGATACGAGGTACCACGAGTGTCTACCTTCAACCCGGTGATACAAAGACACCGGGACAGTAATCCGTCGACCCAGTCTCAAGACCAGTGACCGGGACACGGTTTAACGACACGGCACTCGAGCACGGGGCTCGAGAACACAATTACTAGACTGTCAAGACGCGGGTCCCCTGTCGTCACAAAGCACTTAGTGGAAGTGTAGAGTCTCTTAGTATGCCACCTCACCTCGTTCAATGAAAACAAAACAGGTGGGCCCTACTCCGATAACATGGACTAATTTAATATCGAATCGAATTGGTGACCTGTTCAATGAGTGACATGGGTCTCTGTAGTTGAAAAATTTGTTACCCTTTGGAGTTGTAGCCCGTGGAATCCTTAACCACCCTACATAGGTACCGACCACTTAGTTCGAACTCGACCCTTTACCAAGAACCGAGAGTCCCTCCACCTGTCGTTCGTTCGGGATCACCTTCGTAAACGGTTAAAGACACCGGGTAGATTTCGACAGTCATCTTTCGGTGACTCGTGTCTTGACCCTTCCCTATACAGGTATGTGGTCGTGTCGAGGGCAGGGGGCACCTTTCGCCAGAGATTTCCTGACCCCCGACCCTCCGTCCAAACCCAACACTGAGCCCCCATCAACTCAAACCTTGTTCTAGGTCGTACTTGGTAGGAAACACAGGGGAAGAAGGGTCGTAGGGGGGGGGGTTGGAGCTCAGGGAGTTTCGTTTCTCAGTTTCTCACCTTATTACAGAAGGTTGTAAATAACTGTCCACCGTAACAAGCAGTCGTCCGAGGACAAGTACAGTAACCTTGCCACCGTACAAGTTCTACACCGTTCTCCCGGAACTTCCGACCATTAGAAAGTCCGTCCTCACGCCACCAGAACGATGACACGCCAATGACAGAACATGTGGAATGTTGCCACATCGCCGCCGTCGTGTGACACCTCTTGGTCTCCCGTTCTCCTGCGAAGTCGTGTCGGGCTTGGGGGTCGGGGCGGGGTCAAGGGTCCGGGGACGGGGGTTCCCACCCGGGAGAAGTGGAGAGGAGGACGCGGAGGCTGGTTTCGCGGAGGAAGCAGACGCTGTAGAAGAAGCCGCCGCCGCCGCCGTAGACGAGGCCGATACCCACTCCGTCGTAGCCATAGACCGGTACCACGACCCACCTGAGCCGGACCTACGAGTCTCGTCCCCTATGGCGGAACCTACTCGGTCGGTTGGACACTCGTCCACCTTAAACACCCGACACTGTCCCCGGCTGAGGGGTCGGAGAATATATCTGGGCCCGTCCCGGGACCAGTAACACTCCAGTGTCTCTGGGTCTGGAGTGTCTGGTTCCAGTCTCTACGGGTGTAGTACGGGTATATACCCGTACACCCTCCGCGAACCACTCCCTCCCGCCCCGACACCACACGCCCCCACCTCGACACTATACCCCCCCACGACACTACACCCCCCCACCCCAGGGGAGGTGTAATTAATTACTGGGGGGTCCAGTAATTACGTATACTTAATCTGGTGTAGTGTAGTACGTCACCGCCCCCCATCCCCCTCCACCTCCTCAGTACTGCTAAGGACGGTTCGACCAGGTTCTGGAGTACTCGTCGGACTTGGGTCGACACTTCAGGTCGAGAGGTACGGAGGAGGAGACATTTCCTCCTTAAGACATTTCCCCTTGCTCCACCGAAAAAGAAACATTCCTGTGAGTGAGTGAGTAGGTGTGTCAGTCAAATGTCACATACGGTCCAAGACCGCTCCGGGACTGTTTATCACCATTTGTTCAGTCTGTACAAGGACAGATTATTTGAAGTGTGAGAATTACATCTCCTGTACTTTGACGTTGGGGTGTCTGACATACATCGGGTGGTCCGCCGAGACAGGTACCTCACGAGGTCGACTCTTATAACCTCGCCCAACGGGCACGGGAGGAGGTCCCCTAGAAGGGTCGGGTCTCCAGTTTGGGCCCAGAGGACGTAGCGTCCGTCTAAGAGATGGTGGACTCGGTGGTCCCTTCGGGTTACTTCAATGGTACGTGTCGTTGACACTTTTTGTACGAGGTCTCTCTTTGAAACCCGAAAATACTCTTTCAATACGACCCCCCTGAACTGGAGTCCTCTCCGGGGTCCTTCCGGAGGATTCCTTTCACTAACCTCACCCTCCTCCCTTCTCGTAGACCCTTCTCCCTAGTCGACGACGGTTCAGGAGTCCGTCGTGCACACACTAAGGTAATCACTTTGCCGGTGACTCCCTTTCGGCGGCTGCGTCCTTACCCAACCACCAACGGGTCTTCGCCCATCTTGCCCTCGCCGGCGAGCTATTCGCCACGCTCCCGAGGAAAACCACACTTCTTTATACAGAACCTGGGTCTTTCACTACTGTCAATGGGTTGTACCATTTACAAGAGTAACGGTGACTTAAAAGTGAAAAAAATCATACGACCTCAAATGTACTACACTTAAAATGGAGTTGACCAATTTTTTTTTTTTCAAGACTCCGACTTTCGACGAACCTTCCACATTCATTAGTTTCCCTCTGGTTCCCCCTGCCTCGTCTCTCGCACCCCCTTCCCACCCGTGCTGTCTATTCTTTCCATCGTCAACCTTAAACTAAATCAATGAGTATCGTCCTTTGGTTTTCTTCACAGAAACCGTACACCACCACCAAATCAGTGGTTCAGCACAGGTTGAGAACGCTGGGGTACCTGACATCGGACGGTCCGAGGAGACAGGTACCCTAAGACGTCCGTTCTTATGACCTTACCCAACGGTAAAGGAAGAGGTCCCCTAGAAGGGCTGGACCCTTAGCTTGGACTCAGAGGACGTAACATCCGTCTAAGAACTGGTTGACTCGATGTTCCCTTCTGAAACCGTATCAAAACAAAGTAAATTCTTCAGTCTCAATTGTACCTATGTGACGACACATGTTTTATCTATGGATTACTCTTAGATGACACATCGTTTCCTCTGAGATGAGTCACGAGACACCACCGGATTTACCCTTTCTTAGAATTTTTCTCACCTATATACATATATGTATTACCTAAGTGGAACGACATGCGGACTTTGATTGTGTTGTAACATTCAGTTAATATGAGGGTATTTTTAATTATATTTCCTCCTTTAGTCTCCACTAAACCTACCACCAATCTCAGAGGAGAAATCCCTAGATGTGCCGTTCATAAACCTCTATTACCCATAATACAAACGGTCGATGAGAACTCACTAAGTCTTTTTCTTGTCATTGTTCCCGAGGTACAGATGTATTTTCTCCGTCTCCTCCCCTCCCTCCGTCCCTCCCTCCCTCCCGTTTTCTTCCCTTATTTACCTTATCTTATAATTGTTAGTTGGTCAGACCCACTTTCTTTCAAGAAACGTACCAAGAACACTGAAAAGAGATTGAAACTTCAATAAAGTTTTATTTAATACTTCTACTAAGAAGGCTTTGTGTTTTCCTTTTCCTCCGGAAGGTCCCGACCATATTCCCGAGGTGGGAATAGTTCCCGGGTCTGAAGAAAGTAGAAAGTGGAGACGGGGGTTCCTTCACGAAAGGTAGGGGTTCCGACGGAGTATCAGGTTTTAGTACCCGCGGTTCCTACCAACACGTCAAACACACGACGAGTTTCGAGAGTCGGTTTCCCTGACTTACCACGTCCGGTCCGGGTCGTGGGTCTCAATTCGAAGAGGGGTCCCCTCGACAGAAAAAAGATTAATCTGCCGAGTGTTTCCGTGTAATTCCCGGTTGGAGTCGGGACGACTTTTAAGTCGACATGGATGGCAGGTCCCTCCTTACTTCTTTTTCCCCCCCACCCGGTTTCCTCAGTATTGAGTGCGATATTTCTTGAAAGGGTCTGTGGAGGTGGTCGTTGAAGAAGACTAGTAAACGGACTACCGTTCTGGTGAGGCGGGGAGTCCTATTTCGACCCCAAGAATCCTTCCTCTTTCCCTGGTCACCTATCAATCATGGGGTCTCGCCCATGTCGGTCTTTGAAGATCCTGGAGTGGAGGGTTGGGTGTTGTTCTACCCTTTGGGTACTCAGACTTCGATATTAGGTTATTCAATATTCTCTCGACGGGGACCGTCCGTCCGTCACTTGTGACTTAAGAGTGATTGACCAAGTACAGATCTGTCTGAATTCAAGCAGTGTCGGACAGGACATTGTGACTCCTGAAAAACTTCGATTCAGAGTTTCCTCGGCGTACTCTACTGTCTCCCCATAAATGGGTCAAAACGTCTACTCCTTAAAAAAAAAAATCAAAAAATAAAAAGAATTAAATAAAAAAAATAACTTCATATCTACGAAATGTTCCAATTGAGGACAACATGTCGTTTCACTAAGTCAATATGTGTATATGTAAGAAAAGAAATTTATAAGAAAAGGCATTACCAACTAGTATCCTATAAATAAAAATTAATCGCCTATTAACGAAAGGTAACAGTACAATTACAGCGACATTTTGTTGGTCTACTCCGTAGGCTCAGTATGTCTTGTCCAAGGAGGTAGTGACCCCAAAAATAACTGGTGGATGACACACGGTCGTGAGAACATCCGTAACCCTTATGGTGTACTCGTTCTCTCCAAGAACGGAGGTTCTTCGAGTGGAGGATCAACCCTGTCTGTTATAATAAGTTCCCTTGTTTGTTTACTTGTCTTCTGAAATTTCAAATAATGTCCGCACGTATCTGATCCGACTATAATGAAATCCCAGGGTCCCAGTCCTGAAGAACTCCTCCGCTGTAGCCTCGACTTAGAGTCACTTTGTTTCCTCGGTGAGAGGGTTGTAGACAGGACACACCCACAGGGTCGACCCTCCCCCACTCACCGGGACATGGTGCACCGGTGAGTCCCTCCGTCCGGAGGAGTCTGTGCCCCGAGGTTCGTGTAGGACTCGCAGGTGTAAGTCTCCTCCCCGCCCGTCCCTTCCGAGGAGACGGCGGATTGACGGACCCGGGTCTCATTATGGGACGCGAAGACAAAGGTGGAGTAGCCACTCAGACAGTGCGCTGGGTACCCGGTGTTCCTTCCGGACCTCCGGTTCAGGTGCCGACGGTGAAAGGTCGTTGCAGTACGACACTTTCCCCGACAGCTAGTGACGGTGTCGACCCTCCCTGGGTCTCGTCGACCACCCCTTGAGCATGGGGTCCCGCCAGACTCTGACGACGAGGTACCTCGTCCGTCCGCCTGACTCCGAACCGACTCCGGTGGCGTGTCGTCACCGGGTAACCAAAGTCCAGAGACGTCCCGCTGTCCTTTTTCGTACCTTGATTTTCCTTCAGGGACACCGATGTCTCCTCCTACGTCCAGAGTCGGAATCTCAAATCACCTCCTCTACTGGCACTCAGTTTAGTAGTCTCTCCATCCCCTCTCCAGGGCCATTCTCCGCCGGGAGCCTCGAGGTCCTGCCCCGTAAACCGGTCGAGGTCTCGGTCTCCTGAACGTCCCCGGTGGTCTTTACGACCCTAAACACCCAAGAGCTTCGATCGATAAATGGGATTTATTGCGTTGTGAACGGTGATTGAGTATCACTAACGAAATAATAAACAGAGGTTCCTCTTATGTTCAAGACACCTACGTCCTTGAATTAAAACAAGTGACTCCAGTAGGGTCGTGACTCTCATTAGTCATGTATTTTCTGTAGGTTTATAAACACCTTCTCGACTTGTTATTACCCTGCGAAACATACTAGTCCGAGAAAATAACAGTAAAAGATTTATATTCTAGTACCTAACTATCATACTGAAAACTTTACAGTCGTGGGAGAGGGACGGGTGACGGGGTCAAGACGACCCGACCGGGGTCCGACTCTTTGGAGGTTCTGAGGACGGTAGAGTTTGTGTGCGGCTCAGAGTCTTCCTGTGGGTCAAGACAGGGGACTCCGGGACCAACCAGTCAGTGTGCCACACAGGACAGGAGGGGGGCGGGGGAGGTGTGTGTAGGCACTACAGTGTTACCGATGGTTACCGGCGGAACTAGTTCCCCTCTACAGTAGTTTCTCTACCTCTCTCTCCATCCCCGAAGTACGCCGGAAGACGGAAACTCTTCACACCTCGGTCCGGCAATTAAGAGCCCCATTGTTCTTTTCCAGTTGTCGTCCTTCTGTCACGACATCTCCGCGGTGGTGTGAGTGGTGAAACGTCGGTCCCCAGACAGGACGTGTGCCCTTAAGGGTGTACGCCGGTACCTCCACACACACCCTTCCACGAGCGAACTCGTGGGACACCCCTCTTTTGACTGCCAGGGACTGACAAGTAGAATTCCTTTGACAGGCGACAGCGTAGGTATAGTGTCGGTAAGTCTTCTTGTGACGTAAAGTAAGAAAAATTACCGGCTCATTATCAGGGAACACATATATTTTATAACGGTAAACGTCGTTGTACGTTACCTGGACCTCTAATTGTATGATTTACTTCAGTCTGTCTCTTTCCGTTTATAGTACACTATAACGAATATACACCTTATAATTTCTTTTTCTATGTGTACTCGAATGAATGTTTTGTCTTTGTCTGAGTGTCTGGATCTCTTACTTAAATACCAATGTTTCAGGGTGCCTGCCTCCTCGGACCACCCGACGTCAGGTACCCCAGCAATTCTCAGCCTGTGCTGACTCGTTGAAGTGAAAGTGAAAAGTGAAATTACGTGACCTCTTCCTGTACCGTTAGGTGAGATCACAAGAACGGACCTCTTAGGGTCCCTGCCCCCTCGGAGTACCCGACGGCAGATACCACAACGTGTCTCAGCCTGTGCTGACTTCGCTGAATCGTCGTCGTCATCGTCCCCTTTATTCCCCCTCCCTATCTAACCCTCGAACCCTAACTGTACCCGTGAGAGGAGATAAATTTTATCTATCGGTTATTCCTGGATGACGTATTGTGCCTTGAGCCGAGTCCTGAGCCATTATTGGATTTACCCTTTTCTTAAACCTTTTCCTGTCTATGTACATACGAACGCACGAATTGGCAAGTCAACACAGACTATGAAACGCTGGGGTACCTGACATCGGGTGTTCCGAGGAGACAGACACCTTAAAAGGTTCGTTCTTAAGACCTCACCCCACGGTAAAGGATGAGGACCCCTAGAAGGTCTGGGTCCCTAACTGGGGTGCAGAGGACACAGAGGACGTAGCCGTGTGTCTAAGAAATGGTAACTCGGTGGACCCTTCGGGTCTATGTACATAGACATATTGAATTAGTGAAAGGACACGTGGACTTTGATTGTGGTGTCACAATAAGTTGACATGAGGTTTTTTTTTTTTCTTTATTTCTTGACATTGATCTCGATACACGGGACTATACTTTCCCTCAGGTGTCACATAGTTTTATGTCCCGTAGTGGGAAACAGACGTTTTTAAAAAATTACAAGTGTATACGTATCCCTTTTCAGGTCTTATATTATATAACTGAATCGTCACCCCTCACTTTAGTACCTTCCAAAGTGAAAAACAAAATAAGTAAAAACATAACAAACCTTAGAAAATGGTCAGATCCCCGGTAACTGTAACGACCTATGAATCACTCAATAAAGGTAGTACCCCTTTTTTTATTTCCTTTTAGTATTATGGGTAATGGAACAAGGGACTCGTTGACGGAAATGGTCCTTGGATAAATTAACAGTCCAATAAAAAGAAAAAAAATCATGTGAAAAGAAAACCTTTTTCAACTTTTCAATCAACGTTTCTCAAGGGTAGATGAAGAGTGGGTCAAAGGGGCTAACAATTGTAGAATACAGTAGAATATTTGTGGTCACAACATTACAATGACAATTGGTTGAGGTCTGAGATAACCTAAAGTGGTCAAAAGGGTGTTTACGGGCACAAACAAGGCCCTAGGTCAAGTCCCATAGTGGGTCAGAAGGAACAACAATTGCAGCACAAACCCTACCACGTAGACAGTGTTGTTTACTCGATTAAAACTCCGTAATGATAATTGGTTTCGGATCCGGAATAAGTGTAAGGGAATCAAAAAGGAAGTGTGGGAAAAAGACAAGGTCCTAGGGTAAATTAGTAGTACAGACGAACCCGAGGAGACCCGACACGACCAAAGAGTCTGAAGTGAACAGAATCTACTGACACTGTCAAGACGCCTGGTGACCAGTCCATAAAACGTCTTCCGGGGAGTCAATCCCAAACAGACTACAAGAAGAGTACTGTTCTGACCTCTAATACACAAACCTCCTCTTTCTAGTGTCTCCCTTTCCCAACAAGAAGAGTGCAGACTTGGTCCCGTGCATGGATGGCACCAACTTCACAGGGAACTAGTGGCGACTCCGTGACGCACAGTCTAAAGAAATGATGTATTATATGTTATAATACGCCTCCCCTCAGTGAGACACGTTCCCGACCCTTCAGTACGGGGTGGAGGAACTCCTCATACACGTATACGAAGACGGGACCTCTAAACAGGCACGAGGGAGCGCGGAAATAGAGTCAGGACGAAATGTAGTCATATCTGAATACCCGTAATGTATGACACCCAATATTAAGTATGACACGAAATAGTATAATGAGTCCAACAAGGGTAAAACCGGTAATCGAGAAGTCGACCGGGGACACAGGGAAACTACACGGGATGGTAACACTCAAAGACTCGTGGAGGAATGAAAGACCGAGATGATCTATGGGGTCCGGGTAGAACATATAAAGGACAAAATCTGGAGTCAAGTCAAGTCAGCGAGTCACCACAGGTTGAGATACACTGGGGTATCTGACGTCGTACGGTCGGAAGGGACAGGTAGTGGTTGAGGACCTCGAACGAGTTTGAGTACTGGTAACTACGGTAGGTTAGTAGAGTGGAAGACAACAGGGGAAGAGAAGGACGGAGGTTAGAAAGGGTGGTAGTCCCAGAAATGGATCTTTAGTTGGTAAAGAGGTTCCTTGGGGTCAAGGAAAATAACCTCCTACCGAAATCTCTAGTGTCTGACCTGCGACCGACACGAGAAACGATACCCCACAACAAGGACAGTCGGGAGACCCTGTGTACGAACACGCATCATTGGACACATATCCATACACACACGCGAGCCAGTGCGTCAGCACGGGCTGAGAAACGCGGGGGGACCTGACATCGGGTGGTCCGAGGAGAAGGGTACCCTAAAGGGTCCGTTCTTATGACCTCGCCTAACGGTAAGGGAAGAGGTCTCCTGGAAGGGTTGGGTCCTGACTTGGACGTGAGGACACAGAGGACGTGACCGTCCGTCTAAGGAATGGTGACGTGGTGGTCCCTTCGGGAACACACATTTATGCTTAGATATGTATAAAGACACACATCGGAAGACATAGTGAGAGTTTCCATTCAAGTGGGACGACAGAGGTCGAGACTAGGTGGTGGTGCACCTAGTAAGATCCGAGGAGGGGAACGAATCAATATTGAAGAGTGGGTTGTCACCCTTTGGACCGAAGATCTTTAGATGGTATGTCAAAGAGTGTAACTTGAGGTCGTACGTACATCTCACCAAAATCTTAAAAATCGGAAATAGGACTGTGGAGGAAAATATTAAAATAGGTCAACTATAAATAACTTACGGGAAAATACCACTCGTGACAAGATGGGTGTCATTTGTTTTGTTTCTAGGGACGGGAGTACCTCAACTATAAGATTATCTCCGCTACCTCGTTCTTCATACTATTTATTCATTCAACAACTCATACAACATCTCGTCCTACTCCTACCGACCTGGTCGATCCCGACCAACCCTGCTCGTCGCCAAATCCCACTAGTCCCGTCCGGAACAACTACTCTACTGTAAACTCGTTTAGGACTTCCGTTCCTCCCTTAGTTACTACACCTATAGTCCCTTCGCACAGAGTCCGTCTTCCTGGTGTACCACGTTTCCGGGGCCCTACTCCGACATGGGCGACACAAGTTCCTTGTTAGTCCTCCAACCCCACCGACGTCGTCTCTCTCCAGTCCCCAATCCCCTCCGTTTTAGTATCTCCAACCCCTCCCCATGGTGCAATATCTACCGAAAGAACTGGTACGATTCTTAAACCGAAAATGAGACTTACTCTACCTATGGTGTCTATACTGTAAGAGACTGAGCCCCCTGGGGAACACGACGACGACACAACTCTTCCCGTCCCCACCCCTGTCCCACCTTCGTCTCCCGGGTCACTCCTCCGACATAGGTAGTGTGTCTCTTCGCCGCTGCCACCGAGTCTGGTCCCACCATCGTCACCCGAACTACTCCTCCCCAATCTAAGACCGAGTCAAAACTTCTACCTCGGTTGTCCTGAATGATCGTCGGACTTACTCCCCTCGTTCTCTCTTTCTTCTCCCTGAAGGGACCACCAGGTCACCAATTCTTAGGCTGTCGGTTATGTCCCCTGGGTCTACGTTAGGGACCAGGCCCTTCTAAGGTGCACGGTGTCCCGTCGATTCGGGCACACGACGTTGAGGACTCGGGTGCGAAAGATCTCGTGCACTAGGTATGCTCTCTTCGGTGGCATCACTCTTAGGGCACGTGGTGTTGATCTCTCACCGGGGGCGAACGGTGTCGGTCTTTTTCGGGTCCGTGTGGTGCTTCTGGGTCGTGTCGGTGTTTATTTACTATTTAATGAGTTAATTAAAAAGAATCTTTTTTCATCTGTCAGTTCCTACCACGACTCCGAAAACCGTACTCGTGGGTCTTCCCTGGTTCAACGGTAGTTGACTCTACCTTGTCCGCTACGCTTCCGGACCCCCCTTCCAGGTGGACTTACGACACCTATAGTCTTAAGTCTGTTGAGGTTCCTCCACAACTCACCCGTCCAGTTATAGACTCGGACCGCGGACCCGACTTCCACTATATAGACCCGTAGACGCGTAAATTGTATGTTCTGACCCAGTAAAGTGACAGAGTCGAAGGATAACGACGACACTGTAGCATAGTGTTTGGTGTCGCGTTTTGTCGTGTCTAAATGACAGAGGGGTCAAGACGTTCAGTCGTAAGGTCTTGACCAGAAGACCCTCATCTTAGTTCCACAGGGGTCCCGGCACCAGGAGAGACCTCCGGGGTCCCTCTCGGACAGGGGAGCGGAGAACGTCGAAGACCGGTGTCACGGGGACGGGAGGAAGGAGTTGGCGGGGGCTGGGACCGGGAGGACGGGGAACGGAAAAGATCAACGAGGATTAACGTGACCCGGGTAGACCTGTGAGGTCCTATTAGCGGGGTAGAGTTCTAGGAATTAGAGTCGCATAAACGTTTTAGGAAAACGGCGCATTCCATTGTGCAAGTACCCAAACCCCTAAGCCTGTAGAGTCCCGCGGTTGACACTCGTAGTGCCCCCACTCGCCTCTACCTCTACTTCTGTCAGAGGTCGTGACCCGGACCCCGGAACGTCAAAGTCCCCCGACTTGTTTCCAGGCAGATCAGTTCCGATACCAAAAAGGTCATCAGTACATACCTACACTCTCAACCTGACACTTCTTTCGACTTTCGGTTTCTTAACTACGAAAACTTGAGATCACAACCTCTTCTGAGAACTCTCAGGGAACCTGACGTTCCTCTGGGTTGGTCAGGTAAGATTTCCTCTAGTCAGGACCCAAAAGAAACCTTCCTTACTACGATTTCGACTTTGAGGTTATGAAACCGGTGGAGTACGTTTGTCAACTGAGTAACCTTTTCTGAGACTACGACCCTCCCTAACCCCCGTCCTTCTCTTCCCCTGCTGTCTCCTACTCTGTCGACCTACCGTAGTGGCTGAGCTACCTGCACTCAAACTCACTTGAGACCCTCAACCACTACCTGTCCCTGCGGACCGCACGACTCTAAGTACCCCAGAGCCTCAACCTGTGCTGACTCACTGACTTGACTTGACTTGACTTGACTCACAGGACCTTCGGTGCACCTCCTCCCCGTGGCCCGCTCCCCCCCGCTGCCGTCGACAGTCATGCCTTTGCTACCGGAAAGGAAGGAGAGAGAGATGGTTCAGACCCATCTAACGGGAGAGTGCTGTGTGGAGCCAAGTCTGTTCGGCACAAAATCCACGGGTGGACGGTGGACCCCGAACACCGAGGACACAAACCTTTCAAGTCGGGTGCCACTACTCGGCACTTCAGAGTGTCTCCCTGTGTCTGATCCACTGTCAAGTAGCGTCGGGGCGACCGGTCGTAGTCTCGGTTAGAGTCGTGAGACCCGTCCCTCCAGCTCCCCGCCCCCCGCGACTGACGCTCGAATGTCGTAACAATGTAACCTTCAGACGGACGAGGGTTTTATGAGTGGACGTCCCATCCGAAGTGCACAATGACTCTCGACGAAACGGACAGAAAATTTTATATTTAAATAAATAAAATTAACCTCCGATTAATGAAATGGTATAACATAAACAAAACGGTATGTAACTGTACTTAGGCGGTACATACATGTACACAAGGGGTAGGACTTGGGGGAGGGTGGAGGGAGGGGCATCGTAGGGAGACCCAGTAGGGTCACGTGGTCGGGGCTCGTAGGACATAGTACGTAGTTTGAACCTGACCGCTAAGTAAAGTGTATATTATTATATGTACAAAGTTACGGTAAGAGGGTTTGGTAGGGTGGGAGTGGGAGAGGGTGTCTCAGGTTTTCTGACAAGAAATGTAGACACAGAGAAAACGACAGAGCGTATGTTCCAATAGTAATGGTAGAAAGATTTAAGGCATTAATACGTAATCATAGAACGGATCTCTTAGGGTCCCTACGTCCTCGGGTCATCCGACGACAGATACCCCAGTGTGTCTCAGTCTGTGCTGACTTCGCTGAATCGTCGTCGTCGTCGTACTTTAGAAAGCCTCTTCTGTTACCGTGGGGTGAGGTCATGAGAACGGACCTCTTAGGGTACCTGCCTCTTCGGACCATCCGACACCAGGTACCCCAGCGGTCTTCAGCCTGTGACTCGTTGAAGTGAAAGTGAAAAGTGAAAGTACGTAACCTCTTCCTTTACCGTTGGGTGAGGTCATAAGAACGGACCTCTTAGGGTCCCTGTCTCCTCGGACAACCCGACACCCCAGCGTGTCTCAGCCTGTGCTGACTCCGCTGAATCGTTGTCGTCGTCGTCGTATGACATAACCACAAAAAGAAAGACCGAATGAAGTGAGACATATTGTCCGAGGTCAAAGTAGGTGGAGTAATCTTGACTAAGTTTACATAAGAAAAATTACCGACTCATTATGAGTTAACACATATACATGGTGTCGAAAGAATAGGTAAGTAGACGACTACCTGTACATCCAACGAAGGTACAGGACCGATAATATTTGTAATTTTGTAAGCAGTTTTGTAAAGTAAACCCTCCAATTGAGTAAAGAGGATTACTTAACGAAAAATTCTTTGTAACATTCACTAAAATCCAAATGTCTATTAACACGTCGTTCATGACCCTCAAGAGTATATTGAGGAGAGGTTGGGGAGGGGGGTCAGGGGAGGGGTGAAAGGGAGACAATAATAATTGTAGAACCCTGAAGAGACCACCAGGTCACCAATTCTTAGACGTGAAGGTGACATCCCCTGTGTCTAAGGTTTGGACCAGGTCCTTGATTCGAGGAGATACGGCTCTCCACGCTGGTCTTTTGGTTTTTGTAGAACGTAACGACACCATGTAAACAATATTAACTACTCGGTCATAACTGTGTAATCGATTTCAGAACCGAATATAACCCGAAACACCCATCGAGTCGACCATTTCTTAGGCGGACGTTACGTCCTCTGGGACCAAACTAGGGTCCCAGTCTTTCAAGGGGACCTCTTCCCTATCCGATGGGCGAGGTCATAAGAACCCCGAAGGGACCACCCTTAAGAACCCGAAGGGACCACCCTTAAGAACCCGAAGGGACCACCAAGTCTGTCATTTCTTAGACGGACGTTACGCCCTGTGGACCCAAACTAGGGACCCAACCCTTCTAGGGAACCTCCTCCCGTACCGTTGGGTGAGGTCACAAGAACGGACCGTTTAGGGGACCGTCTTAGGTACCCCAGAGTTTTTCAACCCGTGCTGACTCCCTGATTCGGGTCGTGTCGTGCACCGAATATAATCCCAAACTGTCTACATATTACCGTTCACAGGGGGGTACTGTCACAGTATGTCTTATGAAAGGACCGGGATTTTGAGGAGACACGAGGTCGACAAGTAGAGAAGAAGGAAAGGGTCGTTGGTGACTAGAGAAGTGACAGAGGTATCAAAACAGAAAGGGTCTTATAATGTATTTAATAAGAAATCTCTTAAGTATCTGGGTTAAAACATTCGTATAAGTGGTTTATGAGTGTCATTTACACCTCAACTTTGCTCTCCGGGAGTGCAATTTGAAACACGCCAAGAGCTACTTAGTAAAAATTCTCGTGCATGAGCAATTTCAGTACAATTGTCTCGAAGAGTCCTTACACCTCATAGAATAGGAGTTTAGAGACCGAATTTTGTTGGCAAAATCCGTCTGGACTTGGGCGGGGGATGGGGAGGGAACAAGGAGCAAGGGGCTTACAATCACGAGTAGGAAGGTCCCGGGCAGAAATATAAGTATACACACCCAAGGGTCACTCTTGTAAAACCCCACGACTTTGGAAACCGACCGTAGTATAACGGACATAGAACACTGAACGAACCAAAAGTCCCAAAACACACACGCCGAGTGAGGACACCTGTGTGCTCCCACTCTACTCACGTAAACGTGACAACGTGTGGCGGAAGGGCGAGCACAGAAGTAAAGGAACACTACGTGTGGATCCGATTAAGTTCAAGAGAGACACTGATACGAGTTCCGAATAAGACCTTAAGTAGACATGTGATTATCAAGAGTCTAAAGTCGTGCGAGGTCTCAGTGGACCTTCCGAACACTTTTGTGGATATCGACGGTGCGTTGGGTTCCCAAACCCAACAAAACCCAAAACAAAAGGAAAGCAAGTCAAAGGGACCCCATCTCGGACGCCTGAACGTAAAGTAAAAACCCAAAAAAAAAAATTTGAATAAAATAACTTCAGATCAACTAAATAAATGTTACACAAGTAAAGACGACTTGTCCTTTCACTAAGTCAATGTAGGAAAAAGGATAAGAAAAGGGTAGTACCGAACAATCGCCTATAACCTATATCAGGGACACGGTATGTCGTCCTGGAACAACAAACAGGTATGACATATATTACCAAACGTAGACGACTAGGGTCGGAGGGTCAGGTGGGGGGTGGGGACGGGGGACGTTGGTGTTCAGACAAGAGACACACTCAGACAAAGACAAAGCATCCATCACAGTATAAAATCTAAGGTGTGTGTTCACTATAGTAGACCATAAGCAGAAAGAGACGGACTGAATGAAGTGAATGATGGTAGTAGAGACGACAACAAGTCGGTGAGTCAGCACAGGGTGGGAAACGCGGCAGAGATCACGCGGAGAAACTAGAGAAACACAGGCTGAGAAACTAGTGGAGCTCCCCCGGACGTAAAGATCGGTCAAAGGTCCATCACGACTCGGACCCCCAGACTCCCGGTGTAAGACTCTCGGGGACGTCATCCGTTGACACCCCGACATCCTGTCCGCACGAAACTTGAACTGGGGCCCACGATGGACCGAACGTCTGCAGGGTCGAGTGTGAGTGTCGGGACGGGTAACAGGAACAGGAGTACAGACAAGTAGTAACAGACCGAAATGGAAAAAAAGTGGTCAGCCTACCCACCGAACGATAAGAGAGAAAAAAAAGAAATAAAAAACACTGGTTTGGAGAAGATAAACTTATTAAAATCTGATGTCCTTTCGACGTTCCAATCATGTCTCAAGGGCATTTGGCGGAGCGGGTCGAAGGGGGTAACAAGCGTAGAAGACAGCACAGTATACTTTTGGTCTTTGTGACGTGACCAGGTAGTGATAAGTGGTACGGTATGTCTGATATAAGTCTAAAGTCCACAAAGGTGATTACAGGAAAAAGACAAGGTCCTATATTTAGTCTTAAGGCGGAAAGTAAACCCATATGGAAAGTTTTGATTGAATCATTATTCGTCTGGGCCCCTTTGGTCGGGGGGCGGTGGGAGGCGGGCGTTCATGTCTACACGAGACACTCCTCGCCCCCTTCCCCGACACGACCTCCGGGTCCCCGAACCGAGGGAGGAGACAGAGACCGACCGGTCTACCCCGCCCCCGAAACAGGAGGGACGTCCGGGACCCCGGTGACATTAATCTCCCTAGTCCCTCTAGGACCCGAAAATGGAGAACCCCTGTACCCTCTCCGATCCCTTCCCCTGGGGTCGGGGGACACACCTCCACCGACTCCGTCTCCTTCTCCGAACCTCCCCCGACCTGAATTTTAGACCCAGAAAGTGAGGACTTCGTCCACACCCGGTCGGGACACGACGACACCCCTCTGTCGTCTCTCTGGGGTTCGGAGGGTCCCGGAGGGTCCACCCCTCTGGGAGTCACTTGTTTCTGAGTGTGTTTATGTGTGTACTTTGTTTAACGGTGAACACAATTTACAGTGCGTTTCCTTTTTCGGTTCCAACATTCTCCCTCTACCTTCCTTTCTGGATCACAATCAACCCTTGCGTCAGACCCACCGTAGAGACCATTTACTCGAGATTCACTCTGGGGTGTCGTGTCCATCCACAGCCGACCTCGGGCCCCTCCCCACAGGATCCGTCACCTGGTTGGCACTCCTCCCTCTCTCAAACCCCTCAGTCTCCTGCACCTCTCCTGGTCTCCGACCCCACGTCACTCCCTCGTACCGTGTCCGCGGTCCTCTGGAGCCTGTTCGGTGGACAGGGAGGAGGTGAGACGGTGAGTGGCTCGCGACACCCGACGGGGGACCGAAGAACCAACACGAACCTCCACGGTCCGACAGTGATGGGTCTTGACTTCCGGACCTTAGGGGAGGTTCAGGGTCAGGGTACCCGGGGGTCTCGACCGGACTCTGTTGGGGGGAGGGGAGGGGACGTGTGTGGGTAGGAGTGGAGGAGGTAAGACGTACGGAGTCTGTGGGCCCTAGGGTCCCTGCGGGACCGATCGGAAGGTTGTGCTTCACAAGGTCGGAGTCCTGGAAACGTGCCCGTTAAGGGAGACGGACCTTGTGAGACCGGGTCTCGGGACACCGACCGACGACGAACAGTACTCTGGGAACTGAGAAGTCTCTTCACGGGGGACCGGAGGGACAGATTACAAAGAGGAGGAGTAGTAGCAATAGTGTCGAGGGACAAAATGAACAGTATCGGGACTATCCTAGACTTCAGGAGAAAGACACAAATGAGAAATGGGGAGTTGGAACAGACAGAACAAGGACGGCGTAGGGGTCCCGGGTCGGGTGCCTCGCTTCCACGCAAGATTTGTGAGTGACTTAGCTGGGGTAAGACAGGGGAGGAAACACGAGGTATCAGTGTTCAGTGACTTCGGAAGAGGGGCCCTTGTGACGAAGGTCTCGGTAGTCTCTAAGAGGGGAAGTTAGGAACGCCCCAGTATCTCTCGAAGAGTCTCTTGGTCTTCTCTTGGCACCGGAGACGGATGGAGGGTCGTGAGTCATGAAATACAGTACAAGTTCCACCATGGTCGAGGAGACGACGGACCGGGACTTCAAGACCAATTCCCGTGGTCTGGATGTCTTTTAAGACCTTTTTAGTCCAGTTGTTTGTACACGGTACGTAGGTCCTTCCACACTCCGTCCGGGACAGGGGTCTGTACCCGAAGAACCACGCGACTGACCCCATGACGGGTCCCGAGGAGGTTCCCCGATGTTGTCGTCCCGGTGTGTGGTCCGAGACGTGACCCCGACTCCACTCCCACCACTCCGACAACGATAGATACTGGTCGTCGGAAATACCTCCACACCCGGAAACTCACCCCAAAACTCCCCACTTATCCTCGAGTGTTTAGGTTACTCTTTCTAACGATTTACATAATAAGCATTTTTAGAGTAAGATTTACTTTTTGTCAAACCCCCAGTCAGTAGAGCGAACAGTCTGACGGGTTGGTACTAACGACTCTTTAAGGTCGTCTGGGGTAACTCGTTTAATCAGTACACAAACACTCACACACACACACACACACACACACACACATACACGTGTGCGCGCGAGTTAGTCACCATAGGTTGAGAAACACTGGGGTCCCTGACATTGGGCGGTCCGAGGACACAGGTACCCTAAAGGGTCCGTTCTTATGACCTCACCCAACGGTAAAGGAAGAGGTCCCCTACAAGGGTTGGGTCCCTAGCTTGGACCCAGAGAACGTAGAGGACGGAACGGTCAGTCTAAGAAATGGTGACATCGTGGACCCTTCAGGCGTTTACTCAATGGACCCCAGTGTATTAAAGTTTTTCTTTTAATCTTTTCGGAGACCTTTTTTTTTGATTAAAATAAGTTTTTTTTCTCTACAAATTACACCGAGTGCCCAGGAAAACATTCAAACGACACTACACCTCACCCCGGAGACTTCAGACCTTTGTCCAGACCTGTCGGTCTCCTTTTGGTAAATGGTCAGAGAATATTTCAATTTGTATGTGGATGGAATACTGGACTGTCGGGGTGAATATCCATAAATGGGTTCTCCTTTCTTTCGGACACAGGTGTGTTTCTGGACAAGTGTCTACAGGTGCGTTGAGAACAAAGATTGTCGGGGGTTGACCTTTGTAGGGTTTATAGGTAGTTGTCCTCTGACTCATTTGTTTAACTCCGCGTAGACACGTCATCCTGTGCAAAGCCGTTATTTTGCCTCGTCTTCCGGGTAGTGTGCCGTAGTGTGTACTGGGAGTGGGAGCAGTGCGACCCACTTTCTTTGGTTCTTTCCGCGGCTGGGACACTGACGAACGAAACATGTGTCAAGTTCTTGTCCGCACTGATCGACTACAAAGATCTTCCGTCTACCACCCCCATCCCAACCCTTGCCCGTATTTCTTTGAAAGACCCTCCGACCCTTACGGGAACTAGAATTAAACTCACCACTGTCATATATATATATATATATATATATATATATAAAGTTTCCCCTCTCCCACGAAGTGACCACCGAGTCAACCATTTCTTAGACGGACGTCACCCCCTCTGATCCAAGTTAGGGGTCAGTCCTTCGCGGGGAAATCTTCCCTTACCGTTGGGTGAGGCCATAAGAACGGACCTCTCAAGGTACCTGTCTCCTCGGACCACCCGACGTCAGGAACCCCAGTGTTTCTCTGTGTGATTCGTTGAACACACCCCGAACCGATCCCGTACCCCCAGTCTTTCCCGTATTTCTTTGGAAGACCCACCGATCCTTACGGGAACTAGAACTAAACTCACCACGTCCATAATTTTTTTTTTTTTAACAGTTCGACCCGGGACTACCAATTACATCGAGTATGTAAACAATACATTTACAAAATGGAAATCTTTTAGTTTTCGTCAGGAACCGCCGGGTGACGTGTGCCTCCCCGGGCCCTACTATTCCGTAAAAACACTGTCCTTTCTCTTTGAGTCGGTCGGCGGTCGGTCCCAAATAAAAGTGAAAGGGCGGACCAGACGCCAGCCACGCCGACACGCCTCTGCCCGCGCACTCGCCGAGGGGTCCCTTCCGACGGTCCTCGGGTCCAGGCGTCGCAGGGTCCAGTCGAGGGACCGACGTTGCGGGGGGAGGGGAGGGGGGGGCGGCGGGGCCCTGAGGGAGGTCCGCCCCGGAGGCAAAAGGACTTCGGGAGTAGGAGACACGAGCCACATAGTTCTGTTCTTACGTTTTTTGTACTTACCAATACTCGGGAACATAACAAACGAAAAAGTTAACTTTTAAATTTTTCTAGTCGGTATGTCCTTGTCTCTGTATCTATATCTCGTGTCTGATACCTGTTCCGTTCCCTTCTTCTCTCACCCTGCCCAACGCTCATCGTAATTTTATATGTGTAATGTTACACACGTTATCTATCGATCCCCCTCCAACGACATATTGTGACCCTCGAGTCGGACCACGGGACACTACTGGATCTCCCTACCTACTCCCTCCCTCCGAGTTCCCCGCCCCCCACCCTATACACAAGTTAATCCGACCAAGTACAACAGACCGTCTTTGGTCGAGTTGTAACATTTCGTTAATAGGAGGTTACTTTTTATTTTTCAATTTATTTCTTTATTTCATTAGGAACCTTCTAATGTTTTTGGGTCGGTATTTTTTCTTTGTTTTAAAACCGTATCCGTCGTTGTGCCTACCTGAACCTCCCGTAATACGGTTCACTTTACTCAGTCTGTTTCTGTTTATGATATACTATGGTAAAATATACACTTTAGATTCTTTGTGTCGTTTGATCACTTACGACGACGACGACGACGACGACGACGACGACGGCGACGACGACGACGACTCAGCGAAGTCAGCACAGGCTGAGACGCTCTGGGGGTATCTGCCGTCGGGTGGTCCGAGGGGGTAGGGACCCTAAGAGGTCCGTTCTTGTGACCTCACCCAACGGTAAAGGAAGAGGTTACGTACTTTCACTTTTCACTTTCCCTTCAGAGAATCAGCACAGGCTGATCATCACTGGGGTACCTGACGTCGGATGGTCCGAGAAGGTAGGTACCTTAAAAGGTCCGTTCTCATGGCCTCACCCAACGGAGGTCCCCTAGAAGGACTGGGTCCCTAACTTGGACCCAGAGGACGTAACATCTGTGCGAAAATGGTAGAATCGGTGGACCCTTCAGGTATTTTATTCAATGTTCGTTTATAACATGTTGTGTCTCATATATCGGACACTAGACATTATTGATATTTACCTCGTATCGGAAATTTTTAATACTTAATGATACGACATGTAGACATTAAATAAATTATAATATGTAGTTGATATGAAGTTGAATTTTTTTTTTTTTTTTTGATCCCTTAAGGGACCGTCAGGTCGTCAATCCTGAGAGACGAAAGTGACAGTTCCCAGGTCCAAACTAGGGACCGACCCCTTGATTCTAGGGTGTTCGTACGGGGTGGGGGGTTCTTCTTTCGGATCTTCTTTCCTCGGGCTTGCTTGATACAGGTTTATACAAGCAGACCCTTCGCACCTTAAACACGAGGTGCCTTGATAATGGGAACAAAAAGGGACTTCCAACCTCATTTCTTTCTTTTCTGTTACCTGGGAAGTTGTCTCGACGGAACAAGACCCACTGTACTAGGGTGTGAACCCCACCATCAAATCACCAATTTTTTTTTTTTCGGTCATTTCACTCTCCTCTCGAAACTCTCACGAAACTCTCGATAAATGTCGACAGGGGTCCGGGAGACCCAGACAATTTTACGTCCTCGGACGTCCGTAGTAGGTCACTCCCACAGTTCCTTCTGAGTTTCTCCTTGGGAGCCTCAGTCACAGGAGTCGGGGGGGGGTAAATTTCTGTTCCTTCGGCTACGACCGGGTGTCACCGTGAGAGTAGGGGTTCGGGGAGAACCTTCGGAGGTAAAATGTCTACCTAACTGACTCCGACTTCCCCTACTTGACTGAATAGGTTCCACGTTCGGTTACCCTCTTGACCCTAGACTCCAAGAAAAGGAGGGGCGACCCACTCGGACCACGTTCCCTTCCACACCTGTAGAAGAGAGGGGTCTGGGAAGGGAGAGCAGGGTGTCGGACCCCTCTGGACCGGACTTTACGTCTACCACCGGGAAGCCGACAGTCCTACTGTCACCCCGCGTCGTCGGTCGGGACGGGGACGTGGGTCCCGACCGTCCTCCGGGAGGGAGTAGAAGGACGACCCTATCCCCGGTTCCCAGGCGGACGAGACCCACCCGTCGTACGGTCCATCTATGGTCACGAGACGACGGACCTGTCCAGGACGGTGAGAGGCAAGGGTCCGAAGCCCAGGTTTCCCGCGCCGTCTCCCTCTCTCTTCCCTTCGGTGAATACCTGAGTCCGTCTTTACCCTGTCCGTGCATATCAGGAGACTTGGAGTCAAAGGAGTAGACCTTTGCCGACCATTCTAGTTGGAATGGTCACCAGGTCCCCAACTCTCAGACGGACGGTCACATCCCCTGTACCCAAGCTCGGGACCAGGTCCTTGATTCTAGGATGCACGACACCCCTTTGACGAATAGGACTCTCGGTGTCGATGCCTTCGGGTACGTGCGATCTTGGGCACGACGAGTTGCTCTCTTCGGGGGTGTTACTCTTCGGGTGTGTGGGGTTGATCTCTCATCGATCAAGATCTCTTTCGGGAGCACGTCGTCACTTCTGAGTTACGTCGGTTTTCTTTTTTAGCTGGAGTGTCCCAATCGTCGAGGTGGTCTCGTCCCGGACCGTGCACGCACCTTCCGTCATCTTCCACCACCAATCTCGGCCCCGAGACCTCGTCCTGAGTAACACCCGTACGAGTGAGCGTAGGCTGAGAAAGACTGGGATGCCTAACATCGGGTGGTCCGAAGAACCGACACCCTAAAGGGTCCGTTCTTATACTCTCACCGAACGGTAAAGGAGGAGGTCCCCTAGAAGGGCTGGATCTCTAGCCTAGGTTCAGAGGACGTGACCGTCCACCTAAGAAATGGTGACACGGTTGGACCCTCACCCTGATGAACCCAAGTTTAGGGTCGAGAGGTCTACCTGTTCGACCCAAATCTTTTCCGTCTCCTTGGTCTCTAGTTTGACGGTTGTAGGTCCATTGAAATGCTGGGGTCTACCGTGGAGGTCGTTACTTCGTCCAATGAAGGTGGAGTCCAAAAAAAGGAACGAGGAACTTCGGTTGCTGAACACTTACTGTAGGTAGGTCCACTCTTCGGTCAATTCAACGGTACCGTTGTGGACACGTTTACACCGGACTCGGCCACTCCCTACCTCGCCAAACAACCTGAGACAAAAAGACTATTTCCTTGGAAATCTAGTCAAGAACGTCCAGATTTTGGTACCGGTTACCTGGTTATTGTAAGTTCCTACACTAGTAGCTCAAGAAAGGTGTATTCACCCTTAAAGAACTGGGAGAAGTCTTCTTTAACACGGTACTACACTAACTACCACCTCTTGATATCATTGAACCAGAGTGACTCTGTAAGGTAAAGATTCGGTCTGTACTAAGGCAATAACCTCGTTCCTTTTCTAGGGACTCACCGACACTCCCCTTCTTTGTCCTTCGACCTTATGTCCTCGTCTGTCGGTCCGGAGGTACTACCGTAGTCGACATGGTGACTTCCTCCTCTTTGAGGACCTACAGTCTACTTCCCTCGAGGGTCCGACCTATGATTACACTCTAAAGTCGGGATTTCTGTAACGACCTCGTAAAACTTCTCCAATGACACGGTCATAATGTTGTCTATAAAGTTATACTTCTTTCCCTCGCAGGGACTCGAAAGATACCACGATTGTCGAATGCACGAAAAGTCGACAACGGCAAGAACGTTCCTTAATTTGTTCTCGTCGGTTCGTTCATGGTGACTTCTCCTGTGTGACGTAAGGACTGGTACTGGAAACGGCCCGGGACGACTTAGGAAAGTATAGGATTACCTCTTAATTATGGGTTATTTTCTACTGACCAAATTTTTTTTTTACGGTTGTAGGTAACCTAGTATCTTTTTCGTTCTCTCAAATTTTTTTTTTAGATTAAGACGAAGTAACTGATGTGATTTCGGAAACTGACACACCTAGTATTATTTGACACTTTCTAAGAATTTCTCTCCTCTTATGGTGTGGTGGAATAAACAGAGGACTCTTTGGACATACGTCCAGTTCTTCGTTGTCAATCTTGACCTGTACCCTGTCGCCTGACCAAGGTTTAACCCTTTCCTCATACAGTTCCAACTTATAACAGTGGGACGAATAAATTGAATGTATGTCTCATGTGACACACTTTACGACCTGTCCTACCTCTTTATAGTTGTTGGAGTCTACACGTCCACTATGTTGAGATGACCGTCTTTCGCCTTTCCTTAATTTCTCGCAGAACTACTTCCACTTTCTCCTCTCACTTTTCGACCGAATTCTGAATTGTAAGTTTTTTGATTCTGGTACCGTAGGTCAGGGTAGTGGAGTACCGTTTATCTACCCCTTTACTGTCTTTGTCACTGTCTAAAATAAAAGAACCCGAGGTTTTAGTGACGCCTACCACTGTCGTTGGTACTTTAATGTTCTACGGACGAGGAACCTTGTTTTCGATACTGTTTGGATCTGTCGTATAATTTTTCGTCTCTGTAATGAAACGGCTGTTTTCAGGTAGATCAGTTTCGACACCAAAAAGGTCATCAGTACATACCTACACTCTCAACCTGGTAGTTCTTCCGACGACGACGACGATGATTCAGCGAAGTCAACACAGGTAGAGACACGCTGGGGTGTCTGCTGTCGGGTGGTCCGAGGGGGTAGGGACCCTAAGAGGTCCGTTCTTGTGACCTCACCAAACGGTAAAGGAAGAAGTTACGTACTTTCACTTTTCGTTTTCAGCGAGTCATCACTGACTGAGGATCACTGGGGTACCTGTCGTCGGGTGGTCTGAGGAGGTAGGTACCCTAAAAGGTCCGTTCTCATGACCTCACCCCACGGTACTACGAAAGTTTAACACCACGACCTATTCTGAGAACTCTCAGGGAACCTGTCGTTCCTCTAGTTTGGTCAGGTAGGATTTCCTTTAGTTAGGACTTATAAGTAACCTTCCTGACTACGACTTCGACTTTGAGGTTATGAAACAGGTGGACTACGTTTCTGGGACTACGGTCCTTTCTAACGCCCAAACTCTTCTTCCCCCCCTGTCTCCTACTCTACCAACCTACCGTAGTGGCTGAGTTACCTGTACTCCAACTCGTTCGAGGCTTCTACCACTTCCTGTCCCTTCGGAACACACGACGTCAGGCACCCCAACGGCTCAACCTGTGTCGACTCGTTGACTTGTTGTCGCGCCAAGACTTCTAGTCTTCAGACTTTGGCTCCAGAGGTGTCCCAACCAAAGAAGACCTCCGAGACCCTCTCTTAGGGGTCCGGGGAGAGGGGTGAAGACCTCCGGCGGTTTCTCGAAACTACTGGGAACCCAACATCCATACGGTGAGGTTCGAGACGGACGTAGCAGTGTACCCGAAGAACAGAGACCTCAATCCCAGGTGGGAGTAGGTCCTACTCGAATAGAACTCTCGGAATAATAATAATAAATTATAAATAAATAAACCGGTGCGAACCAGAATCAATGTTTTGCGTCCTAGAAACTAGAACCAACGTTATACTTCCTAGAGATCAAAGTTGCACACCCTAGATCAGGGGACTGGTCCCCAGTTTGGACCCGGGAACTTTCCTGAGGTTCCTTCGACAGACTTTTATTGTTGTTCCTATCTACACTTAGGCGGACGTTACGTCCTCTGTGTCCTCAGAGTCCGAGCTAGGAACCCAACCCTTCTAGGGGACCTCTTCCTTTACCGTTGGGTGAGGTCATAAGCACGGACCCTTTAGGGTACCCGTCTCCTCGGACCGTCCGGTGTCAGGTACCCCAACGTCCTCAGTCTATTGCTTACTCGTGTGTCTGTTTCTAAGACGACAAGTTGGGTGTCATAGGTAGATGTCGGGTCACGGCCCGTGTAGTACCCACGAGTTTTCTTTTTCAAAGGTAAATAAATACATATATTTTACAAGACCGAGTCTCTTTCGTACGCCCACAAGACCAAAACGGGCCAATCTTCAAAATCGTTTGCGGTCGTCCAAACTGGTCTCGATCCTGGGGAAGAGAGCACTGACACAACTTTTTCGTGAAAATCAGAGTAAAAGACGAACCCTTTGTCGGTGACAAGGTCGAAGTCCAGACACGTTCGGGCAGGACTCTGTGTAACGGACGTTTACCGGAAACAAGTGGGTCGGAGTCGGGAGACGAGGACGGACGGACGTCGTCCCGGGTCCGGAAGTCGGAGTACGTGGTCGAGAACTCTACGCAAAACATTTTCACGACCGAAACAGGTGACGGTACAGCAGAACGGATCTTTTATCGGTCTGTGTCTGTGACCAGGTGACTCATCGACTCTGGAGAGGGGGACGGATGGGGTGGGGACACGTGGAGAGACTGGNTCGGGTACTACATACCGGGGAGAGTTAAGGACCTTAACGTCAGGACAAGGACGGACTCCCGAAAACGACCCAACAAGGGAGCGGGACCTTACGGGAAGAATAGTAGTCTAGAGTCGTTTTAAAGGGTCCGGACGGGACGGAAGGGTCCGAGGCCCTCGGAAAGGGTTGGACGAGTGCAAGAGACGGAGGACGTGTGGACCTACCAGGACGGAGGAATAAACAAGAGGTGGACGGTGGGAGGGAGTCTAACGTCAGGGGAACTCTCGTTCCTGCACGGGGTCGAGTGCTGACGTCGGGGTCGCTACTGTCCGGTTAGTCTCTACGAGTCTCATCTTACACAAGCCACATACCAACGTAACATTGACACTTGGTCTCCCGAAGTCTCCTACCTCTTACGGGGTATTAACATCCGTTTTACACTGGTACTTTCGTAAGGGGTAGCTCAGGTAGTCCAAGAGACACCGCACTCGGGAGGGGTTTCTGACTCTTGGTAGTGAGCCAAAAAATTGTGGTTTCTTGTGTAAGGGACGGGAGCTCAAACGAGACGAGACGGAAGGAAACGAGCAAGTAAGACGACGACGACGACAAATCAACCACTGTGGTACCTGTCATCGGGCGGTCCGAGGAGACAGGAACCCTACAGGGTCCATTCTTATGACCTCACCCAACGAGAAAAGGAAGAGGTCCCCTAGAAGGGTTGAGTCCCTAGTTTGAGTTCGGAGTACGTAGCCGTTCGTACACACGATTCAGTGAAGTCAACACAGACTGAGACGCTGGGACACCTGACATCGGTCGGTCCGAGGAGACAGGTACCCTAAGAGGTCCGTCCTTATGATCTCACCTAACGGTACGAGAGGAGGTTCCTAACTTGAACGTAGAGAACGTGACCGTCCGTCTAAGAAATGGTGACGCGGTGGACCCTTCAGGCTAAGGTAAGAGTCAAGTCAAGTCAAGTCAGCGAGTCAGCACAGACTGAGAACCGCTGGGGTACCTGACGTCGTACGGTCCGGAGGGACAGGTAGTGGTTGAAGGCCTCAAATGGGTTCTAGTACAGGTAACTCAGTCACTGTGGTAGGTTGGTAGAGTAGGAGACAACAGGGGAAGAGGAGGGAGGAAGTTAGAAACGGTCGTAGTCCCAGAAAAGTTTACTCAGTCGAGAAGTGTAGTCCACCGGTTTCCTAACCTCGAAGTCGAAGTTGTAGTCAGAAAGGTTACTTGTGAGTACCTGACTAACCTAGAGGAACGTCAGGTTCCCTGAGAGTTCTCAGAAGAGGTTGTGGTGTCAAGTTTTCATAGTTAAGAAACCGTTAATAAGGTAAGATCAACACCAATTTGTCTCTGACCCGAAAGACACGTTCACTTTTTGTGATTTATTGTACATCCTTACGGAACCAGTGACTTAGTAAACCAATACTATGGTCCGTATGTCAACCACGTAGTAATTGTGACTGGTTGTCTAGGTGAAGTCGTCAAGACAGAAGTCCTGGGACCCGACCACTGCGTGAGGGGAGAGACTCGGGACTGAAGGATCAGACATATTATCCCGAGCAAGTTGGATAGGACCTTAGGAAAACCACGAAAAAAAAGAAAAATTGAATAAAAAAATAACTCCATTGTAACCAAGATATCGTATAAAGTACAAATGTTGTAATATAAAGATGAAGACATATGTGATATCGTACGAATGGTACTTCTTAAATCAAAGAGAGGGAGTGTTAACTGAGAAATAGGTGGAACGGGGGAGGGAAGGAGAGACCATCGGTAGTCAGACAAGAAACATGCATTAACAGACAAGAACAAATTAAACAAGTAAATAAAACACACAAAAAATGACAATAAATAAAATTATAAATAAACATAAATAAAGAAACCGAGACGACCCAGAATCAATGTCGTACACCCTAGATCAAGGGGTTGGTCCCTAACTTGGGTCCGGGGGACGAGACCCTCACACTTAAGAATCGGTGGCTTGGTGGTCCTTTCAGGGACAACAAACAAAAAAACATAAGGTGTATACTTACTTTAGTACGTCAATAAACAGAAAGTGACGGACTGTAAAGTGAATCATATTCTGGGAGTTCCCCCCCGAATAAACACTAGGTGGAACAGTGTGTGTCGTTCTAGAATAGAAAAATGCCAAACCTTAAAACTTCCTCACTGTCGTCCCTAAGAGTGGGGTCCGTCGTCCGTCAGACAGGGTACTTTCAGCGAGTCAGTACAGGCTGAGAAACACTGGGGTGCCTGATATGTCAGGTACCTTAAGAGGTCCGGGCGGGGTCCCTAGCTTGGGTCCAGAGGGCGTAACACCCGCCTAAGAAATGGTCGACTCGGTGTTCCCTTTGAACAAGACAGGGGTTGGGAGATTGAGATTAACCTAGTCAGACCCCACCCCACCGGCGTGACCATACAAACTTTTCCAGGACTCACATACTGTCTCAGAGTAAACTACTATTTTCACTTTAGGACTGGGTACGCTGTGGTACCTCGTTGGGACTTTTGTGCGGTGTACTTCTCTCGGTCTGTGTGTTCTGGCGTAAGACATACTAAGGTAAATATCCTTTACAAATTTATGCTTAGACATCTCCGTCTTTCATCTAATCGCCGACGGATCCCGACTGTCCTCCCCGTCGCCCCTCCCCAGCACTTACCCATGTCCCACAGAAAAGTCCCACTACTCTTGCAAGACTTTAACTGACACCATTACCAACATGTTGACACTTATGGGATCTTTGGTGAACTTTACCCACTTCGTATCCCAAACACCCAACATAGAATTATCTTCACAACAAAATTTTAAAAGATCTTCTCCTTTTGTAGAAAGAGTGGGACACGCTCTTGGTGTCTCGACCCCGTCCACTCGTGTCTCCTCCCGGGGCGCGGTGCCCGGTGGTCGCCGTCTCCTCCGGTCCCGGTTCCACCCGCGACACATCAAGCCTGACACCGGAGAGGACGTCAAAGCAATTTTACGTCGGGGGCGGGAGGTGTAGGATACGACATCTCTTTACCCCGACCTTACACCTAAAATCGAGCGTAGGTGCCCTCTCCTGATTTGGGGGAGCAAATTCTGTTGACACATGTACTCTCCGGGTCGACGGGCCCGCGATCCTGGGGACGGGTCTGTGACGAACGACGACTCTGGAGTCCCCGAGTTCCTGGGGACCCGGACCCCCTGTGCCCTGTGTGAGCGCTTGTAGAACATGAGAACATGTGAAACCACACCACCGGCGGTCCGACTCCGTCTCGGTCGGCGAGGGTCCTCGGGACGTGTCGGTTATGGCGGGGAGGGGGCCCGGGGCCCCAGTAGTCTGAGACAGCGGTCTCGGGGAGGGGACAGGGGACAGGGGGCAGGGTGCATTTGCGTCAGGACACCACACAGGAGAAGACACAGACTTTCCGCTCAGACCCAAGGAGGGAGGTACCTGCACACGAGTGGAAGCGAACAAGAGTAGCGACATACCATAAGGCTTGTCTGGTGCCAAAGAGATAGACGGAATCCCAGGTACTCAAGACGTAAGCGTCAGACTAGACTCGTGGGAAGAGACAGACACTTGTGCGTCGACCCAGAGACACTCAGAACGTCTCTGAGTCTCCACCCGAACACTCCAGTATCCGGTACGAGCACACGTCGGACTCAGTCGTGACGGTTTGTCACCAGACGCCCCAACCTCGTCGAAGTAAGGGCGTCGTCGTCGTCGAGGGGGAGGAGTGGACGAGAGAAAGAGTAAAACGTGGAAGACCACCCACACATGAGTCACCGAGGAATAAACCCAGCCCCAGTGATCACTTCGGGTCCGGTGTCCGATACCCCACCTTTACCCACGTGTATTCTGAAAAACACTTCCTAGGGACCAGACTACGGGGACTACTGGGTGCGTATGGATGTCTCAGTCCCTGAGTCCCACCCCGGGTCGTGTCACACAAAATTATTCGCTGGGGTAGGGCCCCCGCGACGACCCCGAGTGGGTGGATACTCTCGGTGACGGGTGTCGAATTACCACTCCTGCACCTGAGGGGGAGTTATCGACACAGGGGAACTACACCAAGAATCGGACAACCCGGAGTCAAAGAAGTAGACATTTTACCCGTGTTATTGGTCCGGATGGAGTGTTATACAAAAGTTCCTAGTCTACTTGATTATAGATGTGAGAGTGACCTTGAACTTTACTTACAACCACGGATCGATCGTGAGTTGTTTATCGATATTTTCATTTTCTACCCCGAGACGGACCGGGTTCCCTCCAACCGCGGTCGTCCCGGAACGTGTAGGCATGGATACTGACAGTTACTTCACTTGTGCGTCCTTTAGAAGACGCCGGAAGGTCCGGGACCAGGATCCGTTTCGAGTTCAGACTCTCAGAAGTTCTCGACACTCACCCCATCCGTACACTGTCCTGACAGGGGACTCTACAAGTCCCTTTCTCTCCGAGGTCTGGGAGTAGAGACCTCTTCCGTTGTCGGTCCAGGGAGAACGGATTGTTCGACGAGGGTGGAAAGAGACCAAGGCAAAAGTCAAAGGACCTTTTGTGGAAGGGAGGGGACCCGGGGAGGGGGGTCGGGGGTGGGTCCTAGACCCGTGGTCTCCGCGGTCCGTAGAACTCGGGACAGGTTCCGACCGTCTATTTTTTACGGGGAACATAGACGGTCCCGACTTTAGTGTGTGTGGGTCTCGACCCACCAAGGCGGAGACCCACCGTAGCATGTCTTTACGAGTATCTGCGAGCTTTCTTCACGTTCGCCGGAACCGTGTCGGTACGACACCAGTATTCTCTGACTTCGGTTCGTTCACGGGCCGTCAGACCTCCACCGCTTCGCCCAATGGTGTGTCGCTGTGGTGTTGGGTCCGAAATGCACGACTGTCCCTCTGGTTCGCCACTTCCGTTACCGTGTGGTGAGGTCATGAGAACGGATCTTTTAGGGTACCTGCCTCCTCGGACCACTCGACGTCAGGTACCCCAGCGATTCCCAGCTTGTGCTGACTCACTGAAGTGAAAGTCAAAAGTGAAAGTACGTAACCTCTTCCTTTACCGTTGGGTGAGGTCGCAAGAACGGACCTCTTAGGGTCCCTGTCTCCTCGGACCACCCGACGGTAGATACCCCAGCGTGTCTCAGCCTGTGCTGACTTCGCTGAATCGTCGTCGTCGTCCCTCTGGTTCACGTCCCGCTATTTTCGTTCTCCGTCCAGACTTATATAGTCCGTGAGTCAGGACAGGCTGAGACGGTGGGGTACCTGACGTCGTGCGGTCCGGAGGGACAGATAGTGGTTACGGGCCTCGAACGACTTTGAGTGCAGGTAGCTCATCCGCTACGGTGGGTTGGTAGAGTAGGAGACAACAGGGGAAGAGGAGGGCGGAAGTCAGAAAGGATCGTAGTCCCAGAAAGGTTCCTCAGTCAAGAAGTGTAGTTCACCAGTTTCATAACCTCAAAGTCGAAGTCGTAGTCAGGAAGGTTGCTTATAAGTCCTGACTAAAGGAAATCCTACCTGACCAAACTAGAGGAACGACAGGGTCCCTGAGAGTTCTCAGAAAAGGTTGTGGTGTCAAGTTTTTGTAGTTAAGAACCCGTGAGTCGAAAGAAATATCAGGTTGACAGTGTAGGTATGTGTTGTTAACCTTTTTGATATCGAAACTGATCTGCCTGGAAACAACCGTTTCATTACATTACAGAGACGAAAAATTATACGACAAATCGAACCAGTATCGAAAAGAAGGTTCCACGTTCTCAGAAAATTAAAGTACCGACGTCAGTGGTAGACGTCACTAAAACCTCGGGGGGTTTTATTTCAGACAGTGCCAAAGGTAACAAAGGGGCAGATAAACGGTACTTCACTACCCTGACCTACGGTACTAGAATCAAAAGACTTACAACTCCCAAAAAAAACTTACAACTCAAAATTCGGTTCAAAAAGTAAAAGGAGAAAGAGAAAGTAGTTCTCCGAGAAATCAAGAAGAAGAAAGACGGTATTCCCACCACAGTAGACGCATAGACTCCAATAACTACAAAGAGACTATGTATAGTTATGTACATCAGTACATGTACTCTAGGTATACACTGGTGACCTTTTTAGTATCGAGACTTATGTGTGTGTGTGTGTGTGTGTGTGTCCTCTATGTCCAAACTAGAGACCCAGCCCTTCTAGAGGACCTCTTCCTTTACCGTTGGGTGAGGTCATAAGAACGGGCTTTTTAGGGTACCTGTCTCCTAGGACCGCCTGATGTCAGGTTTCCGAACGAGTCAACCTGTGATGACTCGCTGATTCGTGTCTGCGTGTGTATACAAACTCATGTACGAGGGTAAACATATGTACTCCTTTATGTCATGCCTAAGGGTACATGACCAGGTGTGTCTCGTAGGAATTTTTCCCGTGTTCTTTAACTAGTTCCCCTGACGGAGGCCCTCCTGTCCCCCTCCGACCCCTACCGTACGTGTTCTTTAACTAGTTCCCCTGACGGAGGCCCTCCTGTCCTCCTCCGACCCCTACCGTTCTAGCCCTTCGACTGAAAGAGGAGTTGTCGGAAACCGACAAACCTTAAAAAGAAATGTAGTACACGTACGTAATAATAACACTAACTGAAAAGGCCAAACAAAAACGAAAAAGGGCTTCCTTCTTTCTACGAAAGAAAGAAATCGAACGGCCTCCCTGTAGACGATAACAAGTGACACACTCTCTGAGTCCAATTTTAGTCCATCCCGAGACCTAAGTCTGTCTTACCCAAGTCTATATCCGACGTGGTGAACTATCGACAGACCCATTTCAACAGATTGGAGAGGTTCGGAACCAAAAGAGGGGACATTTTACCGAGTAATAACTATGCTATATGAGTATAACTATACACCTATAATCCCTATCAAGGAAACCCTAGAGGGACCGCCAGGTCATCAATTCTGAGGGGAGAGGGAGATGTCCACCGCACCCAAGTTAGGGTCAAGTCCCTTGATTCTAAAACTTAACGGGTACCACACGGGGTGGGGGGTTTTCAAGAAAAAAAGTGAAGATTGGTTAATTAGGTTTTCCTTTAGTTGGGACTTATAAGCCACCTTCCTGACTACGACTTCGACTTCAAGGTTATGAAATCGGTGGACTACACTTCCCGAGTAACCTTTTCTGGGACTACGACCCTTTCTAACTCCCGTCCACCTTTTCCCCTGTTTTCTCTTACTCTACCAACCTATCGTAGTGACTGAGTTACCTGTACTCAAACTCGTTTGAGACCCTCTATCACCTCCTGTCTCCTTGGGCCGCACGACGTCAGGTGCCCCAGCTTCTCACTGACTCGTTGTTGCCGTTTCACTTGTTGTTGCTGCTTCGAACAAGTGGCTTCACTCCGACACGTGTCTGTACGGACTCTTCCACGGTCCACCCATGTTCAGGGGTCACAACGGTCCCAAGGGTGACGACACCCTCCGCCAACCCGTCTCTAGAAATACGGATAAACGTCTACCCATTCAACTCCGTGTTTCATTGTCACAGATCCCGTTTTCTAGACTAACCCCGTTGACCGCGAGACGTGGGTAGTTAGTAGACGAGACACTGGTGAAAGGGAGGAATCACTAAGCCCCACCCCTGTCAAGCTTTCCGAGGGACCCGGGAACACTCTACGACGTGATCACTCTCGTACCCAGGTCCGGGGCGACTCGAACGAAGGTCCCCGCCTTGTACTAGGGGACCCCAAAACAAGTCTCCCTCGTCTAAGACTGGGTCCTCTACGACGACCCGCGACGTCGAGACGTAAGGTTCTCGGGGGACTTCTCCCTCCGCGACGACCGGGTTCCTGGCGAGAATCTCCTAGGCCCGAGCTTGGAACTAGACCGAGTACCGAATACGCGCACATGTATCCACATTTTGAAGTTCGGTATGTGAAATACACCCAACATGTAACAAAAGCAAAACAACAAATCGACGATTCAACACAGGTTGAGACGACGTCGGGCGGTCCGAGGAGACAGGCACCCGAAAGGGTCCATTCTTATGACCTCGCCCAACGGTACAGGAAGAGGTCCCCTACAAGGACTGGGTCCCTAGCTTGGGCACAGAGACGTGGTTTCCGTCTAAGAACTTGGGACTCGGTGGTATATGGAGCTACTTTTTCTAGAGAGAATTGTGTATGTGAGTGAGTGTGTGTATGTGCACTAAAACCCACGGCGGTCCTGTTCCTTAATTTACCATAATTTATTGTAAATCTTTTTTTTATTAGGTCGGGTTCTTACCAGAGTTCTCCTTGAGTCTTATCAATTACTTCGGGGCGGACCCGGACCGGTGGGTGTCACGGGGAGTCGGGAGACGGAAGGTTGGGGGGTCAATGGAGTAAGTAGTGGGAGGAGGGTAGGTGGGAAGGGGGGTCCACGACCCCCCTCCCTTCGCGGAGTGTGGTCGTCGGAACGGAAAGAGTCCTTTACGCACACCAGGGACCCGACCCTCTGTTTCGGTGGGAGAATCATCGAATAGGGGGTTCTCCTCCTTCCCCTCTTAAAGGAATCCTCTCAAAGGTTCTTCACCCTAATACATGACGGCGCTTCCGTTACGTGTCAATTCAGGAGACTATTGACGTCACGGCGGAAGGCCCTCCCGGGTCTGTGCGGGAGGAATCGAATCACTCCGGNCCCCCCCCCCCCCTCCCCCCATCAGACGTCCCACCCCCACCCCAGGGAGACGGTGCCAGGGGGACGGACCCCGGAAGACGGGTGGTCGGGAACCGACGGGATCGACACAAGACGGGGAGACGGAGTGAGATAAGGACATAAAGCAGTGACTCAAAGACCAGAGGGTCCCGGTGTCTTAACTCACCATGGTTCACACCCGAGACCTTGGTTGGTCATACCCTCCAGTTTTGCGGTGTGACTGGACGACACACTGGCACCCTGTGATGGACTGAAGAGACACGGAACCAAAAGAGCGGACATTTTTGACTGGAGTACCCCATAAAACACTCTTACTTTACTCGTTTACTTCCTCGGAAATCCCCTGAAGGGACCACCAGGTCACCGAGTCTAAGACATGAGGATTACTTTTCTCGGCCCCAAGTTAGGGACCCGGCTCTCGACCTAGGGTGTTGGTTCTCAAGTTTATGACGTTGTTTCTCGTCTAGGGCACCCTCGTTGACTCTGGGTCGTGTCGGTTCATTTATTCATTTTGCTATCTAATCAAAATTTTATTAATTCGACTTGTATAAAAAAAAAATTTTACACTCGGGAATCTTAAGAGTTGTGTGTCATGAACGAGTTGTTGGTGGGTGGACCCCAGGCTTACCAGTCCAGTAGACGAGCGGACTCCAAACCGGTGTGGGGTGGGAGGAGACCCGACCCCTCGGTTTGAACTGGGTCGTGGGGGAGGAGGACCAGGGGCGAGGGAAGGACAGACGTCTCCGGTCGTCGACCAGTTGTTTCCTAAGGGACAAGGACCTTGCACGGACCGACACAAACCTCGAAGCGACGGACAGGGACCGAGAGACCCCTGGTGTCCGTCTCTGGTCTACTGTTACCTTACCCATAACGAAAAAAACGTCGAATGATCTTTAAGGCTCTGAGGGTCTACCTCTTACACTTTTAGCCCCGACCTTGTACCCCTCCCGAGACGGACCATGACTGGGACCGAATAGCCCACATCCCCAAATTTATCACCGGGGGAGTTTTCTATCCAGACACAGGATTTGGGGTCTTGGACACTTACACGGGAATAAACTCCCTTTTTCTCGTCCCCTGAAGGGACCACCAGGTCACGAATTCTTAGGCGGAACGTTACGTCCCCTGTGTCCGAACTAGGCAAACCTTTTGATTCTACGGTGTACGGTCCTCGTCGATTCGGTCGCGGAACTTTGACTCTGAGTTGCGATTTATTTTTCTCTTTTATCTATTTATTTACAGAAACGTCTATATTAATTAATTCCTAGACCTTTACTCTGGTAGGGACCTACATCCCACCTCTTCGTTTACCGTTGGGTGAGGTCGTAAGAAGGGACCCTTTAGAGTCCCTGTCTCTTCTCGGACCACCCGATGTCAGGTACCTCAGCGTTTCTCGACCTGTGTTGACTCACTGAAGTCAAAGTCAAAGACCTACATCCCACTTTTCGCCCTCTGACCCAAAAGTGGATTTGGGTCACTTACCACAGGAATATTCTTTTTCCGCCTCCCTCTAAACTCAGTGTGTCTGTACCCCTACCCACCATTCCTGACTCCGCCCCTCCCCGGTACACTTCTATCCCCGTCTCTGACCTTAGTAGGCCGGTGGAACTAAAGTCTCTGAAGGTCTTGGCTTTCTCTTAGGTAAAGATACCAAAATTCGGTAATTCAGGTAAACAACTTCGTCGGAATCCTTTGTCTATACGACCCACTGGGACCCGTTCAGGGGAGGGGAGAGACCGGGGGAGACAGGAGAAAAGTCGGGGGTGGCACGTGGACGGTCCGGGGACCGAGTGACCGGAGACTGGGGTCGACGGGTCCCTGGGGAAGACCTGGACACCCTTTACACCACCCGACCCCTCGGAGGGACCCTGACGTGACCCGTCCGGGGGCATCCAAACAATGACTCTAGACGGACGGACGTCTGTGTGCTCCGACCCCAGGCCTCTACGCCAGAGGTGACGGCTGGAACCGCTGAGCCTGTTCTGTGGTGGTGGGGGTCCCGGAGTCACAGGAGAAGACACTTTACTTGTGGGAGACCGGAGGACCCTGACGACCCCTCTCTAGTGTCCCGAGGAGGACATTTGTGTCAACCGTGAGTAGATGGCGGTCACCACAAGAGTAAGGAAATTGTTCGAAAATGACTCGTGGGTGACGAACGAACCGACCAGTGCGCTGGGGAGAACTCTTGCTCCCAAGAACAATACTAATGTTAATAGAGTCGAAATCACTACTCCCTCTGACCCCAGGTTTTTCCCATTTGGGAGACACCTTCCGTGGTTCGATCGTCTCTGTGTCGGTCCTCCCGTCGGGTCAAGAGGGGTGGAAGACTCGTCACTACCACGGATCTCCTCCCCCACGCAAGACCACCCACCCGGACCACTCGGGACTGGTGAACCTAACCGTTACCAAACATCCCTCTCCTCGGACACTGGTCGACACGTACACGGGCCTACCTTCTCCACGTGTGTGTGTGTATATACACGTCCGTGTACATACAGGGAAGCACACACACACACAGACACAGACACTCAAAACGAAAGTATAAGTCACGACGAGTCTCCGAGGCTAAGGACATTTGGAAGACCAGACCAAAGGTCGTCTGTGGCACGTAGTCACCGACCCCTGTGGCTCCGGAGTCGAACCAGACTAGACACCGAAGGATAAGAACAAGGAGACCGACGTCGCCCGCCTCCCCTACATTTACTCCCGTCCTGCAGACAGGGGTGACGGTCGACGTTCGGAACGGCCGACACCGTAGACACCAGTACTTCGGTTGACATTCTCGGGTTCCCTTCAGTGTGAGTGGGGCCCCACCACTCACGTGTCGACGGAGTCCTTTACTCCCACGTAGAATCCCTGGGTAGCACCCCCAGTGAGCCCGGGTCAACCGGTCTCTTTCTGATCACTTCTTTAGGTGGCTGGTCCTGAAGGTACCACTACGTCACCGAGTCTACGGTACAAGGGTTACGTCCCCCGGTTCAAGTTAGGGACCGACCGCTTGATCTAAGGAGTACGGTATTGATTTCTAGGACGTACGGCGTTGATTCTGGCATACGTAGTTTTCCTTCTTTCTCTCTTCCTCCTTCCACCTCCGCCCTCCCTCCTTCTCCTTTCTTCCTTCCTTCTTTCTGGGTCCGTACCTGGAACCAGAGTCAAAGGGGAGAACGTTTTCTCGTCATCATTCAGAAGGTACGTCCCCTCGTCCGTTAGTGAATACGTAGGTAGCCACTATGGAACCTCTGGTTTGGCACTCACCCTGTCAGAAGTACCCGCGAACCGAGAAGACGTGGGTGTGTACGAAGGGGTTCACTCGTATTTCCCCTAATTTCTCGTCGATGAAGGGATGATTTCTCGCCGATGAAGGGATTTTGAGTTGTAAGTCTTTTGATTCTAGTACCGTAGGTCAGGGTAGTGAAGTACCGTTTATCTACCCCTCTGTTTCCTTTGTCACTGTCTGATATAAAACCCCCTGAGGTTTTAGTGACGTCTACCACTGACGTCGGTACTTTAATTTTCTGTGAACGAGGAACCTTCTTTTCGATGTTGGTTGGACGACGACGATGACGACGATTCAACGAAATTAGTACAGGCTGAGACACGCTGCGGTATCTGCCGTCGGGTAGTCCGAGGCGCAGGGACCCTAAGTGGTCCGTTCTCGTGACCTCACCCAACGGATCTATCGTATAATTTTTCGTCTCTGTAATGAAACGACTGTTTCCAGGTAGATCAGTTTCGATACCAAAAAGGTTATCAGTACATACCTACACTCTCAACCTGTTATTCTTTCGACTCACGGCTTCTTAACTACGAAAACTTTACACCACAACCTCTTCTGAGATCTCAGGGAACCTGACGTTCCTCTAGCTTGTTCAGTTGGGATTTCCTCTAGTCAGGACTTATAAGTAACCTTCCTGACTACGACTTCGACTTCGAGGTTATGAAACCGGTGGACTACACTTCTTGACTGAGTAAACTTTTCTGGGACTACGACTCTTTCTAACTCCCGTCCTTCTCTTCCCTTGTTGTCTCCTACTCTACCAACCTACCCTAGTGGCTGAGTTACCTGCACTCAAACTCGTTCTAGACCCTCAACCACTACCTGTCCCCTCGGACCGCACGACGTCAGGTACTCCAACGTTTCTCAGTCTCTGCTGACTCGCTGACTTGACTGACTGAAGGGATGCTGTGAAGACGAGGTGGGTCTTTATTGTAACCGATGGGGATCAATACAAGGTCCCCGGTCTACTCACTCGTCAAGAAACAATTAGGACGGGGATGGGGGTATACCACCCATGAAAATAAAAGTTGGGTAAAACGTCTACTTCTTTAACCTAGGGAATTCCTTGAACGAGTCCTAACCCGTGATCCTTCACCGGGGTACCCTTAAGGTCAGTTCATTCCCGACCGAAGTCTCGTCGATGAGTCTTCTCGAGAAGTCTCCGGAGACTCCGTCCCCACCCCGAAGGTGACCCGGGGTCCTCTTCCCTCCCGGGAGTCCGTCCTCCTTCCCGACCTCCTTCCCTCTTTCGTTTCTACTCCACCACCCTGACTCGCACTCGTACCCCCAGTTCCCTTCTCGCGGAACCCTCGTCACACTCCAGTCCTCCTCCTACCTCTCGGTCTCCTTCAACCTCGCGTCACCAGGAGCTTAGGCCGGGACTCGTACTACCCGAAAAAGGCCCCGTCCCCTACCCTACCCCACGCCCCCTCCCCACCGCACCTCGTCCACTTCTCTCATTGCCCCCTTCCCGTCTATCAGTCAAGAACCGACCCACTGAACAAGTGAAGGGGGAACAGAGTCCGTGGGTCAACGAGTCAGAGGTTTGGTCTCGTAGTAGGAGCTGAAGAGAGAGACAGTGGCGAATAGCCCGGTGGTCCCCCAACTCGACTTTGGTCGGTGAACGGGACAGAGGAACATGGACGACGAGTTTGGAGTCGTAGAGGTCAGTGACGTCGATGTCGAAGGACAGACCAGAGGGCCTCGGAGACGGACGAGGAACTGGAGTAGTGGCCGATGGGGAGTAAGTCCGGTGGGTGGGTACGACCGGAGCGACAAGGAGAGTGAAGTCCAGAAAGGGTGGAGTCTCGGGAACGTGGACGGCAAGGGAGACGGTCCTCACGGGAAGGGAGACGGTCCTCACGGGAAGGGACTTAGGGACCAAGAAAGAGTAGGAAGACCAGAGTCTGATTCGTAACGGTTGACGCCAACAACAACAAGTCAACGAGTCAGCACAGGCTGAGAAACACTGGGGTACCTGACGTCGTGCGGTCCGAAGGGACAGGAAGTGATAGAGGGACTCAAACGAGTTTGAGTATAGGTGACTCAGTCACTACGGTAGGTTGGTAGAGTAGGAGACAACGGGGGAAGAGGAGAACGGCAGTTAGAAAGGGTCGTAGTCCCAGAAAAGATTACTCAGTCCAGGAGTGCGGTTTCATAACCTCGAAGTCGAAGTCGTAGTCAGGAAGGTTACTTATAAGTCACAACTAAAGGAAATCCCAACTGACCAAGTTAGAGGAACGTCAGGTTCCCTGAGAGTTCTCAGAAGAGATCGTGTTAAACCTTCGTAGTTAAGAAGACGCGAGTCGGGAAAAACATCAGGTTGAGAGTATAGGGAAGGTTTATTTCTGGGAGAGGCACCGGGGACGTATGTATAGTGAGTTTTGTCGCAGACAGAGGAGTGGGAAGTGCTTCGAGATTTCAAGTACTTTAGTCAAAAACAAATGAGGACGTAGGGTGACGGACCGTATAACGTCCCGTAGACCACTTACGAACAACTTACCTCTTTACTCATTTCTCTAGTCTGAGTCAGACAGTGAGACATTTTACCCCCGTTAAGTGTGGGGGACCGTCCCTCGACACCGAGTCTCCATTACGAATGTGTGTCGATCTCAAGAAGAGGGAGTAGGTTGCCGAGGGACCTTCCTTCCCGACAGGATGTTCGAGGACCTGACTGTGACGGGTCGGGGACACGTCGGCCGAGAGACGGGTGTCCAGGGACTCCTACCGCCGTTAGAACAGGACCGGGGGTCCCGGGTCGGAGTCCGACCGTGTGTGGCAGAGGGTGGGGTCACCGAGACCGTTGGATTATGTCGGAAAAATTTTCTTTGAAACCCCCAACTGAGTGTGAAGGAAACAGAGGTCGACACAAGTGAGTTGTCACGACGACAAAACGTTCCGACTCCAAACCCAGACGGAGTCACTGGGACAGGCCGCCCAGTACGGGGAGGGGGTTTGGAGTCAGAGTCCTGTCAACTCTTTGTTGAGAAAGTCCGTGAGCCCCGTAAGGTGAAACCTCTTTGGCGAAAACTCCGAATGCGCCCGTCAGTAGTACTGGTAGAGAGACGGAGGGTCGGATTCGGGAGGACTTTGGGTGGTCTTTTTCTGTGGACGATGGGAACACCCCTCCCCGTAAAGTTGTAGAGTGGGTCAAAAGGAAAGATAAGGTAGTAGGGTCAAAAGGAAAGATAAGGTACTTTATTCCGTAAGGGAAAAGGGACGGAACGAGTCTTCAAAACTTCACACACACACACAAGAGAAAGACACGTTTACACGTACCACTGTGAGTCGGAGAGAAAAGATCTTATCAAGGTGAAAGTGTCTTAACACTAGGAAAACCCTTTCCTCAAGTAATGTCATGTTATATAACCGGGTCCAAAGAACAAATGTTGGGACCTTCTGAAGTACATTTAGTCCAGTGTGGTAAGTCTCCCCTTCCCTAGACCGGACTTGAGATACAGGGATCAATGCCAAACTTTTTATACAAGAGACTTCAGTACGCATATGACTAGTCTCCAGCAGGAGCCGTTTCCTCTGTTCCAGTCGATCTCGAAGATCCATTATTGGTTAGTGAAAGACCCCATTATAAATTGAGTAAATTAGTGTAGACGAGTACCTTTCCTGAGTTCGAAACTTCCGTCTGACTGAGTCCCAGTCGGAGGATGAAGGACACACCGGAACCCGTTCAATGAATTGGAGAGACTCCGGACCAAAGAAACCCTATCTAAATCCCGTGTCAATTGGGACCTGTGAAGAAAAGGGGGGGATCGAACCTTGAAGTTTTTTATTTTCTACTTTAAGTGTTTCGTATTTTAATTGGTAAAATTTCACTTACTAAGGTACATAAATCATGTAAGTGTTATAACATGTTGGTGGTATAAGTAGATCAAGGTTTTGTAAAAGTCGTCGAGGTTTCCTCTGTGAGGTGGGTAATCGTCGGTGGGACGGGGGTAGAGGAATTCGGAAGTAAACGTATGAAGACTTGAAAGGACCCAAAGGATCCGAATCAGGGAACTTCTTCTTTACCACAAAGGGTGAACCCGGTGTCGGTCACTGTCATCCGTTGGACAACAGTCATAGCACATCAATAGATAGGATCCCGCGAGACACACACACACACACACGCGCGCGCGCATGTCAAGACACTCAAAAAGTTCTACATTAACTAATTAGCCTTTTCCGTTACCGTGGGGACTGAATCGCCCCAGAAGCACCACGTGTCCGAAGAGTGACGCCGACGAAGAGAGCAACGTGTGGTACCCGAGATCTCACTAATCCGAGGCATCAGCACCGTGTGCCCGAATCGACTGGGCGTCGTCTACCCTAGAAGGGTCTGGTCCCTAACTTGGGTACAAGGAACGCAACTGTCCGTTTGAGAGTTGGTGACCTGGTGGTCCCTACAGGTCACGACCCTCAAAATTGTGTCCATCTCTGACACACTATATTGATGGTGGTGGTGGTCGTGTGTTTTATTAGGGTCATGGGATTTTCAAGAGAGGACTGTGGGGAAACGTCAGTCGGGGAGGTAGAGGGGGCCGGGGACCATTGGTGAGTAGTAGACAAAAGACAGGGATATCAAAATCGGTAACCTCTTACAGTATCTTTACCTTAGTATGGTATACAGTTACAAAATTTTCACTCGAAATATTTTAATTAATTATAACAAATAAAAACCGGTACGACCCAGAACCAACGACGGGTGTCCGAACGACGGGTGTCAACGCCACTCACCTCCGGTGAGAAGTAACGCTACGAACCCGAAGAGGACAACGTCTCGTGGCCGAGATCTGTGCACCCGAGTCACCGACGTCGCGTGCCTGGATCCACGGGGTACCGTACACCTTGGAAAGACCTGGTCACTGGTTTCGGTTCGGGGACGTCCCCAACCGTCTAAGAATTGACGACCTGATGGTCCCTTCGAGGTCACACAGTTGTAAAAAAAAATTTCGTTCGAGTAGAAATTTTATTAATTAACTAATTAATTAAACAAATAAAAACCGACGTGGCCCAGAAGCAACGACACAAGTCCGAAGGAGATCAACGCCGCTCACCCCCGATGAGATGTGACACCACACTCCCGAAGGGTAACACCACCGGAAAGAGTAACGTCTCGGACCCGAGATCCCTCCCACCTGCGTCATAACACCAAGTACCCAGTTCAACGGGGTACCGTACACCTTATGAGGGCCTAGTCCCTAGTTTGGGCACAGGAGACGTAACCTTCCACCTAAGAATTGACGATCTGCCGGTCCCTTCGGGGGCATACAGTTGAAACCCCAGACTGAAGGAAACGGGTCGCATTACCTAAAGCCTAAACAGGTCCAACGACACACAGAGTCGACACGTAAGGACCGACACCAGCTCCTCAGAAAGTGCCACACACACATGGCGCTCCTCAGAAAGTGCCACACACACATGGCGCTCCTCAGAAAGTGCCACACACACATGGCGCTCCTCAGAAAGTGCCACACANGTTCAACGGGGTACCGTACACCTTATGAGGGCCTAGTCCCTAGTTTGGGCACAGGAGACGTAACCTTCCACCTAAGAATTGACGATCTGCCGGTCCCTTCGGGGGCATACAGTTGAAACCCCAGACTGAAGGAAACGGGTCGCATTACCTAAAGCCTAAACAGGTCCAACGACACACAGAGTCAACACGTGAGGACCGACACCAACTCCTCAGAAAGTGCCACACACACATGGCGCTCCTCAGAAAGTGCCACACACACATGACGCTCCTCAGAAAGTGCCACACACACATGGCGCTCCTCAGAAAGTGCCACACACACATGGCGTCAAACGAAGGGACAAGTGGACAACTTACCGTTGACCCAACAGAAACCGAAACCCACTATTACTTATCTGACAATAGTTGTAGATATGCAAACACACGTGGGTTCAAAAGTAAAGAGGTCCGAGCTGCGAGTTCTTACCCTTGCGACCCAACATTCCACTCACACGTACTGAGAAGAGGTAAACTGGATCTTTTTCAATTTGACGTGACCCGGAGTCGGAGGATATAGACATTTTACCCACATTATTGTGACGACCGAGCGCTCCTACTTCGCTCTACTGTATGCATTCCGTATTTCGTTTACAAGTTATCGACAATGGAGATCGAGAATTCCCCCTTCCAGCAGGTACTAAGCCCGGTATAAAAGTGGACGTCACCCCCCCAATGGTCGGTCCCAACAGTACTCTCCGTTCCACACTCCTAGAGGAACGGAACCTGGTCTCCTAAAAGAAAGACTGGGGTCTCCAACTGTAGGACCCCTCGAGTAATAGTTCAACCCCCCTCAACACTCAATCCCACCAGATCGAGGAATTCAGGGGTCTTCCCCTTCGACTTCGAGTCTTTGACAAATTACCTACAACCGGTGGTCCACGAGTCTAAAGTACCTCTAGTTGAGCAGAGGGGCAGGGTGGAAACCGGTCGTGGGGGAGTGGGGAGTCGGTCCTCTAGACTAACACGAAGTCGTTGGACCTGACCGGGTATCTCCGGGAATCTCCCACACCCGAGCACAGCCCCCTCATTCTTCGTCTGGGCCCTGTCAGTCGAGAAACCTCAGTCTGTCGTAGGCACGTACGAGTCAGTACAGTCAGCACAGGCTGAGAAACGCTGGGACACCTGGCATCAGGTGGTCCGAGGAGACAGACACCCTAAGAGGTCCGTTCTCATGACTGTCACGAAAAAAGTAAAGGGATTACTGAGTACTGTAACTCGTAGATAGATAAGTACAGAATGGTCGGTAAACATATAGAAGAAACCTCTTTTAAGAAAAGTTCAGGAAACCGGTAAAAATTTAGTTCAACGGAAACACGATGACTCAACGTTTATAAGAAATTATATAAGACCTATGACCTGAAAGTAGTCTAAACACTAAATATTTATAAAAGAGGGTAAGACATCTAACAAAAAAGAAAGAAATATTACAGGAAACAACACGGTTGTAAAAAGTGAAACTACTTCAGGTTAAACAAAAAAAGGAAAACAACGAACACGAAAACTACAGTAAAGGTTCTCAAGTAATAGTATATGTTTTAGTACATATACAGAAACTAGGCACAACATACACCATACTCCATCTCCCCTCAGGTCACCCGAGGGGTCCACCGACATCACAATTTCTTGGACGGACAGTTACGTCCTCTGTATTTTCTACGTCCAAGTTAGGGACCCAACCCTTCTAAGAGACTTTTTCCCGTACCGTTGGGTGAGGTCATAAGAACGGACCTCTTAGGGTGCCTGTCTCCTCGGACCGCCCGATGTCAGGTGTCTCAGCATTTCTCAGTCTGTGTTGACTTCACTGAATCGTACGTGTGTCCCCAGGTTGAAAGTAGAAAACGTAGAACAAAGTCTTGGTAAGTAGCTTGTCTGACAAAAAAGGAGTGACTTACTAGAACAGAGGGAATAGCTTTTTGTTGATCGGGATCTGTATACTCAAATACAGACCTGGGAGTCAAGGTAAGGCAACTACATAAACGGAGAGGGCACAGTCGCGGTGTACCCAAACTAACGAAAACAAAGAAAAAGCAAAGGAAGAGACATTTCACCTCCACCTCAATCCAGGGACCGTCTCCAAAAACCTACTTTACTCGACTAGATCGTCGACTGTGGTACGGATCGAAGACCACCAGTACCGTCTTCGTCAACGAGAATAGTAATCGGACCTTCATACCTAGAATGAAGATTTTACACCCAATATTGTCTGAAGGGACTACTAGGTAACCAATTCTAAGGGGAAGGTGACGTCCTATCGAAGGGACCATCGAGTCAACCATTTCTTAGGTGGATGTTACGTCCTCTGGACCCAAGTTAGGGACCCAACCCTGCTAGGAGACCTCCTCCCTTTCCGATGGGTGAGGTCATAAGACCGGATCTATTAAGATATGTGTCAGGTACCCCACGTTTCTCAGTCTGTACTGATTCGCTGAAAGTGAAGGTGACGTCTCCCGTGTCCAAGTTAGGGACCAGTCCTTTGATTCTGGGGTGAACGACGTGTCACTCCGGTTTTTTTTTTTTTTGTTCTTCGTTTTTTTTTTTTTACACCCGTCACGAAGTCCCGAGGAGGTTCTTCGACGTTTTTCGGACCGGTGGAACTCACACGTCACCTCTTGTCTGTAGTGGTAACCATGTTCCCCGGCCCCTCACGGCTGGTAGTACGTATTTCCGTACTGTGAGACGAAGAAGGAGGACTAGAGACTCGGGGTGGGGTCTCGACCGACGTGACGCCGAAGACACCAACCCCGGACACCGTTCCTCCTGGGGTGCGAGACCGCACCTCAGTACCTTTTCCCGAGGTCTCTGGTTATTCGCCGTCCGACAGGTCACTGGAAGACCACTATAAGACACTACTTCCGTATCCTTCTCACGATCAGTGACCCACCCCGACCTATAACTGACCCGAAGTCTCAGTAAGATCCCAGGGTAAGGGGTTCTAAGACTGCATCCTTCCGACACCCCACCGGGACCTTGGATCTTAATAGGGGGTAGAGACATGAAAACTTTCTTAACAGGTCACCCAGGGTACGTAGGCGGAGACTCTAAGATGTTACTTTACATAGAATAGTGCCTAGACCAGAGGACAGGAAGGGAGAAAGATGGGTAACTAGATGGAATGGAAAAGAAGTTATTCAAAAAATTTTTTAATTAATCACATATAAAACCAACGCGACCCAGAAGGAACGACGAAGGGACATCAACGTTACTCGTCCCCGGCGACAAGCAAAGCCGCATCCCCGAAGAACAACGTCCCCGAAGAGAACAACGCCTCGTGTCCGAGATCGTCGCACCCGACGCCATCAACACCGTGTACCCGAATCAACGAGGTACGTTCACCCTAGAAAGACCTGGTCCCTAGCTTAGGAACAGGGGACGTAACCGTCCGTCTAAGAATTGGTGACCTGGTGGTCCCTTCGGGAGATGGATTGAAAAAAAAAAAAAAAATCAAATTTATAAATGGACATCAAATAAAACCAAAAAGATTTATCTGTTAGTGTCGACGTTTGTTATCCTAAAAACAAAGTCGGGGTTGGGAGTTCAGGAATGTTGAAAAACAAGAGTGTATATCCCGTCTTTACGGTAACAACAGTAAATCAGCGATTCAACACAGACTGAGAAACACTTGTGTACCTGGTGTCGGGTGGTCCGAGGAGAGAGGTACCTTAAGAGGTCGGTTCTTATGACCTCACCCATCGGTAAGGGAAGACGTGCCCTAGAAGGGTTGGGTCCCTAGTTTGGGCCCATAGGACGTAACGTCCTCTTAAGAAATGACAGACTCGGTGGTCCTTTGGGGAAAAACTGTCTTGGACATGAAATTTTTTTAAAGGGACTCCTTAAGTGGAACCACTACTGGGTCCTATCACCCATTCTCGGGTGAAGAGACTCCAGGACTAATACCTTTCTATACCCTCTCCCTGGGAAAACAGGTCCAGGGCTCGAAACCTTAGGGATCGGGATGGAGAATGGTCGACACACCAAAACCCGTCCAGTGTAGTGGACAGGTATGGAGTCAAAGGGGTGGATATTTTACTCGAATTCTTTTTGTGAATGTCTGAAGAAACCACCATGTCACCAATTCTTAGGTGGACGGTTACGACCCCTGTGCCCAAGCTAGGGACGAGGTCCTTCTAGGGTGTACGGAGCTCGGTGTTGAGGACTCGGGTTCGAGATCTCGGACACTCGACGTCGGTGACTTCGGACTCACGGATCTCGGGTACGAGGCGTTGTTCTCTTCGGTGTGTTACTCTTTGACGCGTGGTGTTGATCTTTCACTGGGACCGAACGGCGTTGGTCTCTTTCCGGCACGCGTCGTTGTTTCTGGGTCACGTTGGTTTTTATTTATTTATTTTGAAATTTTTTCTCGTCAATGTAGAATCCCAGTAAGACTCCTCAATGTCTGAGACGTGTATTTCGTGATCCGTACCACGAATCATATATCATTCGCGAGTCGATTACTGTCGAAAACGGCGAAACATCTACAAGGCAAGTCAAGTCACGTCAGCGAGTCAGCATAGGTTGAGAAACACTGGGGTACCTGACGTCGTACGGTCCGAAGGGATACGAAATGATAGAGGACCTCAAACGAGTCTGAGTACAGGTAACTCAACTACTACGGTAGGTTGGTAGAGTAGGAAACAACAGGGGAAGAGCAGTACGGGAGTTAGGAAAGGTCGTAGTCCCAGAAAAGAGAGGACATTTAGGACAAAGACGGAAACAAGGAACTGTTGTCAGTGTTTAGTCACAGGGAAGGTTTGTAGAGTAGGAGACAACAAGGGAAGAGAAGGACGGAAGTTAGAAAGGGTCGTAGTCCCAGAAAAGGTTACTCAGTCAAGAAGCGTAGCCGACCGATTTCGTAACCTCGAAGTCGAAGTCGTAGTCAGGAAGGTCACTTATAAATCCCAACTAAAGGAAAGTGCAACTGGTCAAACTAGAGGAACAATGACGTACCTACTAGAAAGTCTCGTTTAAGAAAAGGAACCTGCAATCCCAAACCAAAACAAGGACCGTTAGTCTTCGTAAAAACTAAACTAGACCACTTACTCACCCACCTCACACTCCGGTTCCGTGTCTTCAAGGGGAACGGAATGGAAACAGGAGCACCGTCCTTTGAGGGAAGGTCCTCAAACACCAGAGTGACCCTTCGACCCCGGACCCTTCCGGGACGTGTTCCCACCGAGGTCCGGGGTCCATTCCCACCGTCCTCCCCTCCCTCTATCGGCAGGTGGTTCCCTCCCGAGTGGGTCGTACGCAACCGTCTGGGGATCACGAAGATGAGTGCTGTTATTAAACTCTGTGGGTAAAACGTTGAGGATCTTGACCACTTTGTGAGCCGGGTCGGGAGACCTATAAAACGTCCTCCAAGGTTCCTCGAAAGGTATTTACTTGTGCGTTCGACGAGTCACGGTCCTGGTCTCAAGTGGAAGATCCCCGGAGTGAACGTCTGACCGGCGGGAACCCGGTCCTACTGGTGTCCGTCGGAAATCCTGGTGTCTCAGAAACAAACATACAAACAGACAGACAAAATCCCCGAAGGGTCCACCACGTCACCATTTTTTTATTTTTTCTTTTTTTCTTTTTTTTTAGACGGACGGTTACGTCCTTTACGTTCTCTGTGTCAAAACTAGGGACTCAGCCCTTCTAGGGGAACCCCTTCTTTACTGTTGGGTGAGGTCAGAAGAACGGACCCTTTAGGGCACCTGTCTCCTCGCACCGGTCCGATGTCAGAGGTACCCTAATGTTTCTCGACCTGTGTTGACTCATACGTGTGTGTGACAAAATCTCAACTTATATAACGGTTGAGAAAAAATTTACACCTCTAATATGTAATTTTACAATCACGAACCTGGGTGCAAGAGTACACCGTTGGTAACCGACTCACACTAGTCGGGGAGCTTACCCCGGACGCTTCGGGTCGTACAGTGACGAGGTGGTCCCAATGGACGAGCCGGCGACAACCGGGGTCTCAAACTTGGAAACCATACGACCACTTTGTCTGAGTCTGAGTTCATAAATATCAAGTTCTATCTTGTACCGCTCAGACGTCTACTCCCGTCACCGAGAGTCGTCCCCCACTAAAGTGGGAGGTCCCCTGTGACCACTGTGGGCTTCGGAGAAAAACAACGGTGGAACCCCTGTCACGATGGTCGTCGATCTCCACTTCCGGTTTCTACGACGAGTTATAGGGTCTTCCGTGTAGCCTGCTGAGGGAGTTGTGACACAATGGACCGGGGTTGACAGTGACCCCGACTCCGACGTTTTGGGACCTGACCCCACAGTCGACGGACTAGGCGTTCCAACCGCAACTGAGGTCAACACCCGAGTTCTTCCCGAGGGATTTCTCATCGCCAGGACCACCAACGTCCGTGCACCACTGACTCGGTCGACCCTCTTCGACCCCCTTCCGCACAGCCCGTCTCTCTTCGTACTCGTCTCTCCAGGCCTCCGTAGAAACTACCCCTCCGCCCTACGTCTACACACACACCAGGTTCCTCGTACTTCACACCCCAGTCTACCTGAACCTAACTTAAGACTGAGACGGGGAGCGGTAGACACACCGGAATTGGAACAGTAACCGGACTTGGAGTCAAAGTAGTAGACAATTTTGCCCCTATTTCTCACTCCAGTAATACATTCGTGTTGGAGGAAATAAGGGTGAGGAGACAAACGTGAGACACAGGGTCGACAAGATTTTAGGATCGGCAAAAAAACCACGAAGGAAGAGAGAGAGGAACGACCCGGGAGGACCACGTAAAGTGAGACGGACCCTACGAGTATAAGGTCCACATCCTTACTGTGGTAGTCCTCCAATATTTGACTCGTGACTATACAAGTCCGAACACACACACACAAAACTTATAATAAATAAATAAACCAACGAGGTCCAGAATCACCGTCGGGGGTCTTAGACGCTAGAAACAACACCGTGCGCCTTAGAAAGTGACGCACACACTTGAGACTCAACGTCGTAAGCCCTAGATAAAAGGACTGGTCCCTAGTTTGGACCTGGAAGACGTAACCCTCGAGTCTCAGAATCGGTGACCTGGTGATCCTTCCAGGGGTCTGAACACCCCAACAAAACAAAAAGTCGAAGTCGTATCCATAAATTAGAGTTTTAGTACTAGGTCCAGTCAAGATTCCTTTTTTGATGTGTCTGGAGAGTCAGTGTGATGGATCAATGACCAACAGTTCTATTCGTCAGTGTACCATTTCCTTTGACTTATTAAATTTGACTTCCTTCTCCTTTTCAGTATTTCGTCCCATCCAGTTGAGATAGATTCCAATGTCGTCGGAGACATACCCACTCCCTTGCGACTGCAATCCAGCACGAGTTGTGACAACCGATTTCGGAAGAATACCGGTTTCGTTTCTTCGGGTGTGACAAAAATTCGGATCTTCAACTAGATCAGACTCTTTTAGAGTTTCTTTCTACTAGACTTCCCGATCCAAGGGTTCGTCTTCTTTGGGATGGCGTCGTCCTGTATCACCCACACCGTTTTCGTTCTACTAGTTCTATGACACTAGGGAGGACTTCAAATTTTTGGTTTACCCGGGGTTTAGTTTCAGAGTCCATGGTCAGTACAGGTTTCTCATCCCTTCCTTTTCTGAGAGTCCATACCAAGTCCGACGTAGAAGCGGGGGCAAAGAGGAAGAAAGGAAGGTACCGTGAGCGGGTAAGAGTCCGCTGGGTAAGGTTGAGTCAAGGCCCAGCGGGGAAGGGAGACGGAGTCAAGGGGGAAGGGACAGGAGAAGTAGGGAGAGTGGATTCTACGAAAGGGGGAGACCCTCCTGAACGACGGTGGTGTGGGTCCTGGTGGAAGCGTGGGTGGAGTCTCGTCGAGGGTCCCCCCTACGTGCCACGCGGGTGAGGCGAACCCGCCCTCGGGGTCTGGACGCAAAACTTCCGGTTCTCTAGTTACCCTTTAAGGGCAGAAATGAGGGAAGGAGTAGTGAAAGGACCGGAAGGGACCCATTCTGGTTATCCCTGGGTAGTCCAATCTTCCCCACTCTGAGAGAGAACCAATTTTAGGGGTGAAGGAAGGTTCAATCCTTAGACCAATGATATGTCGAATCCCAACTCCATATCTCAGGTCTTGGGATGTCTCCGATGAAGGTCCTTCCGACATCCGTTCGGTGGATCGAAGACACTTGGAGTCAAAGGGGTGGAAACATCATGTCAGAGGAATGTTTCGAGATTCCTGTCTCGGAACAAGTCATACAGAAGAACAACAAGTAAACGATTCGACACAGACTGAGAAATACTAGGGTACCTAGGGTTCGTGGTGCGGTCCGAAGGGACAGGAAGTGATAGAGGGTCTCAAACCCGTTTAAATATAGGTAACTCAGTCACTACGGTAGGTTGGTAGAGTAGGAGAGAGCGGGGGAAGAGGAGAACGGGAGTCAGAAAGGGTCGTACTCCCAGAAAAGGTTATGTAGAATCGACGAAATATTTTTAACTCGAGAACTACTTCTGAGATTCGGACCATAACGTCATCCAGGGTCCTCCTGTCAGAGGACTGGTGACCAGAACTGAATTTCCTAACCAACCAAATCCTAAACTGACTAACTCCTGTACGTTCAAAATCCCTCGTAAACCCGAAGAGAACACCGAGTCGGTCATTTCTTAGACGGAGGTTACGTCCTCTGGACCCAAGTTCGGGACTCAACCCTTCTAGGGGACCTCTTCCCTTCCGATGGGTGAGGTCTTAAGACCAGACTTCTTAAAGTACCTGACATATCAAGTACCCCAGCGTTTCTCAGTCTGTGTTGACTCACTGAAAGTGAGGTGAAGATCTTTAAATAGACTTTGTACTTGTTTTTTTCATCCAAGTGACATTCAAAGTGACATTGCTAAATATTTCACTTTTTGACCTTTATCGGTTACAGGAGGAGATCCAATAACCAGTACATCCACTACTCTGTTTGTCTTAGAATATGTCAGTGAGTTCTCCTTCGTCTCCCTATAAACAACTATACCTTTCTATGAATAATAATTGACTTTCGTTATATGTTTTGTTATAAACACACATATATCAAACTTTGGACCTACGATTATGTGGTTGTCACCCACCTATAGAGACTTACTAAAGATGTTAACAAAAGACTAAGATCTAAAGGAAAGGATTTAAAAGATATTACTTGTACTTAAGGAAAACACTTTTTATATCATTATATAGAATAATTTAATAAAATATTACAATAATTTCATATTATTTATTTGTATCATTATTTTCTTACCCGTTAAAATGATCGACATGCACAGGGAGAGAGGTTGGAATAGAGAGGTGAGCTAAGAACTATTGACTGTTATTTGTATCGAAGTAGTAACGATGACAAGTAAAGTCATAAACGATCATAAATAATCGAAGTCAGCCTGTGCTGACTCGCTGACTTGACTTGACTAATCGGAGTCTCTCGGGATGCTCCGGTCCGCTACATTTCTACTTAAGAGTGCAAGAAGTCTACTAAACGCACGTGTGGTTTAAAACTCCATGCACCTCTGTTCCTCAAGAAATGGAGGGAGGAAGTAAATAAAAAAGAGAAAATTAAGTAAAGTAGGTAAGTAAGGATTGAACCCCCCGCCCCGCAAATACCCCTCCCCGCAAATAAATGGAGTGTATGCGTTCGCGCGAGGACACGACCCCCCCACCCCGGCGAGCCGCACCGCCGGGGCGGAGGGCCGGGGCTGGTAACCGGCCGGGGCGGTCGCGCGGGGACTAACCATCGGCGCCTGGACCGGAGGGCGAGTAGTTTCAACCGCCCTTGCGCTTCCGCCCCGTCTTACCGCCGCGGGTGTCTGAGCAACAGTCAGTCGCCGTGGTGCCGACACTCCGACGGAGCCAGCGGCGGCGAGTTCCACGACCGCCTCGTCGACGCCGCGCTGCGCCTCCCGCCGGGCCCGAGCACCGCCAACAGCGCCCGCCGCCGCCCGGCGCTCGGCGACCTCGACTGCCGGCACACCTACGTTCCGTGACACCACCTCCGGCCGCCGCCGCTCCGCGCCGACGCCCTGGGTTCGCCCAGGAAGAGCCAAGCGCCGGACCTCGCCCACGGCGCGCCCGCCGGGACGGAGCAGGGTCCATTGTCGGCCTAAGCTTGGGAGCGACCGGGAGCCAAACATGGCGGGCTTCCGCCCCGGTCCGGCAGGGTGGAGGTCCAGAAAACGTCACGACGTCGTCGTCGTACCACCAGTGGTCCGAGGTATGGGAAGGAAGGACGAGGAAGGGTCGGTCCGCGGTGGGTTCGGCAAGACTACTATTCGTAGTGGGCGTCGGGTAAATTTTTTATGCTCAAGGATCCTAACGTGGTCAGAAAGGTCGACCTTAGAGGCCCTCTCCCTGGGGGGTCGTAGTCCTTGTTTCGGAGGAGGCGTCCGCACTAAGGGGAGGGGCGGAGTTCACAACCTTTTATGGTATCACCCCTTGAAGACAAGTAGGGATTACTGACCTGAGTTCCCATGGAAGGAATCCCTTCGAGAGGGGTGAAGGTCCTCAGCCCGCCCCCCTCGGGACGACATGGGGACGGAGTACCCTGACAGTCCGACATCAGTGATGAGAAAGGAAAATTTGACGTGTAAACTCGCACGTAGTCTGAATGTGACTCCCGAACAATTTTGACGACCGTCCGCGGTGGGAGTGTCAACCGGACCCACCCCGACTCTTGAAAGATTGGTAGAGGGCCCACGACGACCAGACCCCCGGCGTGAAACTCTTGGTGGCCCGGTCTGATGGGGTCCTATCCCAGACACAGAAAGACTGTTGACAAGAGTCGTAATCTAACTTGACCGAGCCCGGGAAAAGCCTACAAGANAGAGGGGTGAAGGTCCTCAGCCCGCCCCCCTCGGGACGACATGGGGACGGAGTACCCTGACAGTCCGACATCAGTGATGAGAAAGGAAAATTTGACGTGTAAACTCGCACGTAGTCTGTGACTCCCGAACAATTTTGACGACCGTCCGCGGTGGGAGTGTCAACCGGACCCACCCCGACTCTTGAAAGATTGGTAGAGGGTCCACGACGACCAGACCCCCGGTGTGAAACTCTTGGTGGCCCGGTCTGATGGGGTCCTACCCCAGACACAGAAAGACTGTTGACAAGAGTCGTAATCTAACTTGACCGAGCCCGGGAAAAGCCTACAAGACGGACCTCTTAACAAGAAAGACCTGACGGAAAGTTTCCCTGATTATCAACGACGGACAACATACCTAAGTCATCTAAAAATTTTACCGGAATCGTGTCGAGGATCCAGTATCACTCCCAACATTGGTAACAAAAAATGCTACACTACGAGGACGTCCGAAGAGAGGGGTGGGGTCGGGGTAGGAAGTCGGAGGGAGAGAGAGGCGGGAGGTAACGTCACAAATAGATCTGTACCAGACGTTTGGAGTCCCACGGTGGAGAAAAACGAACCGGATACTCGATTCTCAACTCTTTTTTGCTTTCTAAAGTACTGTACACTTTTCATATTCTTTAAGTTTATAGGCCCAGGTATTTATTTCAGAAGTGCCTTGTGTTAGTAAATCCATAACAAACCCCGATAAAAGAGTAATGTCGATGTCTGAACTTATCAACGTTGTCTCTGGAACACCGGAAGTTTCGGACTTTATAAATCATAGGCTAGGAAATGTCTTTTACAAAAGGGCGGGAACCACATCGTACATCGGACTCGACAAACCACAGAACCAGGCATCCGTTACGAGAAACTTCCGTTCGACCCTGACAAAGGGTACCCACCGAGGTCGGGACCGTATTTCAACCATGGTCAGCCATGGACTCACCCGAAGGGACCACCGAGTCTATCATTTCTTAGACGGACGTTACGTCCTCGGGTCCCAAACTAGGGACCCAACCCTTCTAGGGGACCTCCTCCCGTACCGTTGGGTGAGGTCGTAAGACCGGACCCTGTAGGGTTCCTGTCTCCTCGGACCTCACCACACCAGGTACCTCAACGTTTCTCAACCTGTGCTGACTCGCTGACTCGTGTCGTGTCCATGGAGTCACCAGTAACGTGCAACTGCTTGGGTAGACTGAATGGGTGACCGAACTTACGGACGTACGGACCTGGAACGGTAAAGGAGAACGGTTAATTATGGTTCCAAACTAACTGTTCAACTATTGATGAAAGTCTGTCCGTCGGACTTCTCATTCGTTCGGTCATTTTGTGTTTCACTACACAGTATCCGAACTCGAACTCACGTTCGACGGTACCCGCGATTTCTCCCTGTCGACTAAGTCCGGATACTCCAGCTCTACTTCCGGTCTACCTTCCCTGATTCACCCCTTCCCTCCCCCGTGTCATCCCTTCCTCTCTGTCACCTCTCTCTGAGTAGTCCCCTCTCCGACACCCGTCTTTCTTGGTCTGATTCATTGGTCTAACCGACTAGTACTTTTCGTTCTTGTTAGTCAGGAAACCCAACACAATATTGTGTCGGTAGGCAGATAAACACAATATACGGAGCCACACACGTCTAAAGGGCACACACCTAATGGAGAGGATAACCCTAGAGACACCCAAACAAGAAGGAAAGGACCCAGAAGTCAGTAAAAGGATCCCAAGGTAGAGGGGGTCATAAAGTCCGGATAAGTCTCCCCATACAGTTCACATAAAAATATTACTCGGAGGCAGTGACTCCTCGGGTCTCAGTGAACGAGTCCAGCTTTCATCTCTACCCAAGTCCCTTTGGAGTCATACATCATGTTCCCCGACTACGGGTCACCCATTCCATAGTCGAGAGGACCGAAGAAAGGCAGTCTCGGGACCCCGGACCCACGTTTGGGTCGGGACTACAACCTTCGTCATACTAATTTCGTCGGAACATCCCCGTGCGCCATCTCCGACCGACGCACGGACGAAAAGGACGACACAAACCCAAAAAAAAAAAAATTGTGTTAAGTCAAAACACACCAATTCTGACCGGTTCAAAACGAAAGTTCCTCTCGGTGAAGGGGTTCCCTTACCCTTCTAGTAACGCCAATTATACAGTACTCTAGTAACTTACCGTCGGACGGGAGAGATACTGAACGAATGTACACGGGTCGACTGCCGTTTTCCGTCACCTCTAACCAGGGTCCGTCGACCTTGCTATCCGACAAAACCCCCCATGACGGGGACGACTTTGTCCTCCCTTCTCCCGTTCCGTGTTGAAGACTTTTTTTCTGTGTCGGACTCCTATGTTGTATTTGGTTAATCTCAGTATACGTAGGTTCTACAGTCTGTTCAGTTGAAGTTGATCTGGAACTAGGAGTTAGTCGTTCACTTTACTGTGTGGGTCTCCGCGGTACTGTCAAGGTTCCAACTGGTAGTTTCTCGTTTTTCATCCGGCACCGGGTTGGGGACCTTCAGAGGGGCGGAAGGGGTTTTATCAACCTTATTAGGAGGGTGAATAATCGGATACTTTAATGGGTCGGGTATTTTCGATTGGTACGGGGTAAAACTCCGACAACGTGAACGGGAGACGTTACCGGACGTAAGAACAGACACCTCACACCAAGAGAGACTTAGTCAGGTGAAGAATGGATAGTGAAACAGAGAGTGACTTAAGAAAGACGCTATTCTGTAGTTCTTGGACTTGAAGTAATCCAGGGCTTTGGTCCAGATACTAGAGTCAACCTTCCGGTACCAAAACCGACCCAAGCATCAGGGTTAGACTCCATGCGCCAAAGTGACGGGTCAAGAACACCGTTGTACTTCCCCTTAATCTATAAACGAAACCCTGACAGTCTCGACAACAAGTCAAAGAGTCAGCACGGGGTGAGAAACACTGGGGTACCTGACGTCGTACGGTCCGAAGGGACAGGAAGTGGTAGAGGGTCTCAAACGAGTTTGAGTACAGGTAACTCAGCCACTACGGTAGGTCGGTAGGAGACAGTCCTCAACAGACACGTCTTTCTCCTGGTCGGAACACGTACCTCTGGTCAACGTCCGAGCACTTAACTCGTTCTTGTCCCTCTTCCCTTTTCGAGTCCCGAAAGACCGGGACGGAATCTCGTCTGACAGCTTAATGTTGAATAGGAGACCATACTCGTAGAGAAGGTAAAGAACCCGTCCTATCGAAATACGTCACACGAGACTAAAATTGTAAACTTTTGGTCTTCGGTTTCATCTATGCCTGCAGTAAGAGGTCCAATTTACACCTTAAATGATAGTAAGAGGTCCAATTTACACCTTAAATGATAGTAAGAGGTCCAATTTACACCTTAAATGATAACTATATATACATAAAATTAGTGGAACCGTAAAACCATAAATGACAGACGTAAAAAAAAAAAACCAGAGGTCAAACGGAGGGACTATTTCAATTTGGGAGAGTTCCTGAGGACAGAGACCAAACAAACATAAAAGAGATAGTCACACCTGAAAATGGTGGGTCGAAAAGAAGAAGGTCCTTTCATACACTACCACTACCCTCACCAAGTCCGGACGTCGGGGCTCGGGACGGACGTCCGACACTTCTACTGTCTAGAAAGTCTATTAGGGGAGGTGCTTTCGAACACCCTCGACCTTCACCTTCTAAATGTGTCCGTATATATAAGGAATCTACTACAACCTTGGTCACTATTTTTTTTGTTGACTTCAAGACCTTGTTGAACGTAAGAATGGTACACCTAAAGTATCTGTAGTGAGCTATATATAAAGAGTTTCCAAATAGTCTTTCGAAACGAGACTCCTCAGGTCTACGTCCTGGCGATTTACGACCCTGTGAGACCACTTGAGTCGGGGACGACGGGAAACGAAACTGACAAACGACTACTTTTCGTCTACAAAACAAGAGAGAGAGAGAGAAAAAAAAAAACGAGAGAGACACAATTAAGACAGAGGGACTTCGTGTATCTTTGGAGTACCACGTAAAAGGTTCAAAATGTTCACTACTACGAAAAAGGTAATGGTGGCTCCGGGACAAAATGCTCCGGCTTAAACTTGGAGTCAGTGCCGGGCACCTCTACTTTTCGCACCAATACCCGTCCTTTTCTCCGGCGCATTTTTTCCTTACTGGAGTACTGGGGCGCAGAGGAGGTAGGTGTCGAAGGTATAGGTCGCACGTTCAGTTTGTCGTAAAAGACTGACGTCCGAGACCCCGGAGAGTCTCTGTCGGGAGAAGGACGGAGTCTACGGTGAGTCGGGATTTGCACTCCAGGGAAGAGGCGTCTCGACCTGTACCTACGGACGGGAAGAAGGAAGGTGACCCCTACAACTTTGTGGGAGTCTTGAAGAACAACTTTGTTTTTAGTTCTACTTCTTACTGAACGTCCGTACTTGATTTGAGGACGGAGTATTGAAAACTACTCTGCGGCGTTCCCCGTCGGACGACCAATCTATTCTCAGAAGTGTCACAAAAGACATCCCTTACCTCAAACCAACACTAACATAACTTACAACCCACCGACGAGAGACGAAGAATGGGTTAGAAGTGAAAAAGAATCTAACATTTACAGTTCCCTCCTTCCCCCAGTGCAAAACAAGGGGTAACGACATCTGAAAACGACCTCAACTAAAAGATGGTGGTTATTTAACAAAGGATACGACATAAAATATATCTAAAAGAAAAAATCCGTAGAATCTAAAGATACCCCCTTTTTTTCGTCTTGGATATCCCTCCATGAAATATACGGGAGTCAAAAGGACAATAATTGTAGAATGTAACCACACTATGGAAACAATTTTAGTTGCTCCGTCGCAACTATGTAATAATAATTGAGTTCAGGTAGCTACTCTAGTTCTCAGTCAGAAACACTGTATGTCATGCGTATTATATAGATAGCAATGTCGTAGTATCCCTTATCGAAACAATGGGACTTTCAGGAGACACGAGGCTGACAAGCAGGAAGGGACGGGACATTGGGGACCGTTGGTGACTAAAAGGACGACAGAGGTATCAAGTATCAACCGGAAAAGGTCTTACAGCCTATCAACCTTAACGTCAGACATCGCAAAAGACTGACCGAAGAAAGTTCAATCGTCATACGTAAATTCCAAGGAGACACATCAAAACATTGAGTCATCGAGTAAAGAAAAATGAGACTGATTAGGGGGTAACCTACCTACATGGTACCAAACGAATAGGTAAGTGAATAACTACCTGTGGACAAACTGAGGTCAAAAACCGTCAATAATTATCCCGATAACATTTGTAAGTACGTGTCCAAAACATACCTGTATTACAAAAGTTGTGTGGTGCCATTTACGGACCCTCGGGTCAATCACAAATATACCAGTCGGATACAGAATCGGAACATTCTTTGACGGTCTGACGGAGTCAGACGATATTGTTTCGGGGTATCCGACGTCGCCCCACCCACCCCACCCCACGAATTTTTGTAGTCTTTAAATGAAAAAGGTCAAGACCTCCGGTCCCAGTTCCACGAGCGTCTAAGTTCCGGAAGAGGGGCACAGGAGCACACTACGGTCTCCAACTCCAAGAGGGTCCCCGGAGGATATTCCCGTGACTAGGGTAGGGCAAGTGAAGGGTTTCCGGGGTATTTGGCAGTGTGACCTCGACCCAAAGTTGAATACTTGAACCCCGCCCCGCTCCCGCGTGTAAGTCGGACGCCAGGAAACCTCCCCTGTCGCATAAGTCAGACATCGTGAAAAGGTTTCGTCGATGTCGTAAAACGAAAGGGGAGTCGTCACACACCTCGAGTGTATATACACACACACACCGCGAGTCAGTACAGGTTGAGAAAACACTGGGGTTGACGTCGGACGGTCCAAGGAGACAGGCACCCTAAAAGGTCCGTTCTTACGATCTCACCCAACGGTAAAGGAAGAGGTCCTCTTGAAGGACTCGGTCCCTAGTTTGGGTCCCGAGGACGTAACCGTCCGTCTAAGAAATAGTGACTCGGTGGACCCTTCGGGTATATATAAATGTATTTATGTGTGTATACGTATACGTATTCATATATACATTAGTGTGCGTATAAACCGACTCGCCCGAGAAGCAACGCCTGACTCTTGAAAGAGGTCAACGTCCCCCGTCCGAGAAATCAACAACGTGTACTCGAATCGACGGGGTGTTGTACACCTTAGGATCAAGGGGTCGTGCCTAGCTTGGGTGCAGGGGACGTAACCTTCCGTCTAAGAATTGGTGGTCTGGGGCTCCCTTCAGGGACCTATACGATATAAAAAATTGCGATCGTAAAAGGAAATTTCCACCTCTTTAACCTTTTACGTATAACAAAAAGGACGGTCAGACCCAAAACAACGGACAGACTTCAAACAAAGCTCAGTCAAATACAAGTCTCAAACCAGTTACAACGACTCGAAGTAGCCCTGGAGACGTCGGGACATCTGGACTTATACTCGGGAAGTAGACAGGGTGGATGAGACACGAAATCAAAGGAGTAGATATTTTACGTCTAATATGACTCGAGAGTCGTGACCACACTCCTTATTCACTCCTTCACACATTTAGTGAAAATGTACACGGACCGTGAGGCATCCGGGGTTTACTAATAACGACCATTATTCAAGTATGAGTGTAGGAAGTCAACGGAGAATTTTTTTTTTATATATATATATACATATATATATATATATAAAAAAAAAATCTTATCAAAATCCAGGTGTCTTTTTAAAGTTTCTGTCATGTTTCTCAAGGGTAAATGGACACGGGTCAGAGGGGATAATAATTGTAGTTGTGTTTATACTGTGTAATCAAAGTTAATCACTGGGTTGTGACTCTACAATGATTGGTGTAAGATGGGAAATAAGTCTAAAGGAATCGCAAAAAAGGTTACAGGAGAAGGACAAGAACCTCGGACAGATCCTGTGGGAATATGTTTCAGTCGTACAAAGCGATCCGAGGGGGACCGACCCTTTCTTAACTGGTAAACGAAAACTAATGTGACTGTAACGTAAGACTACAACAGGTACGGTAGAGATAGGATTCTAAGAACCCGGTTGACAAACAAGGTGTTAATCGGACCTAAAGGGCTATCATTGGGACCTCGACCAACATGCCATCGGAGGGATTCGGGAATTTGACTTCAGACGGAACAACTGCAGTCCGAGAAGATAGACTTCGACCGAGAAGACGAGGTTCTGGTTGGGTCCGACGATTCTTGGTATAGGACGGACGAGGCAGGAGTGGATTGAAGACCATTGTTTGCGGACTTACTTTTTAGCGACTAACCCGGTTATCCCGACGGACCGTCACTTGATGGAATTCTCACACCCTCCACCCCTCTACTCCCACGGGCACAGAAAGGCTGTTCAGGGACGTCTGCGACTACCGAGGGGTCCCCGAGCCTCGACCGGGACCCGGGAGAGCCGCAGAATCGACAATCGACTCGAGAACGCCAGACGGTCTTATAATTCTTGAGAGTGACAAAGCGGAGGACAAAGGAGGAACTGTAGTGGTCTACTTCTGTGTAGAGCCCACCCCCAAAATCAAAAGACTACGGTTTAGTTTCAACCAAATAGTCGTTCGAGGGGAGTGGTCTGTTCCCGTCCGACACACGAGGCCGACGTTTCGAAGGGAAAACTTTAACCGAGAAAAGATTCTTGACTTTTATTCGTGGGACCCGACACTGAAGTGAAAAGAACCTTGACGAAATGTAATCTTCTTTTTTTCTTCTCTCTCTCTCTTCTTTTTTTTTTTTTGGGTCGAGTAAATCGACCAAAACCTAGTGACTCAAGGGATTTAGAAAGACAACGTATAAGAACATTTCGACATCAAAATGGTGTTTTAAGAATACGTAGTCCACTTCGTCCTTCTTCCTTTCTGGTGCTCTTTTTTCAGTTCGTAAAACAGAGCACCGGACGACATACACTAAATTACCACTCCTCCTTTTCTTAGGCCTCCTGTGCGGCACCTGTCTTAGCGGAAGGTTGGAGCCCCTAACTCGACACTGACGCTCCGGGACTCTTTACAACCAGTGGTTTACCTGATTACCTGATTCGGTGTCCGGTCCAAGTGAGTCGTCGACGGGGGCACACAGTGCAGTTCTCCCTTTGTGCGTGGAAGCCGGTGTCACTGAATGTAATGGTCTGTAGAACCTCGGTCACGTTTCCTGGTGAAAACCCCCAGGGACGGACGACTCCGTCTCTCCCCGAATCGGTGTGGACCCGTCAGGGCCGGGACGGGAACGTACAGGCTGAAACCCGAACCTCTGGTCAGACATCTCACTTACTCTGGGTTCTTCTAGTACCCTTGGGCTTATCTTCGGGAAAGGGGAGTGTCTAGATGTCTGTCCGTGTCTTTAACGAGGTTTTCCAGACAGTCATAGAGACAGGGGTAGCTTCCCCGGAGGTCACTACACTGACACAGAATCTATAGGCAGACAGGTACGTGTTGTGTGTGCCCGTCAGTCACGCACAAGGTACTTTCCGACCAAAAAGTCCATCCTTCTGCCTCCTTTATCCGTACGTTTCTGTGGCACAAGACTTAACTGTGAGTCGGGAGTTCTCGAGGGGTGTGCGTTCCTCGGGCGAACGTCCGACGGAGAGGTTAGTTTGGCCGAGCCCATTAAATATTAGTCGGGCTCCCGTGCCCGGTCTTGCAACCTCTCGGATGACTTCATGTTTATCCCTTCTGAACCACTTTTCCTCTGACCTCGTTTTCCTCTCTCTGTCGACTCAGTTTTATTTTCTAAGTACACCAAACCCGTCTTAGACTTTACTATCAGGACGTTCTTGGTAGTTCGTAGAGGACTATTTCTTACGTTTAAGTTCGTTCCCAATCCTCGGACAATAAAATAAAGTACACAGTTGCCGGGGCCCCTCCCCGAAGGGGAGGGGAGGGGAGGNTACACATATTCTCTGTCGGAGGGGCGGGGCAGGGCCCTTTTGACGACGGTTCCTCTACCTCGAGAGACGGGTTCCTGTACACCGGTCGTCCGCCACCGGCTCTGCCCGGTCAACCCACCGGCACGGAGAGACACCCCCTCCCCTGGTCCTGGAGGTAAGACTCTTTTAGTCTGGGAGACCCTGACGACCCAGAAGTGTAAACCCACGACCGCGGGGGACGACCAGCCAGGGGCCGTCTTGACGGGACAAGGCAGTCTTTGCCAGACGGTCGGCCGCTGGTCCTACCTTTCGGTCCCTTCCTTTGTTTCCTTGTGTGGACCGGTATTCGAAGGACCGAAAGGTGGGGCCCCTCAAAGTGGGTGATCCCGGTTCGGGATTGTCGCCGCCCTATACCCCCGCCGCATCCCAAACCGTTGGTCTACCCAAGAGCGCCAGGGTGAAGACTTAGAGTCGGGACGAGAAATAAATGACCCACTGGAATCCACTCAACGAAGTGGAGAGACTCGGAACAAAGACAGTAGACATCTTTTCCTCTCAAACCCCAGTCTCTCCATTTCGGTGAACAGACGTACCGGTAATCTCTTAGGTCCACGAGTTTTTTTTATGAGCGAAGTGACCAGGCAGTGGTTCGCGAAGGACTCTTCCAGGTCCGAGGCTCCTGTACTTTTCAGAGCACCAACAGAGAGGGAGGGGTAGTAACGAGGAAGAATGACGGGTTCTTCAAAGGACCGAGAATTCCTGAGGGCACTGATCTAATCCGAGTGATCCATTAGAGGGACAAAGATTAGTGTGGATGTTTCGGAGGAAACGGCACATTCCATTGTATAAATGTCCAAGGTCCCTGATCTTACATCTGTGGAAACCGTGTTCCGGAAGTCGGATAGGTCACGAGAGACGGGGGATTTCTACGTCCAGACAGGGTTTACGTTTTATGTGAGTGGACCAAGGTTCCGAGGCTTCCAGAGTAGGGTAAATGCACGCACGTCCGATTCAGTAAAGTCATTACAGACTGAGAAACGTTGGGATACTGACATCGGACGGTCTGAGGAGGTAGGTACCCCAAGAGGTCCCTTCTTATGACCTCACCCAACGATACAGGAGGAGGTCCCCGAGAAGGGCTGTCCCTAACTTGAAAGTAGAGTCCGTCCAAGAAATGGTGATCGCGGTGGACCCTTCGGGGTAGGGTATTTCTCGTGTTGAGTCAGAATGTAGAGCCGATTTACAGTAATAGATTTAGTAGACGCAGACCGACCACCCCCCGCCCCCCCACCCAGACCCACCTTAAGTAGGGTTTTCGCTAAGGAGAGGTAGACACTCGGGCACCTAGGGTTGTTTGTTCAAGTCTAGTCAAGTCAGTGAGTCAGTACAGACTGAGACTCCGCGGTACTTAGCGTCGTGTGGTCCGGAGCAGGTAGTGCTTGAGGGCCTCAAGTGAGTTTGAGTACAGGTAGCTCAGGCACTACGGCAGGTTGGTAGAGTAGGAGACAGCAGGGGAAGAGGAGGACGGGGGTTAGGTAGGGTCGTAGTCTCAGAAAAGGTTACTCAGTTGACAAGTGTACTCCACCGGTTTCATAACCTCAAAGTCGAAATCGTAGTCCGGGAGGTTACTTGTGGGTCCTGACTAGAAATCCTACCTGACCAACCTAGAACGTCAGGTTCCCTGAGAGTTCTCAGAAGAGGTTGTAGTGTCAAGTTTTCGTAGTTAAGAAACCGTAAGTCGAAAGAAGTGTCAGGTTGAAAGTGTAGGTTTGTACTGATGACCTTTTTGGTATCGGAACTGATCTACCTGGAAACAACCGTTTCATTACAGAGACGAAAAATTATACGACAGATCCAACCAGTATTGAAAGGAAGGTTCCTCATTCGCAGAAAATTAAAGTACCGACGTTAGTGGTAGACATCACTAAAACCTCGGGGGGTTTTATTTCAGACTGTGACAAAGGTGCCAAAGGGGTAGATAAACGGTACTTCACTACCCTGACCTACGGTACTAGAAACAAAAGACTTACAACTCGAAATTCGGTTGAAAAAGTGAGAGGAGAATGTGAAAGTAGTTGTCCGGAAAATCAAAGAAAAATGAAAGACGGTATTCCCACCACAGTAGACGTATAGACTCCAATAACTATAAAGAGGGCCGTTAGAACTAAGGTCGAACACGAAGAAGGTCGGGTCACAAAGAGTACTACATGAGACGTATATTCAATCTATTCGTCGGAACAAATTTATTCCGTTCAATTTATGTGTCGGAACTGCATGAGGAAAAGTATAAACCTTGGTCTGACAACAAGGTACAGGTCAAGATTGACAACGAAGGACTGGACGTATATCCAAAGAGTTCTCCGACCAGTCCACCAGACCATAAGGGTAGAGAGAGTCTTAAAAGGCGTCAAATAACCCTAGGTGTGTCAGTTTCCGAAACCGTATCAGTTATTTCGTCTTTATATAAAAAGACCTTGGGAACGAAAAAGGTACTAGGTCCCCTACAACCGTTAAACTAGAGACCAAGGAGACGGAAAAGATTTTGGTGGAACTTGTAGATCTTCAAGTGCCAAGTGTATAACGACTTTGGACCGAACCTCTTAAAACTCGTAACGAAATGATCTCACACTCTACACACGTTAACACACCATCAAACTCGTAAGAAACCGTGCGAAAAGAAACCCCAACCTTACTTTTGACTGGAAAAGGTCAGTACACCGGTGACGACTCAAAAGGTTTATTTAATTGTTTGTTCAATTAGAGGGGGTTTATGTTTCCCACGTTGAGTCTCCCCTCCGTCAGATCGAGACCCGGACTAGGGTCCCTGGTCTCTACACTATACGTTCTTTCTATGTCTTCTTATTTCTTCCTTGTTACTCCGAGATCGCGGACCTTCATTTTGTGATTCGAAGCGAAGGTGTTCTTCCCTTCTCCTTTTCCTCAACGGAGTTTGTCCCTCACGGGACGGAACGGGACCCCAGAAATCCCGGCTGAGAGAGTCTCTCGGCGGGTCGGACCCGGAGTCGTGTCGTCGGAGTCCTCTGACAGACTTTACCGACCATTAGTCGGGGTTCCCCGACGAAAATTGAAGCAAAGGTGGGTGTAGTAGTAACAAGTAAATAAATGAGTTAGCTTCATATCAACTAAATGTATAACACAATTAAGGACGATAGGTCGTTCCACTGAGTCAATATGTGTTTATGTTAGTCCAAAATAGTATCCTATAACTTAGATCAAGACGCATATGTCACCCCGGACCGACAACTAGGTAAGCCGTAGATTATCAAAGGTAGACGAATGGGGGTTGAGGGTTAGGCAAACAGGGGTTGAGAGGAGAACCGTTGGCGTTCAGACAAGAGTTACAGATAGCTAGAAAAAGCCTCTATCCAAGTATAAAATCTAAGGCGTACATTCACTACAGTAGACCATAAAAAGAGAGAAAGACTGAAGGAAGTGAATCGTACTAGCAGAGATCCAAATAGGTACAACGACGTTTACCGTAATAAAGTAAGGAAAAATACCGACTCATTATACGTATATCTACTGAAGGGACCACCGAGTCTGCCATTTCGCAGACGGATGTTACGCCCTCTGGACCCAAGTTAGGGACCCAGCCCTTCTAGAGGACCTCTTCCTTTACCGTTGGGTGAGTTCATAAGAACGGACCTCTTAGGGTATCTGCCTCCTCGGACCATCCGATGTCAGGTACCCCAGCGTTTCTCAATCTGTCTTGACTCACTGAAGTGTTATATATATGTATATATATACATGTATACTATGGAAAAGGGTAAGTTGATAGTTACCTGTAAATTCAACTAAGGTACAGAACCGACAACATTTATAACGACGACACTTATAGCCAGATGGGTGTAGAAAGTAAACTTAGGTGCACCGGCCCCGAGCCCTTTTATCGAAATCTTTCAAGAGGTTCACTCAGAACATTGGTTGGTCCACGTCGCCGACGTCTAGAGGTCGAAGGCCCGGACCTCCATGGACCGCCTTCAGTCTCGAAGGGGCCGTGAGCAACTGGGGACCCGGGAAACGGAGGAGCCTACCTATAGGACTGTAGGTCTCCTTAACCCGGAACCGGTCTCCTTCCGACTCACTTTTTGAGACTTCGAGTATCCTGGTCTCGGTTCCCCCGGTGAGTGGGAGGACGAAGGAACTCCTCCTCCTCTTTGTCCTACCTCTTTCGTTGTCCCTCCTTGGCCCGGTCGGTGGAGGTCCACAAGAACCTTCAGGACCCGACGGTGGTTGCCTTAGAATCCCATGACTATAGGCCAAAGGAAATTTTTTTTTAAAAAAAAAAAAAAATTTAAAAACCGACACGACCCAGAAGTGACACCGTGTTACGTCCGAGAAGAGATCAACGTCGCTCGCCCCCGAAGGGTAACGTCACCGAAGAGAACAACACCTCGTGCCCGAGATCGTACATCGAGTCATCAACGGTGTTCGCTCGAGACCTCGTACGTAGAAAAAAAATTTCACTCGAATTAATTTCCTTTTACAATTCACTTGTTATCACCCCCACCATACACTTGTCGGACACAAACCTACCGGACCCACGAAACTGAACTACGACAGACGACACCGTCGGTGATCGGAGGCCATCGACACCTCGTGGACTGTACACGGCCCACGGTGCCTATCCCGACGGTGTAAATTATGTGCTTTCATGTCCTACGGAGGGTGAGGAGTTCATACCCACCACGCACCACTGCGGTACCGTTCCCCCTCCCATATCCTCCACCTCTTTGGACTGTTCGTGTGGGGCTGGGCCCCCCGTTCGAGGCGTCGTCGACACCATTCAGTGCAACTTTCGTGCGCGAGAAACCCTGAAGGGACCGCCAGGTCACCAATCCTAAGGCACGAAGGTAACGTCCCCCGCACCCAAGCTAGGGACCAACCCCTTGATTCTAGGGGTGTGTGACGTTCTACGTCGTTTGGGGGGAGGGTTTTCTTTTTTGGAGTTCGTGCACGGGAACGAGACACAACTTGAGACGGGAGTTGGAGACACTGGAAGGAGGGGGTTTGGATATTGGGGGTCATATTGAGTACTCTTTTTGTAGTCTGTTTAGGGTCAACTCCCTGTAAGACGTTTCGTAAAAAGTTTTGACAGGTCCAGTAGTTTTTTTTTTTTTTGTTCTTTTCGAACTCTTTAGCAGTACCGGTCCCGTTCGTTGTGGTGTACAACGATGAATTTAGACCCCCCTTGGATTCCTCCGGACTACTGAGTCGCATTGTCCCCCAGTACCCTAACACCGTGTCACTTTTTTCTGCGAACCTTTTTTGATTCCGCCAGACTTGTCTGATACGTGAAATCAATTATTATTGTAATTGTCACCGCGTGAGTAACGTTATTTACACCGTATATTTACATTCTTCACTATTCCCTCCCTTGACCGACACTTCATACACCCTTGAGACGACGACAACACTAAAAAGACATCTAGACTTTGAAGACTGTATTAATCAAACTTTTTTTCTTTTCTGACGGTTCAATTTAAACTTACTCTTTGTTTTGGAAGAAAATCACATTCATATAGGGTACGTGATAAACCCCGAGTCAATATGATTTTTTACTGGATAAACAGACTGTTAAGTTTAAAATGACCCGTCGGACATAAAAATAGGTCGTTCGGTTGAGTGGGTTGACTTAAAAATTAAGATGAGTTAAAAGTACGTAAACTTAAATTTGTCGGCAGACGCCGATCACCGATGTCAACCAGAACCCGCCGTGTCTACATCCGACAGACAGAATGCGACTCCAGTCGTCAATTTCGTCTACTCCGTGGGCTCTCCGAGTTCTGAACGTGTCGTAGAAGATCAAAGTTCCCGTCAGGAGAAGAGTGGGGTGAATGGACCAAGACCGGTTCTTCTTGCCACGAGATTCCCGGACACCTTCGACCTTCCCCGTCGAGTCTCCGGGCCTCTCCGTGACTCCTACACCCCAGAAACCGCCGACACCGTCGACCCTGACAATAAGTCTGGTGCACGTTCCTGGTGTCACCGAGGATTCTCTGAGTCGTCGAACAGACTGAGCCGTGCCAACCAAAAGACGGGTCCGACTTCAGTCCCACAACCGACCGACTCCAGGAAAAAAAAAAAAAGTTATAAATAAATAAACCGACACGACTCAGAATCAACGTCGTACACCCTAGAACAACCCGAAGGGTCCACCGACTCACCCATTTCTTAGGATGTTACGTCCTCTACATTCTCTGTGTCCAAGTCAGGGACCCAGCACTTCCAGGGGATCTCCTCCCGTACCGTTGGGTGAGGTCATAAGAACGGACCTCTCAGGGGTACCTGTCTCCTCGGACGGCCCGATGTCAGATATCCCAACGTTTCTCAGTCCGTGGTGACTCCCTGAATCGTGTCCTAGACAAAGAGACTGGTCCTTAGTTTGGTCCCGGGGGACACAACCCTCGTGCCTCAGAAACGGTGGTCTAGTGGACCGACTCCAGAAAAGTCTTCCGACACCCTTCTTCGGTAAAGGTTCGAGTGAGTCCAAGAACCGTCTTGGGTCAAGGAACACAAACGTCCTACTCTAGGGGTAGAGGAAGGACCGACACTCAGTCCCGGACGAGAATCGAGGACTCGGTAGGAGTAGGCAACGGCACGTGGGGGGAGGTAAGAGGTTCGGGGTTTGTCACAGTCTAAGAAGAGTACGTAGGTCAGACTAGAGTAAACAGGAGTACCGAGGTGAAATTTCCCAAGCATGTTATTCCAGTCCGGGTAGGCAGAGTTCCAGTTGATTAAACTCTGAAAGTAATGGAGAGGTCTAAGGGAAGTGTCGGTGTGGATCTAATCGTAACCTAACCTACTGACCCTCTTCTATACACGTGTGACTCCCACCCTAAGAACCCTGACCCGTAGAAATCTTAAGACAGGTAGTGTTCCTGGGAGGTTTACGTTGTCGAATGTTCGATTTAGTCCAAGATTTCTGTCTGTTGTACCAAAATACCGTCCTTCCCCCTAGGGGAAGGTCCCGGACTCTCACCTGAGAACAGATTGTGAACCCTTACTTAACAGGTTCCTGTGTGCACGCGACCGTTTCGTTCTCTTAAATAACCCTTCCCCGCGGGGCCCGCCTCTCGTCCTCCCAGTCCCTTGGGTCCTCTTGACGAGACGGTGCACCGAATGTCAGAGCTCGACATACCATTAACCCAATCAAGGGTCCGACAGAGACCGGTTACTGAGACCGAGTCCCAGGAAGGACCACCGTGCACGAAGTGAGTCGACTCTTCCTAAGGCCCTCCGACCGTCCTGTACCTGAACGTAGACGAGAGAGGAACACTGGAAGAAACTTAAGAAGACCAACCACCATCGAACAATCAAGACGTAAGGAATGGTCCTGGGGGACAGATTCTATTGAGTGCGGGTACCAGTTATCCCCCGGACCGGTCCCGTCCGTCAAAGTCAGTCACCAAGGGGGCATACCAAAGTCTCGGGTCGGGGTGGTGGCGAGTTCCACACACACCGGACCCTGGGAGTTGGAGAAGATCGGAGACAAAGGAGTAGACGTTTTGCCCTCAGTCTGACTGGAACAATCGAGTATAGACTACCTGTACGGGTATAGACTGTTACTGTGAGACCGGTACTAGTGTGTGTAAAGGACGACAAGAGTGAAGACGACAGTCTCGACGGGACGGGTAACGCTCTGGGTGAAACATCCGCACTCTTACCGTAAAGGGGACGAGAGGGGTGTAAGGGACGGAAAGGTTGTTCCGGGAAATTCCTCTTACTGGAGTACCGAACCCTAGAACCAGAGGAGAGGAACCGTCCGATCTGGTCTGAACCGTCCCCCACTCTTTACAGTCGATCCCTTTAGAAGAAGTTTTTGTATACACACATCATTTTACATATAGGTTTAGATTTTGTTTCCATTAACGTGCGTGACTTCCCACAATGAGTGGGCTCCACCCCTTACGAACATCCATCTCCAATTAAAGGTAGAGAAGGGAGGAATGGGCCGAGTTCCTCCTACTCTGAAACCTGGAACCATAAGACCACATCCGTAAAACGGTGCTCGTAGGACAGATAAAGTACCAATACCCGGAACTCGTGGTTCAGTCGAATTTTTGGAACACTTGTATGATTACTCTTTCTTTCTTCCTACATAGAACCTATTACACCTTCGCTCGTCGGTCCAAACGTTTACAAGGTTGTACCCACCAAATATTGATTAACCTTTTTGTACGGAGAAGAGACAACGGATTTAGGAAAGACGTCACGAGTCCGACATTCACAAGGGTCTTCCAAATTCGTCCCTCATTAGCCGAGGGTCCCACCAATAGTGTCGCCCGTTTCAAGAGTACGATCGTAGACTCCCAGGACTCCGATAACGGTCGAGACAGACCCCCTGTTCTCTCGGTCACCCAGTGGTCGTAAGGTCCGTCCGAGGTTCTCTGTCCACAGTCCGTATCGTCTCTCATCCACAAGTAAGACCGAAATTTCAATCAGAAACCCAAAGGGGACACCGAGTCAGCCATTTCCCAGACGGACGTTACACCCTCTGGGCCCAAGTTAGAGACCCAACCCTTCTCGGGGACCTCTTCCTGTACCGTTGGGTGAGGTCAGAAGAACGGACCTCTTAGGGTACCTGTCTCCTCGGACCATCCGATGTCAGGTACCCCAGTGTTTCTCAGTCTGTTCTGACTCACTGATTGTGAAACTTTTAAGACCTCCGTCTCAAACCCTGGGTTTGCCCTTTTCCTTTGACGGTTGACAATTCAGTAGAGACTCGACTCTTCGTGTACTCCGAAAAACTAACATTCGCGTCTCGAACCGAAAAGTCTCTATCTCTTCCACTACCTACCAGGGTGTCAGTGAAGGGGTAACCCAAAGAGACATTCTCTTACAAGGGTCCCTGACTACTAGACCGAGTCGGGACCGGGGTGACCACAGGAACTCTCCCCTCGGAGACGGTCGTCTCACTGGGTGTTGGGTCTACCCGTGGTGCCGGGGAGACCAGGCTCGCGCCGTCTTTGTTTGCTGACTGGGGTCCAGTCTCTCTGGGGCGCACAGGGACAGGACCGAAGCGGCCGGAGAGTCGTGGACCCGGAGTAGAACGTCTCGGCGATGTCACAACGAATATTTTACCCTCTTACTGTGGGAGGGGAGGGGCCCCCCACCAAAGTCCTACTTTACATCGTCCACGTCGGGGGGTGGGGGGTAGGAAACGTTGGGGGGTGGGGTTGACGTGGCTGCACAGGGGTCCTCTCCCGGCACCTGGTTTTGTGCTGCGACGATAATCTCAATATTCCCAAACGCCAAAGGAGAGAGACAGAAGTGAAGGAAGGGCTTTGGGGTCTTCTCCGAAGCACCCTTTCCTTCCCGGAAAGTCTAGGGCCACGTGTCGTCCCTTACCTACCTCGGGTCCCACCACTGACCCGACCCAACACCCCAACTCGGTGGTTCCGGTGACTCCGTGTCGACCGGTCGACGGCCCGCGACGACCAGTGGGACGCCTGTAGCGGAGACGTGTGGGACCCTCCACGGGGCAGTGACGCTTTCCACAACCAGCCCAGAACAAGACGAGTCCTGTCTGGGGAGACTCATTGTGTCATTCCCGTCTGACCCAGGACACGCGGGTCCTTAAAAATTGTTTCTTGTGCACGTTGTCCAGGACCAGGAAACCGTGACCGGGGAGAACGATAAAACAAAAACCTACATGGTGCGCCGGAACGTTTTAGAATTAAGGGTCTGGTCCCTCCCTTGGGTACGGGGGACGTCACCCTCGTCTCTCAGTATTGGAGACCTGTCGGTCCCTTCAGGGAACAAAAAGGGGCGGAGAACAATGACAATTACGGCGTCAATACACTTTGTCTAGACGAGAACGTCTTCACCCGACAGTTAGAGTTTTATCAGAACCTCCCAGTCAATGGGCCGATAAATTCCGAGGCCATCCTTCCCCGAGGCTCAGTCAACTTAGATCTCAGTCCCTGCCCAGAGGAACGACCCTCCCCGAGGTACCGACCGGTCGGGGAACAAAACACAATTGAGACTAGACGCGGTCAGTGGGCTCGTAGGCGTAATTTCCTGAGAGATCGTCCTGGACGATGTATTTCACCCCCAGGGTCATATGTAACTTTTACGTCCCGGGGAGTAAGTTTTTAATTCTAAGTTCTGCCCCTGAGTCTCGTGCGTCCTTTCACACCTCTCACCCGCAGACTCGTGTCCCGGGCCCGACATACGAAACGAACGAGTACTTCGGCCGGGACCAGACCTCTCTCTCTCGTACTCCGTCCGTCGACCAGGTGTCGTGTACTTACTTAAACCAGTGAGATGAACCGTGATCCCCCGAAGGGTCCACCACGATCACCATTTCTTGGGTGGATGGTCACGTCCTCTGTATTCTCTGTGTCCAAGCTAGGGACCCAGCCCTTCTAGGGGACCTCCTCCCGTACCGTTGGGTGAGGTCAGAAGAACGGACCTCTCAGGGGCACCTGTCTCCTCTGACCGCCCGATGGTAGGTACCCCAGCGTTTCTCAGTCCGTGTTGACCTCGCTGAATCGTGTGTGAACCGTGATCACCATTTAGACGGACGACTACGTCCTCTAAGCTCTGTGTCCAAACTAGGGACCCAACCCTCCTAGGGAACCTCATCCTTTACCGTTGGTTGAGGTCATAAGAACTGACCCTTTAGGGGACCTGTCTCCTCGGACCACCCGATGTTTCCTCAGCCTGTGTTGAATTACTGACTTAGTCTTCGTGTGTGTGGGAAACCCACTCACTCGTGTCGAGAAGACAACCAACCCCTTTGGACCACTCTACTCGTCTCGACTCTCCATCCGACACACGCGGTACGCCCCCACCCCACCCCACCCCCTGTCCCGAGGTCCGTCGCAGAAAGAGATCTTTCCCTCCAGGGACCAGACTAGTAGAACAGTGCCCCAAGTTTCCTTTTAGTCCATTGTTACGTAATGTCAACAGTGAGGGGTTCAGTTGTAAAAGGTTTTGGCAAAAAGGGATTAAACAGGACAGACACTAAAACCTAATACGCAAAACAAAAAAAGAAAAATTAAAAATGACGATAGTCTACGGTTTAACTACTTAAAACTTTCGTTTAGTAGTGACAATCTTAAGTGTTATCGTACCTTTCCATTTGATTTTGTAATGAAGAACAAAAGAACCGGAAGTCGGGAGTCGGGACCCGTAAGGACGACTACGAGACGGGTAAACACTTTTGGAGTTGAAAAGACAAAATTCACTCTAAAGCTCTATTTGAATCTAAGCGACCTTTTTCCTGTCAGGTTGACCTCTCTTAAGCACAGACTTCTCTTACCCAGTCTCCAACGATTCCTTTGGTAACAAACGTTTCAACCGAATATATTTAATAACAGCCTTTTTCTTTTCACGGTAAAATAAAAAAGAGGGTCTACTATTTGTCCTTCCTTCCGACAATGAGCCAATTCACTCAGTACCTGACACCCTCCGAGTCTAGGGTCCCCCCGATACCCTGAGGAGAGGAAAATGAACCCCGGGTAAAGACTAAATGGACGGTCCGAGGTTCCGGGGTTTAATTTTCCGTCTGTGTCCGGAAAATGACCCACCTTTGTCTGTGTTTTAAGAGACCCACCTACCTACTCCTCTGCTTCCTTCACACGTCTTTGACTTTCTCTAAAGGAAAGAAAAGAAAATTAAGGAACAAAATAATACTTTGGTTTCATAGCAAAAGTCGTGAAAGGAAGACGATGATCAGAAAGATGTTCTTAACTCTATATTAAGTGTCTTATACTTCAAATACAAATTTCACATGTCAGGTCACCGTAAACCACATAAGTGTTCCAACATGTTGGTAGTGGTCACTAAGGCTTGTGAAAGTAGTGGGGACTTTCTTTGAGGTATGGGTAGCGGGGGGAGGGTAGGGGACGAGTAGGGCGGTAGGAAGAGTACGGACTGTTGGTGTTCAGAGGAAAGACAGGGAAAGTTAACTAGATAGGACCTGTAAAGTACATACGTCTTAATGCATTGTACACCGTGACACAGACCGAAGACAACGGGATTTTGTTATTTTGTCGGTCAATGAAAATGGTCCTTCTATCCAAATAAACCCTTATCGTTTCTTACCGTTTAGTCCTGTACGGTAGATACTGTTTGGTGGCCGTTTATATACCTTGTCTTCTCTCCATCCAAGAAACTATCTCCTCTTTCCTCTCAACTCTCTTCCACAATATTTGTCTCTTGGGTAGCCTCCTTTGACGTTCAAACTTCATATCACCGAAAAGTGACCGACTTAACACTGTCAGAGAGTAATCGACCCGTCAACGATCCACTCCTCTTTTAGAAGGAAGGAGGACGATCCCATCATTTCATCATGGTACCTCTGTGTCCAATGTAGAGAAGGATAGCACAGAGTTTAACTAAAGATCAGCACCCTACATTCTTGAGGGGAAGACCGAAGGACTGAGGTAAAATTTACTCCAAAGACAAAATTAAAAATGTGAAGAAAGTGAATTACAAAAGTATCGGGTAGTTACAACATCGTATAAAGTTACAAAGTAGGGAAAAATACTAACTTAATATAAGGCAACGTACCTCTCTGGTATAAAACAAATAGATAAGAAGTCAGTTACCCGTCAAACAACAAAGATCAAAACCCCTTTTCCCTGAGGATTGAGAACTTTCAGGGAACCTGACGTTCCTCTAGGTTGGTCAGATAAGACTTCCTCTAATCAGGACCCTAAAGAAACCTTCGCTACTACGATTTCGACTTTGAGGTCATGAAACCGGTGGAGTACTCTTCTCGACTGAGTGACCTTTTCTGAGACTACGACCCTCCCTAACCCCCGTCCTCTTCCCCTGCTGTCTCCTACTCTACCGACCTACCGTAGTGACTGAGTTACCTACACTTAGACTCACTTGAGGCCCTCAACCACTGCCTGTCCCTCCGGACCACACGACGCTAAGTACCCCAGCGTTTCTCAGCCTGTGCTGACTCGCTGACTTGACTTCTTGACTTTTGGACTACTTTGACGTTCTTAGAGTCTCGACCCGGACCGACGATCCTTTATCTTTGTAAGGACCTTCAACTCCTTTTCTACCATATCATAAACCATAAGGAGTAAAAAATTTTTTCCGGATAAAGAATCAAAAATTAATAAGGTAGGTTTTCATGACTTTCACCATGAGTGAGTCAGCACGAACTGAGAAAAGCTGGGGTACCTGACATAGGGTGGTCCGAGGAGAGACAAGTATCTTAAGAGGTCCGTTCTTATGACCTCGCCCAACGGCAAGGGAAGAGGTCCCTAGAAGGGTTGGGTCCCTAGATTGGCCCCAGATGACGTGACGTACGACTCAGAGATGGTAGACTCGGTGGTCCCTTCAGGGTTTTCATCCCTTCCCATTGTCTTATACGGTGGGGTTTTATTACAAAGAAGCTGTATTCTAATAAAACTCTATTACCGTCTAAGTACTCTTCGAAATTTTTGTCTCGTCTTCAATGGGAAAACACTTCCCTTAAATGTAAAGATTTCCTTTAGAGATAAACATTTCCACAGAGGGAGAGAAGGGGAACAATTGATGCGACCATTGGAGGGGTGTTGACTAAAGTAGTGTAGAAAGAAAACAAAAATCAACTCCTATCATAAATTCGACCACTAAGTCCGGTGAAACTCACAATTGAGTAAAAGGGGGAGTTATAGAGGGCAAATGTACTCCACCTATACAATTATTTACAGATAAGTAAAAAGACAACAATTAGACAGAAAAATTTTTTATAAATAAATAAACCGACGTAACCTTGAACATAACGTCGTGCACCCGAATCAACGGGACTCCGTGTACCCTAGAATCACGGGGTTGGTCTCTAGTTTGGGAGTAGGGGACGTAACGTTCTGTCTAAGAATTGGTGACCTGGTGGTTCCTTTACGGAGACGGAAAATAATGTCTCCAGAGTCAGTTCTTGAGTCTTCCTACCCCCCCTTTAATATCAAAAGAGGGGAAGTCAAGGACCACTGAGTCTACCCTGGGAGACCCTACGAGATGAACGGGACCTCGGACTTCTACCCTAGGACTCACTTGACCGTCTTCGGTCACCTCCTATTTTTAAGAATGGTTTCAGGTGAGAAGGTCTAGAGAGACATCATGGGTCAACTCTCTTCTCCCATTTTTAAGGAGTAGGAAAGGAAAGGGTCAAGTCTACTCACCCTCTTTTTGTAAACATTTTTAATCAAGAAACCTAACAAAGAGTAAGACAAGACATCTAAACCCGAAGGTGTATCCTAGTAAAAAGAAATTCGTACTTGTTGAAAAAGAAAAAAATCTAAAATTTTTTAAATAAACCGACATAATCCAGAGTCAACGTCGTACTCCCTAGAAGTGACACCGTACGCTTGAAGAATCGACGCCGTACACACTAGACCAAGGGACTGGTCCCTAGATTGGACCCGGGGACGGAACCCTTGTACCTCAGAATCGGTGACCTGGTAGTCCCTTCAGGGACTTGTTGAAGAAAATTATAGAGAATGTGGCTCCTACACCACCAGTGTTTAAGAGAGTAGAAACGTACTTCACAAGAAATAAAACGGAAGTAAAACTGTCTACAACAACAACCTATATTTTCTAAGTTAACTATCACAGTAAGGTGAAAGAAGACGGAAAATGACGAAGATTACTTAAGTAGACAGTGATAACAACAGTAAGGGTACTTACATTAAATAAGTAGGAAATCGACGGAAACTCTAAAAGAGAAAAAAAATTTAAAGGGTAATCAAAGTACACGAATCCACACCAGAAGAAACATAATTAGGACAAACCCCAAACGATTCGAAGAACTTAGACAAAACTCTAGAATTCAGTTGAAATTATTTAATGACAGACAACAGAGAATGACAAACTCGATGAGCTCTTCGTGGTTTTACGACCTAACTCGTCGGTAAGGGAAGAGATCCCCTAGAAGGTCTGGGTCCCTATCTTGGACCCAGGGGACGTCACGTCCGTTTAAAAATGGCAGACTCGGTTGTCCCTTCGGACCACCCACCGTAGTGACTGAGTTACCTGTACTCAGACTCGTTCGGAGCCCTCTACCACTTTCCGTCCCTTCGGACCCCACGACGTCGGGCAGCCCACCGTTTCCCAGTCTGTGCCGACTCGCTGACGTGTTGTGAGATAGAATTCTGTAAGAAGACGGGACAGAAGAGAGAGAGAAGAGGAAAATCCCGAGGTCGATTGTAAAGAATCTCAGGTAAGAAAGAAAGAAAGAGAAAAGAGAACACTAAAAATAAAAATTAAGAACAAATGAAGACACGAAGACAACCTATTAATGACGAATGGTCAGGAATCAGTGACTAAAAAAAGAACCCAACACAGGTCAGACGATAATTTAGGTAAGTCACCTAAAAAGTAAAGGTTGGAAAAAATATAAAGTAAAGATCTTGAAGACAAACCAAGAAACTCAAAGGTGAAAGAGAAAAATTTACAAGTGGGTAACAGAACAAAATGGAGAGCTAAGAAATTGTGTAAATTTTTAGGATAGTGTGGATATATATAGACGAGTAAGGTTGTAGACCCAGTATGTACCTAGATGAAAATAATCGTCACACGAGGATAAAGTGTCCCGATCATTAAACTTAACATACGACTCGAAACACCTATTGTACATTTTTAAGGTCTATATAATAAAGAGATTTCTTATAACTCAAAACAAGAATGTCTGTCAATTTAGTGATCGACCGACTAGTGGAGACTGGGATAGTTCCGAACCAAAAGTCGAAACAATCTCACCCAAAAGGTAATGTGAAGTATCCCAGAGTAACACACGGACGCGTCAAATCCTAAATCAGTTCCTAGATTCCTAGGACGAACCTCTAAAGACACACCGAGGAAGGGGAGGACACGGAACAGTGTGTTCAGGTTTTATGGGAGCGTAGGAACTTGAGACTAGAGGGAAAGGAGGTCAATCGGTCTGACGACGAAAGATACATTCGATATGTAGGAGTGAGTCGTTAGACTTTTCACGAGGAAAAAGGTTTCTTTCGACACCACTCTAAAGTAGAGTCCTTGAAGGGAAGAGAGTTCCTAACGTCGAGACACGACGTGACGGGTTAAACACGTTCGTTAACAAAACATATAAGACGAATCAAAATCTCAACAAATACTCTCCCCCTCCCGAAGGGTCCTCCGACTCACCCATTTCTTAGGAGGATGTTATATCCTCTGCATTCTCTGTACCCAAGTTAGGGATACAGCCCTGCTAGGGGACCTCCTCCCGTACCGTTGGGTGAGGTCATGAGAACGTACCTCTTAGGGTCCCTGTCTCCTCGGACCTCCCGATGTCAGGTGCCCCAGTGTTTCTCAGTCTGTACTGACTCGTGTGTCTTGCACTGTCCCCCTCCTATTAGGAAACCCCGACCGGGACGTCTGAAAATTTTGAAAAATAATCAAACACATTTTTACCCTAAAGACCCAAAACTCAGTACGAATCTTTCCTGGAAGGATTGTTCTCTACCAAATTTTTTACAGAAGATCATGAAAATGATAAATTGAAAAACACAAATTTAGAAGATAAGTCTTAAGTAAAGCCACCTTCCTTATTGTATCTCCCAGGATTGTTACAAAAGGGGTATACGATGCGTCAATAAGATTATGTTTATTGATCTCTCACGGGTGAGGTGGAGACCGAAACTTCAGAAATCACCATATTATTTAAGAACTTACATAATACACATAAACCGTAAAAGAAGACACGGTGACTAAACAATATGTATACATATTTATATGTAGGTACATATAAACAATCATACTTTAACAAAATTAATAACGTCATATTAGACTAAATGATAGATAATCCCAATCAAAAAGAAGTAACAAGAAAAGTCTTTTAAAGACCAACAACAAATTTTAAAGTAGTTGAAATCTTAGTCGAACAGATCAAATTTTTTATGCGTGTTTGTATATATATATATATCTGTACATGCATACAGGGACAGTCTATGAAAATAACTCTAGCACAATCAGGGACAATTTAAATACTTCAATTAACAAAGTGAAGAAAAATTACCGAAAAAATAAAAAGTGTAAATAGACAAATAAAAACCGACACGACTTAGAAACGACGACGCGTGTCCGAAAGAGATCAACACCGCTCCCCCCTCCCCCGATAAGAAAAGCACGGTCCCGAAGAGTGACGTCACCGAAGAACAACGTCTCGTGTCGGAGATCCGAGAGCCGACCCATCGACGACGGGGACCCGAGTGATCAACGCCGCCCGTCCGAAGCAACGAGATTTCGTACATCTTAGAAGGGACTGGTCCCTGACTTGGGTACAGGGAAAGTAGCCGTCCGTCTAAGAATAGGTGACATGGTTGGTCCCTTCAGAATTACCGAAATAAAAAAATATGTTATTTTTAGTGAGTAAAATTCACACGTAATGTTACTGTAGATCATTTAAATCTCAACACGACGGTAGAAATGCGTAAACTCTTTGAAGAGTAGTGGGTTCTTCTAAAGAGACACGGGTAGACGTCGGTGAAGACAAGGAGGGGGAGTCCAGGTCCGTCGTTGGTTGGCCACAAGAGAAAGACAGATATCAAAGGAACAGACCTGTAACGTACACTTACCTTAGTATGCTATACACCAGAAAACGTAGACAGAAAGGGAATCGCATCACGAAAGCTCTAAGTAGAGACAAGGAAAATACACGCAGCCGAGTCTACCATTTCTTAGGTGGACGTTACGTCCTTTGAACCCAAGATAGGGACCCGACCCTTCTAGGGAACCTCTTCCTTTACCGTTGGGTGAGGTCATAAGAACGAACCCCGTGGGGAACTGTTTCCTCGAACCACCCTCAGGCACCCCAGCGTTTCTCAACCTGTACTGACTCGCTGTTTCGTGTGGGGCATCGTACCTGTATGGTGTCAAACAAGCAGGTAGCTTGTCGACTACCCCGACACACGTGACAGAAACAGATTCACATACAAAAGTAAAGAGACCCCATTCTATGGATCCTCACCTTGACAACTCGGTATACCATTTATATAAAAATTGAAAAATTCTTTAACAATCAAAGAATCCCACCGGTGTGGTAGAATGTAAGGGAGGTCGTACACACTCCCAAGGTTAGGGTGGTGAGGGATTGTGAACCATAACGATCAAGATAGAGAAATCACAACTTGGAAAGATTTAACCTTGTATCCGTCGTGTCGGAAGAAACGTAAACTTCACAAAGTCGAGGGAGGGTCGAAAATATCTCAAGAAGTGTATCCAACACGTGTAGAAACACGTGAATAACGAACCCTCTAAATAACCCCCCAATAAGAACATTCTCTTCGTCTTCTATAATTCTCCGCCGTTCTTATATGTCTTCTTGACATGTTTTTTCTAGAAGTGTTGGGTCTATCAGTGCTACCACACTAGTGAGTGGATCTCGGTCTGTAGGACCTTACACTTCAGTTCACCCGGAATCCTTCGTAGTGATGCTTGTTTCGATCACCTCCACTACCTTAAGGTCAACTCGACAAAGTTTAGGACTTTCTACTACGACACTTTCACGACGTGAGTTATACGGTCGTTTAGACCTTTTGAGTCGTCACCGGTGTCCTGACCTTTTCCAGTCAAAAGTAAGGTTAGGGTTTCTTTCCGTTACGGTTTCTTACGAGTTTGATGGCGTGTTAACGTGAGTAGAGTGTACGATCATTTCATTACGAGTTTTAAGAGGTTCGGTCCGAAGTCGTTATGTACTTGGTACTTGAAGGTCTACTAGTTCGACCAAAATCTTTTCCGTCTCCTTGGTCTCTAGTTTAACGGTTGTAAGCGACCTAGTAGCTTTTTCGTTCTCTCAAGGTCTTTTTGTAGATAAAGACGAAATAACTGATACGGTTTCGGAAATTGACACACCTAGGGTTATTTGACACCTTTTAAGACTCTCTCTACCCTTATGGTCTGGTGGACTGAACGGAGAACTCTTTGGATATACGTCCATTCCTTCGTTGTCAATCTTGACCTGTAGCTTATCTGACCAAGCTTTATCCTTTTCCTCATGTAGTTCCGACATATAACAGTGGGACGAATAAATTGAAGATACGTCTCATGGAGTACTCTTTGCGACCCGACCTTCTCTGTGTTTGACCTTAGTTCTAACGGCCCTCTTTATAGTTATTGGAGTCTATACGTCTACTGTAGTGGGAATACCGTCTTTCACTTCTCCTTGATTTTTCGGACAACTACTTTCACTTTCTCCTCTCACTTTTTCAACCGAATGTCGAGTTATAAGTCTTTTGCTTCTAGCACCGTAGACCAGGGTAGTCAAGTACCCTTTATCTACCCCTTTGTCACCTTTGTCACGGTCTGAAATAAAAACCCCCGAGGTTTTAGTGACGTCTACCACTAACGTCGGTACTTTAATTTTCTGCGAATGAGGAACCTTCCTTTCAATACTGGTTGAATCTATCGTATAAGTTTTCGTCTCTGTAATGAAACGGTTGTTTCCAGGTAGATCAGTTCCGATACCAAAAGGGTCACCAGTACATACCTACACTCTCAACCTGACACTTCTTCCGACTCACGGCTTCTTAACTACGAAAACTTGACACCACAACCTCTTCTGAGAACTCTCAGGAAACCTGACGTTCCTCTAGGTTGGTCAGGTAGGATTTCCTCTAGTCAAGACCTACAAGAAACCTTCTTTACTACGATTTCGATTTTGAGGTCATGAAACCGGTGGAGTACACTTCTCAACTGAGTAACCTTTTCTGAGATTACGACCCTCCCCGACCCCCGTCCTCCTCTTCCCCTGCTGTCTCCTACTCTACCGACCTACCGTAGTGACTGAGCTACCATCACTCAGACTCACTTGAGGCCCTCAACCACTACCTGTCCCTCCGGACCGCACGAGGCTAAGTACCCCGGACTTTCTCAGCCTGTGCTGACTCGTTCACTTGACTTGACTAAGAACATTCACCTTATAAAAGAAGATTGAAAAGGTACACGAACGACAAATACGTATCCTTCCGATTCACAAAACCACCCAATGAAGACACAGACTGGGGGATCTCTTTAGGGAGTGACGGACGGTGGAAAAGACCAACGGAGGGAACTTAAAAACGCCTCATTTGTATTAATAAACTGGAGAAGGAAAGAAGAATTTCCCGAGGAAAAAAAAAAAAAAGGAGAACGGATGAAAGTAGTCGATCTTTAGAGTATGTTTCGTCACCACGTCCCGTAACAAAACACGGTCTCAGAGTACCTTGGAAGACAAAGAAGGTCAGTAATGTCTACTCAGACTAAACCCCCGAGTCACGTACACATACACACAGACACACATATTAAAATAGTACGATTACTATACAATTAATCCATGGAGTTTAATCTTCATAAGGAAAAGATTAGACTATTTTCTAAAACAATCATTTACTATTTACGACAGTTTACGGAAAGTTGTAGATAATGTCTAGTACTAAAAAGAAGAAATTATACAATTACATTTCACTCAATTTTATACAGGATTATAGTTCTGAAAGAACAATATATATGTTCAGAGTGAATAAAGACCACTGAAAAAGGGAAAGTTACTAGGACACCTAAAATAAACGATTATAAAATAAAACCTTAAAACGTAACTAAAGAAAAAAAAATGTATTTACTCCAACCCGACACCAAAAGGAAACAACACGGATATCACCAACCAAAAACCGGAGGTGTCTAAGGACTATGTCTTAAACCTTCATAAAGAAGGACGAGATCCGTGACCTCGTCAAGTGTCTCGCATCTTCAATCGCAAATTCGACCGACTAGAGTGGACCCTTCGGTAGGGACGGACTCCGGCCCCAGGGAAGAGGGGTCAGGGTGGTACCCCCGAAGCCCCTACGACCACTTCAAAAATTGTCGAAAGGGTCAAAGAGGACCAGATCAATCTATAAAAGAGGGAACCACGAACAACCGTGGAACCCGAAGGGTCCACCACGGTCACCATTTATTGGGTGGACGGTTACGTCCTCTGTGTTCTCTACTCCCAAGCTGGGGACCCAGTCCTTCTATGGGGTCTCTTCCTTTACCATGGGACGAGGTCATAAGAACAGACCTTTTAAGGTATCTGTCTCCCCGGACTGTCTGATGACAGGTACCCCAACGCTTCTCGACTTGTACTGACTTGTACGTGTGTGAGGAAAAAAAAAAAGGGGATCTATTATAGGTAGAGGAGAACTCAAAAGTCTAAACAAATGTGTCAGTCGGAACTGTCAGGGGAAAAGTAGAACTAGTTGAGTTGGGGAGAGGGGTGCAGAGGTACCTGACTGAATTCCAACAGTAAAAAGACAATCAAATAGTCAAACACTCTTGAAACTGTAAGCCTCTTACGTATGTACGAAGGTCCCTCTTTATTTCATTCTGTGTGTAGTGTAGGGTCTACGGGACTCAGTCGCCCTTGAGTGACCTTTCGTAGGAAATAACCTGTCGGTCCCTGGAACGAGGAGAGACCCTTCGACTTAAGGTTCAAATGTCCGGTCTCACGAAGTCGTACTGGAGTACAGGTGGGTGAGGAAGGGGTAGAAATTTTATTAACTCTTCACTCTAATCCATTCCTTTCGACTGAGTCAAAAAGGATTCTACACCCAACTCACCCAGTCGAGAGGAGGAGTCAAACTGTTCCCAGGTGGACTTGACGAAAGAGAGAAGGTGAAGACAATATTTGAGTCTGAGTGGGAATTTGTTACCGGTAGGAAACTACACCAGTATTGGGGTTGTCTACCGTTCTTCCCCTGACTCGCCACTTCCCCTCGTTTACACGGGGGGGTTTACACGGTGAATTCATATTAACAACAAAGTTCGACTTCCGTCAACACAATCAAAGCCACACGTCGTCTTACTAAGTCCAAATGTACATGCATAGAGATAAGAAAAGAATCTAAGAAAAGGGAAGACCTAATAATGTCACAACTCATCTCAAGGGACACTATGTGTCATCCAGAACAACTAATGGATAAAATATATATCATCACTTATATACCCGAAGGGTCCACCGAGTCTCCATTTCTTAGGTGGACAGTTACGTCCTCTACGACCAAACTAGGGAGTCAGTCCTTCTAGGGGACCTCCTCCTTTACCATTGGATGAGGTCGTAAGAACGGACCTCTTAGTGTACCTACCTCCTCGGAACGTCCAATGTCCCAGCGTTTCCCAGTCTATATGGACTCGTGCACACACGCGTGTGTGTGTATGTGTGTGTCACGTATATACAATTAAGGTCGGAGGATTAAATAGGGACGGGGTGGTTGAAATGGAAAACCATTGGTTTTCAAACAAAAGGTTTAGACACTCAGACAAAACATTTATTCGCGTAAACATAGGAAAAATCTAAGGCGTATATTCGCTATAGTCTACCATGAACACAAAGAGAAAGACTGAGGTGAATCACACTAGTAGAGATCCAGGTAGGTACAACGACGTTTACCGTAATAACAAAAAAAAATACGGACTCATTATAAGTCATTGTATGGTGTAGAAATAGGTAAGTAGACGACTACCTGTAAATCCAACGAAGGTATAGAACCGACAACATTTATTCACGAAGTAACTTGTAACCTCACGTGTATAGAACCAAAAGAGGTCTATATACGGGTCCTCACCCTAAAGTCCTAGTATACTATCGAGACCAAAATCAAAAATTCCTTGGAGATGTGACAAGAGGTATCACTCACGTGGTCAAATGTAAGGGTGGTTGTCACATCCTCCTAAGGGAAAAGAGGTATAGGAAAGGTCACAAATAAAAACCATCTGAAAAACTACCACCAGTAGGACTGGTCAGGGACTCCACCATGAAGTAACATCAAAACTAAACGTAAAGAGATTATTAATCGTCGTCACAACTTACAGAAAAGCACACGAAAAACCATAAAGAACGATAGGCATACAGAAGAAACCTCGTTACAGATAAATCTAGAAGACGGATACAAAAACTAACAAAAAAAAAAAAATTTATATAACTCGACGTACTCGACAAACATATAAAACCTCTAAATTGGGGAACAACCAGTGAAGTAAACGTTTATAAAAGAGGGTAAGACATTCAACAGAAAAACAAAACAAATACCAAAGGAAACGACACGATTTCGAAAATTCAAATTAGTTCAGGGTAAACAAATATAAAAAACAAAAAAGAAATGAGATCCTCCACCTAGTTTTTTCTAGACACTAAACACAGTTCCTCACAAGACGGATACAAAAGGAGATTCTCAAAATATTACAGGTCGAAATGTACATCTAGAAATTAGGTAAAACTCAAATAGAAACACATACTACGATTCCTCACAAGATTAAAGTAAGATTAATGTACATCGACAGGTCAAAAGGGTCTTGGTGAATAACGTCTTTGACAAAAGAGAGGCAACATATAAGAAAGGAGGAAACAATATCTAATCCACCGGTATCCTCGCACCCGAACGGAGACCCGAAGACAGGACAAGGTAAGTAGATATAAAGACAAAAACACGGTCATGGTATGACAAAACTAACGACATAAAAACATCATATCAGACTTCACTCTCTCGGACTAAAAAGATCGAGACAAACAACAACAACAGTAAACAAAAACCGACACTGTGTGTCCTGGAATCAAGGGTTTGGTCCCTAGTTTGGGTACGGGGACGTCACGTTCATACCTCAGAATTGGTGACCCGGCGTCCTTTCAGGGACAAAAAGAAAGAGTTCTAATGAACCCGATAAGTCCCAGAAAACACAAAGGTGTGTTTAACATTTTTAAAAAACAACATTAAGACACTGTTTAAGACAACCATTAAACTATCACTAACGTAAGTTAGACATCTAACGAAACCCATCACATTAGTAAAAGTGTTATAACTAATAAGGTTAGGTTCTTATACCATATAGAGAAACAGACAGACACAACAGACACTGAAAAAAGTACTCATAGAAATGACACAATGTTCATGTCCAGAAAACGGAGGAATCCATCCAAATAAGGATTCATAAAATAAGAAAGGTAACGTCACTATTTACGTTAACAAAGGACTTAATGACTAGAAAGTATAACATTCACATATCTTTACGTTCTCTAAAGACACACAATTGAAATATGGAACGCTGAAATAGTTCAAGTAACTCGAGATCACCAAAAGACCACCGTAGAAATCCTAAGAAACACATATCGTAGTACAGTAGACGTCTGTCACTGTCAAAATGAAGAAAAGGACAAACCTATTTACAACAAAGAAAAAGAAGAGACTAACGACACCGACCCTGAAGGTTTTGATACAACTTATTTTCACCACTCTTACTTATAGGAAACAGAACAAGGACTAGAATCTCCTCTACGAAAGTCAAAAAGTGATACTATAATACTCATACTATAATCGACACTCAAACAGTATATACTGGAAATAATACAACCCTACCCAAAGGAAATACGGGTGAAAGACCTCTCAAACAAACAAACAAAAATTATTATTCACCCACAACTTAAAACAGTTTTCGTAGATGACTCTGCTAGTATACCAAAAATAAAAAGTTAAACAATTACACAACTTAGTGTGATTAACTAAACGTCTATAACTTTTTAGGAACGCACAACTAGGGTTTAAAGGATTGGTAGGGAAGAGAATAGGAAAGAGGACCATTGGTATTCAAGTAAGAGATACAGACACTCAGACAAAGACAAAATATTTATTCAAGTAACCATACCAAAGAAACATCTAAGACGTATATTCCCTTGAGACGAGTTATAATACACCGTCGGACTTACCCCCCCTCAAACCCCCTCTTACCTATGTACATATACATACCGACTCAGGGAGAGGACAGGTGACCTTTGATAGTGTTGTCATAATTAGTAGACATGAGGTCATATTTTATTTTTTTCTTTTTAGGAACGTAGGGACCTATTTAGGGTAAACTAGTACCACATACTAGGAAAATTACACAACAACCTAAGTCAAACGATATAAAACAACTCCTAACACCGCTGATACAAGTAGTCACTACAACCGTACATTAAAAGACACACTATAGAAACAAACCAAAACCATAGTCCCGGAACATCTTACTCAAACCCCCACAAGGAAGTAGACGTCAAAAACCTTTATCAAAGTCTTTCTATGCACACAGTCTTCTTAGAGGAGAGATTTATAAACGATCCTAAGCGGACACTTCGGTAGACCAGGATCTGAAAACAAACAACCCTTAAAAAATTCAGTGTCAAAGTTAAAGTCACGAACACTAACACACAATCAGTGAGTCGACACAGACTGAGAAACGCTGGGACACCTGAAATCGGGCGGTCCGAAGGAACCAGGTACCTTAAGAGGTCCGTTCTTATGACCTCACCCAACGGTAAGGGAAGACGTCTCCTAGAAGGGTTGAGTCCCTAGTTTGGATCCAGAGGACGTAACGTCCGTCTAAGAAATGGTAGACTCGGTGCTCGTTGGGAAAATGAACACTAACCACACAAGTATAAAAGATAAATAAGGACCAATTAAAACCTTCTAACATACGTGGAAGGATTCTTAAACAGGGTTTAAGAGATTCAACAGGAAAATTAAAAGGAGAGTACTAGAAAACATAAAGACACCACAGACAACATTGAAGAGGAAAAAGTAAAGATTAAAATAATTAAACTCGAGACAGGAAAAAAGAAGAACTACTCAGACCGATTTCCAAATAGCTAAAACAAATAGAAAAGTTTCTTGGTCGTAAATCAAAGTAACTAGAAAAGATAACGAAAGAAGTAGAGATAAAGTAAATAAAGACGAGACTAGAAATACTAAAGAAAACAAGACGATTGAAACTCAAAACAAACAAGAAGAAGCAGATCAACGAAAACCACAACATTCCCATCCAACAAATAAACCCTATAAGATCAAAGGACTCCATTCTAATATGACAATATTTGAAGGGAGAATCTTGACGAAAACGATACAGGGTGTCTAAAACTTAGTAGTATATAAGTAAACAGAGATTCATAAAAAACTAGAAGAGAAACTATAGAAATCACTAGGTAACCATCAAAGTATCGTATAACAAATCGGAGGTACACAAACAAAAAACACAAAAAANAAAAAAAAAAAAAACATCAACCAAAGATTAGAACAATTCCTCTCTGGTGAAAATTTTAGACAAATAAGTAACTGCCTGTGAACCCAACGAAAGACAGAAGAAAGAAGGAAGGAAAAATTGGAAATTTTTGAGAATCCCTGTTTTTCGTAGTATTATTAATATTTCTATTAAAATTTTATTTTTATTAGTTTAATTGAATTTTTTTTTTTTGTCGATACACAGTACGGGAAGGATATACCTCAAAGGTAAAAGAAGATAAGGAATGGTCGAAAACAGGTATACGTCAGTAATAATAATGTCTAAAAATACGTGAGAAGGCGAAATGAACCTTCGATTAAGAAAAAATACAATTCTGTAACGGACTACGACTTGAAAAACTGTTTACTCAAGTTCTATCACAAACGTTATGTTCAATTTTTAAAAAAGGGACAACCGACAGAAATTAAAAATAATAGAACTCATTATTTTAATAAAACTTTAGAAAACCTTAGTAAACAGAGGAAAGTGAGGGAGTAAAACCTATTTCCGGGCCCTTACCCGAATAATCCAGTTTCCTTTCTTACCAAAATTCTGAAAGTTTTGGACGATGACTCCAACAAGCATTGACTTTGACGGGAAATGTCTTAAACTCTCCTCCCCAAAACGACTGTCGGAGTTGTCAAGACCCATAATAATTAGTACATAGACAAAATATTACATTATTTAACCCAATACTAATAACAAGAGTAAGTGTAAACTAAAGATCAGAACAATTTACAAGACGGATTACAAATGAGCAGTCGACATAAAAAGATGAAAACTTAATGGAAGAGACTGGGAAATGGTCTAATAGAGTACCTCTCAGTTAAAGTCTCCCTAAATGGACCTGGACGAGAATCGACCGACATCCATATTTGTAAATATCCATAATTTTTTTAAGAAAAAAACCGACACGATCCGAAAGCAACGACGTACCCAAAAAACAAAAAGGAGATCGGCACCACACGTCCGAGGAGTAACGGCACCGAAGGGAACGACACTCGTGTCCGAGATCACACGTGCCCGAAGTCATCAACACCGAAGGTCCGAAATCTCGTGTCCGAGGTATCAACACCGAGTGCCCGATAAATATCCATTAAAAATTACCTTAGGAAGGGACAAAAAGATTTACGGTGTGTACACGTACGTGTGGGTGTGTGTGATGTCTAGTGGTTCATAACGACAACTTAGTCGGACCTCTTCCTCCTAGACACAAGGCAGGACCCCGGGGGGCACGGGGGTCGGGTGACGATCCAAGGACCAGTCACATACGCCCTGTCCCGCCCCTCCGTCCGACCGTTCAGAAAGACGTCAAAGGAAAGACCCGGCCTTTAGGGACTCGGTAACGTGTCCAAATCTTTGGATGTCCACCAACATTTCACACTCGCATCGGTAGAGGTCGGAGGAATCCGGGGACGTAAGGTCTCCAAACGGAAGGTAGTGGGGGAAGGGAGGAGGAGGTCCCGGTTCAAGGTTCCGGGTTGTATCGTGGAGTCACCCACGTAAAGACGAGTCCGTACTCTGCCGAAAACCCAGTAAAACTACGGATAAAAAAAGGAACATAAATATTAAAATTTTTTAGAAAAAATAAACCGACGTGGCCCAGAATCAACCCCGTGTGTCCTAGAAGTTAGAAGTAACGTCGTACACTCTAGAAATCGTACACACGCCTGAGAATCAACACCGTGTACCCTGGATCAAGGGACTGGTCCCCCTGACTTGGGTCCAGGGACGTAACCCTCGTACCTCAGAATCGGTGACCTGGTGACCCCTTCAGGGACAAAACTACGGATAATCCTTTTTTACTTGTTCGTAAGGTGTAATACCAAACCCTATGTCGACTTCAAGTAAATTGAGAAAACATTTCTAGTCTGATGTCCGTGTGGAGCCACTACAGACCCAAGTCAAGGTCTGGTGACTGTATTTCACTCAGTGTCCTTGTAAAACCGAAAGGTGACGAATATTATCAATACAAATATGACATCAGATAACTCACACGTTATGGTAACAAAGATTTTTTTTTTTTTTCTTCGTCACACGTATAGAATTAGTAACGATTTTTTACGATCAACATCATCATTGTAGTGTCTAATGGTATTGTGTATGTTATTAGTACTTTTTCAGACTTTATAACACTCTTAATGGTTTTACACTGTGTCTCTGTGGTTTACTCGCTACGAGACTCCTTTTACCGTGACTGTCTAAAGGAGTTGTGCCCCGACGACGTTTGGAAGGTAAGCATTTTACATTTGTTGGGGAGGTTCGGGGGTTTTACGTCACAGACGTTTCACGTTTCTTTACTCCATACGGATATCTGACAGGTTCCGGTGGCACTTCACCTTCCGTCTACCAACACCACCCCGTCTGCCCGGGTCTAGTCGCGGTCGGACCGGTGGACGATCAGCACACTGGAACCCGTGCACGGGACCCGAGAGACTCGGACGACGGCGACGACGAAGACCATGAGTCCCTAGCAGGTGTGGAGTGACCCAATAATATTTCAGTCTCCCTTCTCGTTTACACAAAACTTCTCGTCTCGAACCTGAGACCTCAGAAGACCAACATTATTGGT
>SJYO01052794.1:6349108-6412032 GCA_006410555.1 Capra ibex
GGGGGGGGGGGGGGGGGGGGCTCACACCCTTACTCGTCCTGGTGTAGGGGGTAAACGTAAGTGACGACCTTTCAGATTTTGGGAGAGCCCAAGGAGAAAGATTTGAAGTGACTCGTGGACGACACACGGTTCCTAATGTACACCCCTCCGGTTCCTGTCGACTCTTGACCGTAGACCGAAAGACCATCGGGGCTCGGAATACCGACTGTCGAGTGGGTGACGAGACCTGAGAACTAAGCCACACCTCCCACAGAACCCCCGGGGGATGACCACTCACCCAAAGTGTCGGTGGGTGCGGAGGGGGGAGGTGGGGTAGGGAGGTCACCTTGTCGGCTGAGGTGGTTAGATTGTGTACACACGAACCTAAGACGGTCGAAATTAAAAAGTTCCCGTTGCGGAAGGGGGTTTCCTTCACTTGTTGAGACGTCCGACATGGGAACCCCCGACTTACGGGTCTCGTGTCCAGGTACCTTTGGCCAGGGGGCCTTGTAAGTCGGAATCTTTGTCCTAGATACGGTTCTCCCTTCGTGGGTCGGTCCGAAACTAATTCCCTAAACCCTGGTAGGCAAGGGGAGTTCCTTGGAGTCCGGAGTCCCCTTCGGTTAGGGTTCGATCCTTCTGGACCCCGTCGGACTGAGTATGTCGTCTCCGAAGTCTTTATCGTCGGTCCGCTCACTTCTTTATAGCGTCCGCTCTTGTCAAGGCTTCACCGTAAGGGAGAGGTCTCGCCCTTGGTCGCCCGGTCCGACAGAGGACCTAGTGTCCCGTCCACGACTCCCTCTGCCTCTTCATAGGTCTGGTCACTCCCGAGGTAGCGGGGGTCTCCATAAAGTTTTAGTGATTGTCGGGAAGAAAGGACCTAGGTAGAGTCAGGACTAGAAGAGACTGAATGACCATAAAACACGAGTAGTAAGATGGGGTCTGTTCTTGGAACTGGAACGACCTACTCTACTCTAACATCGACCTACTCTACCCTAACACCGTCCTCTCCTTCAGAGTCTAGAAACCGTTCGGACCACGACCGAGTCCGTCTTAGAGTTTGACGTCTCTTTTCTCCTCTCTTCATATTACGAAACATCTGGGTCTCCTGTCCCTTGAGGGACAAAGGACCCCCGAGAACAATGTCGGGGACCGTGTGATGTCCGGGTCGTCCCAGTCCGGAGTTCACCGGGGGTAATTTTCCCATAGAGGGGGAAAATTACTCCTCTACCAAGGGTCGGACCCTCTCCTGACCTGGGGTTGTGGACTACGAAACCCTCATGTCTACTACATGGGTTTCAACCACCCATTCACCCATTTTCTTAGACGGACGTTACGTCCTCTACGTCCAAACTAGGGACCCAGTGCTTCTAGAGGACCTCTTCCCTTGGGTGAAGTCATAAGAACGGACTTCTTAGGGTACCTGTCCCCTCGGACCACCCGATGTCAAGTCCCCCAGCGTCTCAGTCTGTACTGATTCGATAGATCAGTCAACCACTTCCCCCTCAAGTCCTCGACTTAGGACTACCTCTCTCCCATAGGTCCAGTACTTTCGTCATCCCTATAAGTCTACAAAGACCTTGAGTCACTGGAGACCTACTGAAGAGACGTGAAAATCTTTCTCGGTGTCGGAATGGGGAACCTAGAGGTCAAGTGAGACTTCGTTCCTGGAGAAGTTAAATCCCCAGTGTCTGGGTCCGTCTAGAGACGTGGAGAGACTCGTTCTGCGGTAGTCGTCCACTCAAACATTTATAAAAATTTTTATAAATAATTAAAACTGACACGGCCCAGAATCGACGTCGTGTGACCTAGATACTAGAACCAACACCGTGTACCCTAGAAATCAACGTCGGTACGTCCTAGATCGAAGGACCGGTCCCTAACTCAGACCCGGGGAGACGTCACCCTTACGTCTCAGAATCGGAGACCTGGTGACCCCTTCAAGATCGTCCACTCAAAATTAGAGACAAAGAAAGAAAAAGACCAGAGACACACTACCCGAGTAGTTATATTATACTTTATTTTCGTCTCTGTTCTCACGGACAGAGGAACGGTTGGACGAAGACTACAAACAGGTAGTCGATACTACAATTTCCGACCCATGGTTTATGGAGTTCAATGGTCCAATTCCTTCCAGGGAGAGTTGGGAGTAAACGATTCTCTTACAAATTTCCTTTCACACTCGTAGTCTCTTCGAATAACTTGCGACAAGACAGTAGACAGCTATAAGATAGAAACCAAGAAAAAGTCCGTACTATAATGGGGAAATTATCAAAGATCGAGGGACGGTCTTACGTGTCACACACGACCTTTTCGGGTGAAGACCTAAGGAGAAACACAGATAACAGACCAGACGTGTCCAAGAACGAGATTCTTAAAACAGAGGAATTCACATAAATAAGAAAGAATTATTAATGTCACCAACATTCATGTCACAAATCAACATAGTGGTACGGATCGTATACTTTGTCCACGAGTCATTCAGAGTAAGTCTCCAAAAATCAACACCGTTTTATACGTATTGTTTTTTCGACTGGTAGAATTGTCCAGCCATCACCATTCAATGAAAGTGAAACAACACGTTTGTTGAGGGTAGAGTCCTTGGGAAAAGTAGAACGTTTTAACTTTGGAACAGGGGTAATTTGTTGAGGGTAATAGGGGAATCTGGTCGAGTACCGTTGGTGGTAGGAGATACTGAGACTGTTGACATCCACGGAACATATTCCCCTGAGTCTCTCGTAACCAGAGAAACACTGACCGGATAAAGTGAATCGTAGTACCGGAGCTTCAAGTCGGTCCGACACGACACAGTATTAACGGAAGGAAAAATTCTGACTTATTATAAGGTAACATGTGTGTGTGTATAAAACGAATAGGTAAGTCAACAACTACCTGTGAGCCCAAGAACTTTGAGTGCCGATAACACTTCTTACTACAAGACTGTCAGCATGTTTGTAGAGAAACTCTGGGACGAAAGTGAAGAAAACACTGTAGTATGGGTCTTCACCTTACTGACCCAGTATACCATTAAATTAAAAATTAAAAACCCCCGTGACGGTACGACCAAAGGTATGACCAACGTGGCAAAATGTAACGGCGGTTGCCACGTGTTACCAAGGTTAAAGAAGTGTAGGAACGGCTGTGACAAGAGATTCAAAGCCTGTCATCGGTGGGATTACCCACACTTAAACATAGAGTAACACTAAAACTAAGTGTAAAGGGATTACTACTCCCTATAACTCGTAGAAGAGTGCATGAATAACCAGTAAACATATAGCACAAACCTCCTTGCAGATCAGTTCAGGAAACTGGTTACAAATTTGTCCAAAACAACAACTCAACATCCATAAGAAACAGATAAACCTTATAATTGGGGGATAGTCTATTACTAAACGTTCACAAAGGAGGGTAAGGTGTTGAACGGAAAGAGGAGTCAACTAGCACAGTAAAGTGTGCGTCTTCAAAAATTAAAACCACTACAGGCCAACCAGATAAATGAGAGCAAAATTTCTAAGTACAGATGAAAACCGACACAACCCAGAGGCAACGACGTGCACTCGAAAGAGATCAACGCGCGTGCCTGAAGAGTGACGCCCCCGAGGAGAACGACGGCTCGTCGCGGCCCGTGGGTCCGAATCGACGTGTGTGGTGCACCCGAGAAGAGCCTCGTCCCTAGCTCGGGCACAGGGGACGTCACCGTCCGTCTAAGAGTTGGCGACCTGGGGGTCCCCTCTGGGGGGGAATACAAAGGAACATTCTCAAAATGTCAAAATCAAGATTATAAATACATAAAATAGAGAAAACTCAATTACGAAATTATATTGTAATCTCTACTAGCACACAAAAGGGGGGCAGTAAGACAATGATACCACGTAACGTAACTAAAAGACACAACTTGGTGGCAGCGTAAAGTCCTTATTTGGGTGGACCAATACTACTTATTAGGAAAATTACACGAGAACTTAAGACAAGCGGTCATGTCAACAGGGAGTCATAGGTCAACCGGAGTCCTGGAGGGTACCTATGGTTCTAGACACCTACGAGTTAAGGGGATATATTTTACTACATTATAAACGTATGTCGGGTACATGTAGGAGGACATAGTAAATTTATTAGAGATCCAATGAATCTTATGAATTTATGTTACATTTACGATACATTTATCAACGGTCGTACGTTGTTGAAGTTCTAAACGAAAAACCTTGAAAAGGCCTAAAAAAAAAATTACTTTATAAAAGTTAGATATCAACTAACTTAGACACCTACACCTTGAGTATCCATATCTCCCGGTTGGCATAAAAAAAAAAAAAAACTCCTAAAAACGTAGTCATAAGTAGTCCCTATAACAAGACATCAAAAGAATTTCATAGGAACAGACCGAAACCATTGTTCTATTAAGACCGGAGTATTTTACCTAAATTTCTACACGGGAGACGAAGTTGAAAAACATTCTCGAACTCTTTCGAACTAAAGTTAAGGGATTTAGGAGCCATCTTAAGTGATCTCTCCGGTAGACCAGGACCCGAAAGGAAACAACCCTCCAAAAACTAATGACTAAGTTGAACGAACGATCAATATCTAAAGAACTTCTAAGTCAAAACCGTCCATTATACAAAGATCCTTAAATAGGTAAAGTAGAACTAACAGGTTGAGTAGTATGTTCACAAGTATCATGAGAGAGTATTAGGAAAAATCAGGATATTTTTAGTTAACATTACAAGGACTAAAGTGAAACCTAAAAATGAATGAACCCAGAAGAGAGAAAAATTTAATCAGTTAGATCGATTTCTAAACAGTTAAAACAACTAGAATTTTTTTTGTGTTGAAAACCAAAGTAACTAAAAGTAAAAAGATGAAAGATGAAGTAAATAGAGACTTGATTAGAAGTACTAAAGGAAGAAAGACGTTCGAAACTAAAGGAGAAAAGTTCTTAGGAATCCTTCAAACCAACAACTAAACTCGAGGAAAAAATTACATTCCTAAATGTCGATATGTAAAGGAAGAATCGTGACGACGACGACGACGACGATTCAGCGAAGTCAGCACAGGCTGAGACACGTTGGGGTGTCTGCCGTCGGGTGGTCCGAGGGGGCAGGGACCCTAAGAGGTCCGCTCTTATGACCTCACCACAAAAGGGAGTTAAGGTATCAAAAGTAAACAGAGTTCTATAAAAGATTAAATCGGACATAAATGGTAACCCACAAACTCGTACAATTAAAACATATTAAATACTAAACAGGTCAAAAAGGAAGACGACAAAGACCAAAGAAACACTGACTTTTTCTCAAACATACTGAACTTTAAAATCTCCAAATAATTCTGAACAAGATTGGACCTGTGACTTGTAACTTTTGTTACGACTCTTGTGAACTCTTGTTACGACGATAACCCACTTCACAAGGTACATATATATATACATATAGAGTCCAGACCGACTAGACGTCACAATAAGTTTAAGAGACAAAGGAATAATTAGAAGAAAAACCACCAAGATAGGTAATAACTTCACATGGGAGAAAGTCAATGATAAACATACCTTATGGAAGAAGGGGTAGGAAAGGGAAAGTTGTACACACACAGGAATCTAGATTTCACTCAGAGAACTTCTGTCGAGTTTAATAAGTTAAAAAGTCGAGAACTTGAACAAATAATAATATTAAAGATGAAGAAACAACTCTCAGAGTAAAAAGAGTATGTAATAAAAGGATTAAAGTGAATCAACCGAGGGTAGAAAGAAGAGGAAGTCGAACAACTCGTATAAACTCTTCAACAAAACTTTGGATAGTCATTCATTGTCCGGAAACAAAGAACTCTCAAAGACCTCTAGATGACAAAGAGACTTGCCCGGGTCAGAGGGACGAAGAAACGTACAGAACGGTAGAAAACAACCTTGTCCCGTAAACTTTTTTGTGGGTGGAGAGGGTAAGAAACGTCTGACGGGGACAAGTCCCCTTCCGGAAGTGATTAGTCGGACCATACTTTCAAGTCCCAAGAAAGTTTATGAAAGATCTCCCAAAGAGAAGGGACCCGGCCAGACACATACGAAATTGAGGTCTAAGGGTCGTCTGATCGACAGAGTGGGGGTGAAGAGGCCCTAAATCTATGTCACAACATAGGCAGACAGGTATTAGAACGGGGGTCAGTGGACGTCCGGACGTCTGAGAACCGTCGACAGAGACCGTCGTCGTGGATGGGGACGAAAGTCGTTGGTGGGTGTACTATAGGTTTGGTGCGGTCGGAAGAGTAGTGGTGACTCCGTCTCTGTCCTTGGACACGGGACCGTCTAGGGTCTGTTCAGTCGTGTAACGTTCGGTCAAGGTAAGCAAAGGAAGATGGGGTTTCGTCCTCGGTCCTTGGTTGACGGAAGAGACTCTCACATGCCCCTTCCGTTCGTTTTTTTGTACGACACTTTAAAGGATGACAAACCTCACTCTGCAAAAGAGTCAGTCCGTGAGTGAACCAACAACGACGACGAATCGACCAAAGATCCCAAGAGTGTTTCGATGAGACCAGGCAAATAACAAGGTATCAGTCACAAAGGTGTCTCCTTATTCCTAAACATCTAAAGATCGGGCGGCGGAACGACTACAGTGAGAGACTAGAAGGGGGACCTAAAACTAGTTCTATAAAGGTTTCGTGGTAAAAAACGACAGAACAGGTTGTAATAATCTATAGGATGGTCTTCCTAACAGGACTTATCAGATTTGACGGATGAAATCATGTGACAAGAATTTATGGTAGGAACTCAAGGTCTCTAATGAAGGTCAACCAGTACTACAAGAGAATCGAATACAGAGTTGTGTAAAAACTTAAAGTGAGTGATTGTATAATGATTGTAGATGTAAGTTCAAACGTCAACCCGAAGATTGAAAGGAGAGAACGGGAACTCAACAGCAGAAGGTAGTCTATTATGATTAAAGTAATTTTACTCAACCCTTCTCCTCCCAAAGTAAAAATATAAGACCTTGTCAACACCATGTAATAATGTTGAACGGATATTTTGATAGACCCGGACGACAAAATATAAATTAAAATTTTAGATAAAATTTTATTAATATCTAACCCTCCTTCAAGTTTCTATCATAACCGAAAGGCCCACCGCGATCACCATTTCTTGAATGGACGGTTACGACCTCCACGTCTAAACTAGGGACCCAACCTTTCTAAGGGGACCTCTTCCCGTACCGTCGGGAGAGGTTATAAGAACGGACCTCTTAGGGTACCTGTCTCCTCGGACCGTCCGATATCAGGTATCCCAACGTTTCTCAACCTGTCCTGACTTCGCTGAATCGTGTGTGGTGTTTCTATCATCTCTACAGGACACATAGAAAATGGGGTGAGTGGGGTCACAAATTTAGAAGGTGTTAATATCATGTTATTGCTTTGGGTCTGTGACTGTAACACATATCAAGACACTGTAAAACGGTGTCAACACCTAAGTACATTGGTGGTGGTAGTTTGATGTCTTGACAATGTAGTGGTGTTTGTAGAGGGAAAAAGATGGGATAACCTCAGTGCGGGTGAGGAGGAGGGTCACCGATGATTAAACAAGTAAAAATATTAAACATCAAAACTCTTACAATGTTTTAGTATGTCGCGTACTAGGAACTTAAACAGAAAAAGGTAAGTACGAAACCTCTAGGCAGGTTCAACAATAGACATAGTTATCAAACAAGGGAAGATAACGACTCACCATAAGGTCTCATACCTACATGGTCTTAAACAAATTGATGCATGACTGGCATCCGATAAAACCACCAATGTTCAATGTTCAACGAGTTGTAAGAGGTTTGGTCCGAAGTTATCATGTACTTGGTACTTGAAGGATGGTTCAACCTAAAGCTTTTCTGTCTTCCTGGTCTCTAGTTTAACGGTTGTAAGTAACCTAGTAACTTTTTCACTCTCTTATGGTCTTTTTGTAGATGAAGACGGAGTAATACGGTTTCGGAAACTGACACAAGTCAAGTCAGTACAGACTGAGAAACGTTGGGGTACCTGACGTCGTACGGTCCGGAGGGACAGGTAGTGGTTGAGGGCCTCAGATGAGTTTGGATACAGGTAACTCAGCCACTACGGTAGGTTGGTAGACTAGGAGACAGGAGGGGAAGAGGACGGGAGTTAGAAAGGGTCGTAGTCCCAGAAAAGTTTACTCAGTCGAGAAACGTAGTCCACCGGTTTCATAACCTCAAAGTCGAAGTTGTAGTCAGGAAGGTTACTTGTGGGTCCTGACTAGAGGAAATCCTACCTGACCAACCTAGAGGAACGTCAGGTTCCCGGAGAGTTCTCAGAAAAGGTTGTGGTGTCAAGATTTCGTAGTTAAGAAGCCACGAGTCCAAAGAAATATCAGGTTGAGAGTGTAGGTGTGTACTGGTGACCTTTTTGGTATCGGAACTGATATACCTGGAAACAACCGTTTCATTACAGAGACGAAAAATTATATGACAGATCTAACCAGTATTGAAAGGAAGGTTCCTCATTCACAGAAAATTAAAGTACCGACGTTAGTGGTAGACGTCACTAAAACCTCGGGTTTTTTTATATCGGTGATAAAGGAGTAGATAAACGGTACCTTACTACCCTGGCCTACGGTACTAGAAACAAAAGACTCACAACTCGAAATTCGGTCGAAAAAGTGAGAGGAGAAAGTGAAAGTAGATCTCCGAGGAAATCAAGGAAAAGTAAAAGACGGTATTCCCACCACAGTAGACGTATAGACTCCAATAACTATAAAGAGGACCGTTAGAACTAAGATCGAACATGAAGGAGGTCGGGTCGTAAAAAGTACTACATGAGACGTATATTCCATTTATTCGTCCCACTGTTATATGTCGGAACTGCATGAGGAAAAGGATAAACCTTGGTCAGAGAACAAGGTACAGGTCAAGATTGACAACGAAGGAATGGACGTATGTCCAAAGAGTTCTCCGTCCAGTCCACCAGACCATACGGTTAGAGAAAGTCTTAAAAGGTCAAATAACACTAGGTGTGTCAGTTTCCGAAACCGTATCAGTTATTTCGTCTTTATCTACAAAAAGACCTTGAGAGAAGGAAAAAGTTATTAGGTAGCCTACAACCGTTAAACGAGAGACCAAGGAGACGGAAAAGATTTTGGTCGAACTTGTAGACCTTCAAGTGTCAAGTGCATAACGACTTCGGACCGAACGTCTTAAAATTCGTAGTGAAATGATCGCACACTCAACTCACGTTAACACGCCATCAAACTCGTAAGAAACCGTAACGGAAAGAAACCCTAACCTTACTTTTGACTGGAAAAGGTCAGGACACCGGTGACGACTCAAAAGGTGTAAACGACCGTATAACTCACATCGTGAAAGTGTCGTAGTAGAAAGTCCTAAACTTTGTCGAGGTGACCTTACGGTAGTGGAGGTGATCGAAACAAGTATCACTACGAAGGATTCCGGGTGAACTGAAGTGTAAGGTCCTACAGACCGAGATCCACTCACTAGTGTGGTAGCACTGATAGACCCAACACTTCTAGAAAAAACATGTCAAGAAGACACATAAGAACGGTGGAGAAGAATTACAGAAGACGAAGACAATCCAGGTATGGTAAAGACAGGAAATAACACGGGTACACACGTACTTTACAAGGGAACCATAGAGATTAAAAGAACTTCTCTAGAGATCAGAAAGGGTAAGATAACAAAAGGAGAAAAGAAACGTAACTAGCGACTTCTTCCGAAAGAATAGAGAGGAACGATAAGAAACCTTGAGACGTAAGTTTACCCATATTGAAAGGAAAAGAGGAAACGAAAAGTGAAGGGAACAAAAGTGTCGATAAACATTCCGGAGGAGTCTGTCGGTAAAACGAAAAAACGTAAAGAAAAAGAACCCCTACCAGAACTAGGGACAGAGGACATGTTACAGTGCTTGGCGGTAGGTATCAAGTAGTCCGTGAGATAGTCTGGATCAGGGAATTTAGATAAAGAGTGAAGGTGACATACCAGTATTCCCTAAACTAAATCCAGTATGGACTTACCAGATCACCAAAAGAGGTGAAAGAAGTCAAAGTCAGACTTAAACCGTTATTTCTCAAGTACTAGACTCGGTGTCAGTCGAGGGTCAGAACAAAAACGACTGACATATCTCGAAGAGGTAGAAACTGACACACCTAGTGTTGTTTGACACCTTTTAAGAAGTTCTCTACCCTTATGGTCTGGTGGAATGGACGGAGAACCCTTTAGACATACGTCCAGTTCTTCGTTGTCAATCTTGACCTGTACCTTGTTGTCTGACCAAGGTTTAACCCTTTCCTCATGCAGTTCGGAAATATAACAGTGGGACGAATAAATTGAATATACGTCTCATGTAGTACACTTTACGGTCCGAACTACTTCGTGTTCGACCTTAGTTCTAACGACCCTCTTTATAGTTATTGGAGTCTATACGTCTACTGTGGTGGGAATACCGTCTTCCGTTTCTTCTTGATTTCTCGGAGAACTACTTTCACTTTCTCCTCTCACTCTTTCGACCGAACTTTGAGTCATAAGTTTTTTGCTTCTAGTACCGTAGACCAGGTACTAATACCGTAGTGAGGTACCGTTTATCTACCCCTTCGTTACCTTTCACTGTGTGAAATAGAGGAGCCCAAGGGTGTAGTGACGTCTACCACTGACGTCGGTACTTTAATTCTGTGAACGAGGAACCTTCTGTTCGACACTGGTTGGATCTGTCGTATAACTTTTCGTCTCGGTAATAAAACGGTTGTTTCCAGGTAGATCAGTTTCGATACCAAAAAGATCATCAGTACATACCTACACTCTCACCCGATATTTTTTTCGACTCGTGGTTTCTTAACTACGAAAACTTGACACCACAACCTTTTCTGAGAACTCTTAGGAAGGAACGTTCCTTTAGTTTGGTCAGGTAGGATTACCTCTAGTCAGGACTTATAAGTAACCTTCCTGACTACCGACTTCGACTTTGAGGTTATGAAACCGGTGGACTACACTTCTTGACTGAGTGACCTTTTCTGGGACTACGACCCTTTCTAACTTCCACCCTCCTCTTCCACTGCTGTCTCTTACTCTACCAACCTACTGTAGTGACTGAACTACCTGTACTCAAACTCGTTCGAGGTCCTCAACCACTACCTGTCCCTCCGGACCGCACGACGTCAAGAACCCCAACGTTTCTCTGTGTTGACTCGCTGACTTGACTTGACTTATTATCACGATACGTAGTATGTGTCCAAAGAAACACTTGTGAACAAAAGTAAAGAGACCCTATTATAGGTGCTTACGTAAACGACCTAGTGTATCATTCACATACAATCGAAAGAAGGGTCACTGACATCGTAAAATGGACGGGTGTCGTTATACACTCTTGTTCAAAGAGGTGTAAGAACGGGCGTAAACCATGACGGGGACAAAAAGTAAAATTGACAACATTATTCACATATTTCACAATAGAGTAAGAGGATGACCGACCATGACGACTTATAGAAAAGTCCACGAATAAACGGTAGCACCCACTTTACAAAGGTGCACAGAACAGGTAAAAGATACATCTAAAAAAAAAATGAATTTAAATAAAAATCAAAAAAAAAAAAAAATTCTTTTCTTTGTACCAATAGTTTCCCCTTTCACTATTTAATCTCCTCAAACCCTAATCATATAGGTGTGATGATGTACATTTATATTGCCTATTGTTCCCGGACGACATATCGTGTCCCTTGATTTAAGTTATAGCACAGTATTTGATATTACCTTTTCTTGGATTTTTCTCACTATATATTTATATGTGTGTGTATATTTGACTTGGTGAAACGACATGTGGACTTTGGTTGTGTTGTAACATTTAGTTGATATAAAGTTATCTTTGAAAAGTTACCCTCCTATTAACGAAATGTCACGACCCACCCAAAGACGGTATATCGCATTTGGCCGGTACTCGTGTGTGTACAGGGGAGGGAGAACTCGGGGGAGGTGCGCGGGTAGGGGGGTGGGGGTCCGGCACCGTCTCGAGACTCGACTCGCGGGACACGAACGTCGTCGAGGGGAGGTACAGGGGAGGGAGAACTCGGGGGAGGTGCGCGGGTAGGGAGGGGTGGAGGTCCGGCACCGTCTCGAGACTCGACTCGCGGGACACGACACGTCGTCGGCGGGGATCGGTCGGTAAATGTATACCACCACGTATGCGTAGCCGCGGTGAGAGCTGACCGGGAAGAGACGACGCGGGTGTTCAGACGAGAGACACAGAGACAAGGACGGGATGTTTATCCAAGTAGTCATGGAAAGAGGGTCGGGAGCATACATACGTAATTACAGACTTTAACAAAAAGAGAAAGACTGAATGAAGTGAGACGTATTGTCCGAGATCCAAGTAGGTGTCAATTTAAAACTCTGAACAAGGACATAAGATCTATACCCAGGAAACAGTCCATAGACCAAACGTTCATAGAAGAGGGTCCTAAAACAAGAGGCTAAGAAGACTGTCCGTTGTCGTCTGTTAAAACTACTTCAGGCTAAATGACTAATGAAAAAAAGAGAAAACACTTAGTCCGAAACGCACAGTACAGATTGTTGAGAAGTGATTTGGCATGGAGAACAGAAAGTCTCCACGTAAAGTCGGACGTCTACGTCACTTAAATTGTCGATACTCTACGAAAATCTAAAAATTATAAGGATGAGGTTAGTCAAACCCGTCTAACATAAAAAGACCCGTTATGAAACAAAACTTTCTATAGTCGTTTCAACTCGGGGGAAGACTTCGGACAGCAAAACCGAGGAACAAGGATCGTGATAAATAAACACGCAGGGAAAAAAAGGAGAGAACTTGGTAGCATAACAAGTAAAGAAGGATTAAGTAATTAAAGGAAGACGAAAGGAACCAGATGTGGTCCCTAGTCGGTTGCAAAAGACAGTTCTCGGTCTATCATTTATAAAATCCGAACCACCGACCTCTCAGAACCAGTGTTTATGAGGCGTAGTGTCGTGTTTTCGTCGGTGTTTGTCGTTCACTCACTGACACGTGCCGGCACAGGGAGTCGTGATTACCTGTTGAGTGGTTACTGTAAAAGTCCGTCAAGTCACGACCTTCACAGGGTAGAATTGATAGTGGACTTGACCCGTATCTTATATTCAACTGTTAATAAAAGAGAATTACGATATTTCTGAATAAGGTGGTAGAAGACAGTAACGACCATTCTCTTACCAAGGAACTTTTTAGTGGAGAAAAGGTAAGCAAAACCACCGAAACTCCTGGAGACGAACCCGAAAGGCGTCAAGGTACGCAGTACCATCTCCAAATAAATGTCACAAACCCTTTGTGACACGAAAAAACACCCCCGACCCGCACGGTGTGTCGTACACCCTAGAATCAGGGGACTGGTCCCTAGTTTAGGTGCACGGGACGCAACCTTCGAGCCACAGAATTGGTGACCTGACGGGCCCCTCAGAGTGACACGAAGGACCTAGACTCTTGAAAGAGTAAGATTTTAAGAGTGCAGTAGAAGGAGAAGAGTATAAAAGGTCAATTAAAAGAGAAAACGATAATCGTTAAATGACTGGTCTCTACTTAATTATACAAAAACAATGGATTTACAATATTTTACAATATCTTATAACTGTGGATAGTTATAAATGAATGTATTGTTTAACGGTCGGGGTCCGTAACCAAAGACCTTTTTAGCGGACCAAGTTATTACACAACAGAATTTAAAGACACTTATAAAAAAGTAAAGATCTTTAGTCAAGACCTTAACACGAATAGAAACTATTAGAAAATAAGATCGTAGGTTTTCAGAACCTCTTTCTGAAAGAGGAACTGGTCTGAGATGAGTCCGAGGAAATCTTGGGAAGAGTTGATCCAGGACTGAAAACCCGAAGTACAGAAGCAACAGGTCAAAGTCGTCCAGTCAGGGAAATAGTCCTAGAAGGTCTCGACTAGTGGAACTGGAGACGTTGACCCACTACAGACTAGAGGGATCGGACGGAAGTCGTTGTAAAGACAATCCAGTCAAATCGGTCTTAGAGGGGCTGGGGACTAGAAAGGAAAATCATTAGAAGGTAGGTGACTGGGGGAGAGGGGGGACGAGGACCTGAGATTTACGGGTGAAGAGGAACAATTCTCTACTCGGGTCAGAAAGACGGGGATGACGTCACCAGGGACGTAGAGGTCCGGGGGTCATTTCGGACGGATTGACAGGAGAATGTCCGCAGTGCTTGTGAACGAGGTCATAGTCCCTGGGTGCCGGTGACAAACGACGTCAGACCCATCACCCTGTGCTCGGTACCCTTAACGTGTGCTGAACCAACGTCCACACGGGCTCCCAAAGGTCTGGAACATCCCACACATGTAAGTGTAGATTCCCTTCCGGACACCGACACTAAAAGTCGTTGACGGAAACGTCGACGGACTGGAGGGGTTCGAGAGCAGAGGACGTGGTCTCCAGTGGTCCGAGTGATCTGGCTCAAACCCCGGAGAAAAACAGAAAGAATCATTGAAAGAATTATTGAGGACCCTGAAGGGACCAATCCCTCGACCTCGGGTACACGGTGTTGCTTCTGGACCGGGTCGGTTTATTTTCAATTTAAAAAAATTTTTTCACGAGGAAACGTGTATTGAAACGAAACGGAGAATCGAGTGACATGTTGTTGACTCACACACAGGAGCCCCGTCTTCGTTTCTCTCTCCTTATCCAAAAGGGGGACCCTACCTTCGTCCCCTAGTCTCACGAACGACCGTCCCGGTGAGTGGCGTAACACCTCCGTCCAGGTACCCGTGCTTCGGGGACCGTGTGTCCACCTACATCCGCCGCCGGTCCCACGTTCGTCCGACCACGAAGACCCACGGTGTCCACAGGGCCCGCGTGTCCGACTCCTTCCCACAACCCAGGTGGACTTTAGGCCGTGGGTCTCAGTCACAGGGACGGGTGGTGTGGGGCCTCTCATCGTGTCTCCTCCCCGTATCCGATATAACCCCGCTCCCAGAGGAGGCGGGACGCCAGGTGGACGACGTACCGGAGGCGCCGGCGTGTGAGTGGTGAGGCTTCGTCGAGCGGTCCGACCTCACCCCCAGCACCTTCTTCCGGACCGTCCACCCCGAGACAAGGTCCGTGCGGCCGACTCAGAAGAGGTGCCGAGACGTCAGTGGTCGGTGGACCCCCGCACTTGGGTTCTGAGTCCGGAGGACGGACCTGGAGACAGAGGACCCGCGGAGGTGACTCACGGGGTCGGCGTCCTCCCCTGGTGGTGGGGGAACCTGATCCTACCTCTTGGAGACTTAGGGGCCTCTACTCCAGGGGTGCGACGAGTCCACGTGCCGGTTAGGTGTGCCTACCAAGGGAGAGGTGGGGGTCATAGGATCACTACTACGGGTCCGGACGTCTTCCCGCCCGACCGGTCGTCGAGTGGACGGTCCGGTCCCACTTGAGGAGGTCCGACGACCGGTGGCACGGCAGGCCGTCGTAGTCGAGCAACGGTCGGAGCAACAGTAACCACGGGTCCTCCGGCCGTCTGTCCGGACACCCCGTCCCCTCCGTCCTACCCGACACTCTCGGACTACCGGTCCCAGTACCCGTACCGGTCTGGGACGCAGGAGGTTCCGACTGAAGGGATTTGTGGTCGGGACCGAGACTTGGAAGAGAGGTCTCCCTCTCCTCTTATTCCTACCACTCCCTTCGCAGACAAGGGGAGGGCCCGGGAAGGGACAGGTGACCGGGAGAGGGCTCACCGACCCTACGTTCGAGAAGTCACAAGGACCCTACCGGGTTGGTCCAGTTCCCCTCTCCCGTCTTGCATCCCAGTCTCGGGACCCGAGTTTTGGACCGTGGCAACGAACTCCGACCCCCGTACCCCCACTCGTCTCACTGTACCCAGTGGACAGGGTCCCCTGTTGTCACCCCCGTAGTCTCCTCTTCCTCGACTGGTACGGCACGTCGAGGATTTTGTCCCGTCGACAGTTGGTCGGCCGACGTAGGTCTCAACATGTGGGGAGTCAAGCTAGGGACCCAGTCCTTCTAGGGGGGACCTCCTTCCGTACCGTTGGGTGAGGTTATGAGAACGTCACGTCGAGGATTTTGTCCCGTTGACAGTTGGTCGGTCGACGTAGGTCTCAACATGTGGGGAGTCAAGCTAGGGACCCAGTCCTTCTAGGGGGGACCTCCTTCCGTATCGTTGGGTGAGGTTATGAGAACGGATCTCTTAGAGTACCTGTCTCCTCGGACCGTCCGATATCAGGTATCCCAGCGTCTCAGTCTGTGCTGACTTCGCTGGATCGCACGTGTGTGACGGACTCCATCCCCGACAGCGTCGTGACTGACACTAATTTCGACCTTCTCTACTCGAAACGTGGAGAAGGTCAAGACCCGACAAGACTATAGACGAGTCCAACACTTGGAGGTCCTGGTCGTCTCCGGGTTCTCGTAGGGACCCGGAGGGTGGGAGTGGGAGGGTTCCTGTGCCTCATTGACGGGCGACTCTAGCCAGTCGGAGTCGGGGCCTTCGACTGACGTGACTAAGTCTCCGACGGTCGCCCCCGGGTCTGGGTGGCACGACGGTCTACGAGTCTCAGTCCGACGTCTCCGGTCGTCCCTATAGTGTCCACTACCTCTACGGTAGGAGTGACCAGTCAAGTTAGGACCCCAGCAGGGAGGACCAGAACCGCCCTCCGTCCAGGGACAGGTCTGTCGAGAGGGGTCCGTCCCTCAACGACATGTCGGACATCCAGACACCCGGTCTGTCCCCGATCCTGTCCGAGGTGCCCCGTGTACGCACACCTGTACCGTCCTCCGTCCTTTCTACCGGCCACTGGAAGGGTGGGACGAGCGGTCCGAGTGGAAGTCCGACCCCATCTCCCGCTCCTACCACACCAAGTCGGGGTGCCAGTCGCTACACTCGGGGCTCGGGCGGACCAAATCGTAGTCGCTCTTGCACAGCACTCGTTTCAGGACCCGGTCGTCGTCCGACGGTGTCACCAGGGGTTACGGGGTGTGGGCCGGCAGTTTCCAGTGGTGCATGGACCGGGGCCGGTGGTGTCGCACCAGACCCCTCTTCTTCGGTCTCCGTCCCACTCACCCCGGGTGACGCGACCGACACCCCACCACCCCCTGGACCTCGGGTGTCCCGTCGGGTCCCACAGGGACGAGGAACCGACCACAGGAGTCCCCGTCGGGTGGACCCCTCACCCCAGACAGAGGTCCTTGGGGTCGAAGATCTGTTGAACTCGAGATCCCTACGGGACTCCACTTGTCAGATGTCGTTTCAGCCGTTGTTCTTCCTTGGTTCCCCACCACGTGTAAAATCGTGACCCCTGGGAACCTTTGAGGCTCACTCTTCGGACCCGTGTACAATGTACTAAGACAAGTATGTCAAACATTGTCCGTCTAGGTGTCTGCCTTTCACCTGACCCCTACCCCTGTCTGTCGATTCCCTACGTCCCACAGAAAACCCCCACTCCTTCCAAGACATCAACTGGAACAACTACCTACGTGTCGCCGGTGACTTAGCCTGTGAAATTTACCTGCTGGACGTCGGAGGATTCCGCTATCTTTATGCGTCTTTGTTTACCCTGGACTAGTTTGAATGTTCGAAAATGTGTCGGTTCCTTTAGTACTTACTTTACTTTTCTGTTGGATGCCTTACCCTCTTTTACAAACGTTTGGCTACACTGGCTGGTACCGAATTAAAGATTTTATATTTTGTCAAGTATGTCGAGTTATATATTTTTTTTTTTGTTGGGTTTGGGTTATCTTTTTACACGTCTTCTGGATTTATTTGTACAGTGATTTCTTCTTTATCGGTTGTCCGTGTACTTTTCTACGAGTTGTAGTAATTATTAAGTTCTTTACGTTCAGTTTTGATGTTACTTTGTGGTAGAGTGTGGCCAGCCTTACCGATAGTACTTTTTAATGGCATTTACGACCTCTCCTATACCTCTTTTCCCTTGGGAGGATGTGACAACCACCCCTACATTCAACTACGTCGGTGATACCTTTTGTTCATACCTCCAAGGAGTCTTTTCATTTTTATCTTAATGATGTACTAGGTCGCTAGGGTGAGGACCCGTATATAGGTCTGTCTTGAGATTAGGCTTTTCTATGTACGTCGGGACACAAGTATCGTCGTGGCAAGTGTTCTCGGTTCTGTACCTTTGTTTGTAGGTAGTTGTCTACTTGTTTATTTCTTCTACCCCACACACATATGTCACCTTATCGTCGGTAATTTTTCTTACTTTAGTACGGTACACGTCGTTGTGCCTACCCGGGTCTCTACCAGTACGACTCACTTCAGTCTGTCTCTTTCTGTCTGTATAGAATACACATCTTAGAATTTTTTTTCTTTCACTATCTATGTTTACTTGAATAAATGTTTTCTCGTCGTCTAAGTGTCTGAATCTGTTACTTGAATGTCTGTGACCTCCCCTGCCCCTCCCCCTCCCTGTCAATACTCTCAAACCCTGACTGTACATGACCCAACCGGTTTTCCTAGAAAACCCAAAAAGACATTCTACAATGTCTCACTTGAAAAACCGGTTGGGTTATGTATGGTGATATAAATTTTGCCTACTGGACGTTGTTCCTGGACGATATATCGTGCCCCTCGAGACGAGTTATAATACATCGTTGGATTTACCCTTTTCTTAAACTTTTGCTCATTCTATATACATACCCGAAGGGCTATTTCTTAGGTGGACGGTCACGTCCTCTACGTCCCAACTCGAGGCCCAGTCCTCCTCGAGGACCTTTTCCTTTACCGTTGGGTGAGGTCATAAGAACGAACCCTTTGGGGTACCTGTCTCGTCGGGCCGCCCGACGTCAGATACCCTAACGTTTTCTCAACCTGTACTGAAATTCTGATTTGTTGTTCTACACACGTGTACACATTGACTTAGTGAAACGACAGGTGGATTTTGTTTGTGTTGTAACAATGAGTTGACGTCAGGTTATATTTTATTTGTCAGTCTCTGTTTACGGTATACAGTGATCGTACTCCTTAGGTTTTGTACTGCGTCTACTCGGATAGGTGTCTTGTCTGAGTGACACCGGTTCGCCCTTCCCCTCCCACCCCTTCCTGACCCCAACCCTAGTCGTCTGCGTTTGATAAGGTACATCCTATCTAGTTGTTACGCACATACCTGTCGCATCCCTCGATATAAGGTATAGTTATTGGTATTTACTTTTCCTTATAAAAATTTTTCGTATACATATTGACTCAGTGAAACGACATGTCGTCTTTAATTGTGTTATAACATTTAGTCACTGTAGGTATGAAGTCTTTTGTTGTTTTCCTACATGTGGTCCAAGGAACGACCCTCTTTATAGTTATTGGAGTCTACACGTCTACTGTGGTGGGAATACCGTCTTTCACTTCTTCTTGATTTCTGGGAGAACTACTTTCACTTTCTCCTCTCACTGTTTCAACCGAATTTCGAGTTGTAAGTCTTTTGCTTCTAGTACCGTAGGCCAGGGTAGTGAAGTACCGTTTATCTACCCCTTTCACCGACTGAAATAAAAAGACCCGAGGTTTTAGTGACGTCTACCACTGACGTCGGTACTTTAATTTTCTGCGAATGAGGAACCTTCCTTTCAAAACTGGTCGGATCGACGACGACGACGATTCAGCGAAGTCAGGATCGTATAATTTTTCGTCTCTGTAATGAAACGGTTGTTTCCAGGCAGATCAGTTCCGATACCAAAAAGGTCACCAGTACATACCTACACTCTCAACCTGATATTTCTTTCGACTCACGGCTTCTTAACTACAAAAACTTCACACCACAACCTCTTCTGAGAACTCTCAGGGAACCTGACGTTCCTCTAGGTTGGTCAGGTAGGATTTCCTCTAGTCAGGACCCACAAGTAACCTTCCTGACTACAACTTCGACTGTGACGTTATGAAACCGGTGGACGACGCTTCTTGACTGAGTAAACTTTTCTGGGCCTACGACCCTTTCTGACTTCTGTCCTCCTCTTCCCCTGTTGTCTCCTACTCTAACAACCTACCGTAGTGGTTGAGTCACCTGTACCCAAACCCACTTGAGGCCCTCAACCACTACCTGTCCCTCCGGACCTCACGACGTCAAGTACCCCAGCGTTTCTCAACCTGTGCTGACTCGTTGATTTGACTTGACTTGGTGTGGAAACGGAGGTTTGACTTGACTGGTACAGTAAAATAAATATTTCTACTTACGTTTACCGTAAAAAGGTAGACAGAGAGTAAAGAATAGTGGCAACTGTCTTCCAGTCTTAAACAACTTAACATGGGTGTCAAGTTTTTTCTGGACCCATCGTCCACCTGACATTGGAGTGACTTCGATGTCGCTTCTCTGTGTAAGTGATAAAATTCTTTTTCATGTTTCCGAGGCAGGGTGTCCTCCCTCCACGGTGAACCCGGTCCGGGACGGATGAAGTGTCACTCGCCTTTCCCCGAACTCTGTCCCGCCAAGACTGGATGGGCCGGTCGTCTCCTCGTCTCCGAACCCATCCCTCGTCTATTCTCTTCGGGGCAGACAACTTGTGTGTGGGTCCGGTCGGGTACCATCGGAGTGTTCCTCCCAGGGAGACAGTCCACAGTCTCGGTTTCCAGTATTCGGCTGGGGTCCAGTGTGTACACCTTGGACCCCTGGTGCGACAAAGGCCAACGGGGTGACGGACGGTCTGTTCATGGGGACTGAGGCCACCGAGGGTGGACGGGAGTAAGGGTGGACAGGAGTGGACACACTAGTGTTCTGGGGGGTCCGATGGGTGGTGAGGAACGGTTCGGGACGGGTGGCTGAACTCTGGGAGGGCCCACGGTTTCCGTATGTGGGCAATGGAGGGTTCACTCGGTGCAAGGGGGAGGCCCACCGTCTCTCCACCCTACCCAGCGGTCGTGTGTGAGCCTCCTCTCTTACGTTTGAGGGTCCGCCAGGGTCGGGGGTCTCGACACTGACGAGGACCGGGACGGAGACCGAGCTTCAGAACTGACTGTCAGACCTGAGCTAATCACCGGAAGACCGACGTTAACCTCCAGACAAAATACGAAAAGGACGTATCAGGGGGGGTCTCCCTCGACCGGACCAGGAGTCAGTGAGCGGTACGAAGGCACGACCCGAAGTCCGAGTCCGACACTGAAAGACCTGTTTACGGAACCTAGACTTCGGGTCGGAATCAGGACACACTGGGACCCTTCGGGTCATCGGAGCCGTGAGTCGGACCCTCGTCTACCCGGGTCGTGGCACTACGATCCCACAGGGACATCATCGTCCCCTACCAGGGTGACAGGTAGACAGGGACGGTCCAGTCCGGCGACGTAGGGTTTCCCGTCTCCCCGAGGGTCTCTCCTCCTCGCGTCCTGAATGTAGGTCTCCCCCGGGGGTCGTCCGGTACAAACTCGGCCACCATGAGCCGGTCGTGCGACCAGGGCATGTCACGAGCCTCACCGGCGTCGTCGTCGAGAAGGTGGTCCACCGACCAGTGCGCCCGGTGTAGGTCCCCGAGCAGGGGACGACCGTCGTAGCCGTCGCAATGGTGGTGACTCGCCAGGGACCTCCCTCGTGTCTCCTCGACCCTCTGGGGTCGTACTTCCGGAGGACTGGGAAGGGTTTCACGGACTACCGGGTCCGGAGTCTTTCTGTCGAACGGAGTCACCCCACAGGCCTCCCGTTGAGTTTGAGTTGTCCGGTCTTTCCTCGGGGTGCGGTGGGTGAAGGTCGTGTCGTCCGACTTGTTGTCGGGGTTTCTGCGGGTTCGGAGACTTTCCGATGTAGTAGAATCCACCGGTTTCCCTGATACATCCACACTGGTGTGATTTCTAAGACTCTGCCCAATTTGTACACCGGTCACCTTAGTGTCACCTGGAACATTCTCCGTCCTCCTAGTCTCCTTTCTATATTCCTGTTTCCAGTCTCCCCTCTTCGACGATGTGACGACCGAAATTTCTACCTCCTCCCCGGTGCTCGGTTCCTTTCCACCGGTCATCTTCGACCTTTTCCCTTCCTTTCTTGGACTTTAAGTAAAACTTTAAGACTGGGGACCTTGGTGTGCTATTACGTAGACACAACGTAATTCGGTGACTTGAACACCATTGAACGATGTCGTCGGTATCCGTTGATTTTTACGAGATTCGACTAGGGACATGGGATCAGTGGGGGGAATGAGGTGTCTACTTGGGAGGTGGGAAAGTTGTAGTTTCGGTTTTGGGAACCTCAGTAGGGACGGAGAAGAGAAAGTGGTGGATGTAGGTTAGACAGCCGGTCAGGATGTCCGAACAAGTCTCAGACTGACGGAGTGTGAGGAGGTACCGACGGTGACGGGCCACGTCGGTGGGAGGGTAGAACGGACCTAGTAAGATTTGACCCGAGGGGTGAAGACAGGGGGTGAAAGACGGGGGTCAGAAATAAGAGATGTACCCCCGGTCTCCCTAGAATAATTTACTTTCCGTCTGGTACAGGAGTCGAGTTTTGGAGGACACGTAAGGTCTCCGGGTAATAGAGGGATTGACGAGGGGAGGTGAGGTCGAGGGGGACCGAAGGAAGTATAAGGAGGTCGTCGTCCACGTAAACGAGGGGGTCCGGAAACGTGTCCGAAACGGGAGGAGGACCTTGAGAGAAGGGTACTGAGGTGGGTCGAGTGAAGGAGCGGGAAGTTCCGAGTTTACGACGGAAGAGTGACTTCGGTTGGTACCGGAGTGAGAAATTTTACGGGGGTAGCCGCAGAAGTTAACGTCAGGTCGCCAATTCTGAGACGCGAAGGTGACGTCCCCGCACCCAAGTCAGTGACCAAGCCCTTGAGTCTAGGACGTACGACGCGTTATACCGGTTTGATTAATTAAGTAAATTTCTAATTACAAATTTTTTGCGGGGGTACAGGAAAAAAAAGGGACACCGTAAATCTATTGCATGATTGAGTCCCCAAAGAGTCCACCGTGCTTACCATTTCTTGGACGGACGGTTACGTCCTCTGCATTCTCTGTACCCAAACTAGCGACCCAGTCCTTCTAGGGGACCTCTTCCCTTACCGCTGGGTGAGGTCATAAGAACAGACCTTTTAAGGTACCTGGCCCCTCGGACCGCCCAGTGTCAGGTACCCCAGTGTCTCAGCATGGACTGATTCCGCTGAACCGTGTGTGTGATGGAGTTTCCACCCATCTGATGCCAGACATCGGTGTAGGTCGGACACAGGACAAAAACCTGTCGGATGTTCGATTCTTACCGAAACTGTATAAGTTTCTTAAGAATTGTCTTTGTTTTCTGGTTCCGATGTACTCCCCGGTCGATCGATGTTTTGGACATGTGTAGTGAAGAGTCCGGTAAATGTCCTTCCGAACGGCGGGAGTTCCCCGTCTATTGGACCAGTGACAGAGGGGTCCGTCGGTCCCCCTCCCGGTCTTGGACAGGGTGAGTGGTGACGCAGACGTCGCAGACTTTGGGGTGGACGAGTCTCTCTCGCGAACATTTTATAGACGTCTTACTTCTGGTCTGGAGTCAAAAGACTAAACATTTTACCCCTACTTTTACGGAGACCTTCCCCTCGCCTACTCCATCTTCCACACGGACCGTACCCCGTCCCGGAGCCTCCCCTCCTCAGTGGACCGGCTCTTCGACATGTCCAGGTTGTCCCCAGACGTCTCGGCGGAGTCACGGGCACTCTCGCACCGCAGCCGGGTTCTGTCGTAGGCCACCCGCCGGACCTACCCCACCCCCGGTGTTCTCGTCAGTCCCGGTAGGGGCGGACTCTCCGGCGGAGGGCGGGGACACGGGACGGAGTGGTCGAGGTCCCGCGGGGGACACCGGAGGTCGTGACGGGGCTCCCCGGGTCTGGGGGTCCACGGGCCGCAGGGCCTGTGGGTCCGGACGTCGACGGCGTCCCGGAGGAGACGGGCGAGAGCGGTATGTGGTAGGTCCCCGACGTGGCAGTGGAGGTCCATCCGCAGGAAGTCGCACCGGTCCCCGGGACGTTTCCGTCGGTGGCGGGGGGACTCCGGAGGGCCCGGACCGCCGTCCACGTTGTGACGACCGACGGAGGGTCCGGGTACGTCCCTTTGGTCGGGCGGAGAGGGTCTGCTGGGCCCGGGGGTCCTTCTCTCGGACGTTGGATCTTACTCCACCGCCGTGATCTCTGACACCTGCAGGTGGGTCGTCCGGGTCTGACGGGCAGACGTTCCGGGCAAGTGTCCGTCGGGGACCGACCTAAGACCCCCTCAGGATGGTAAGGGTCTGGATCACTCTCCCGGAAGGACCCGGACCCCACGTGTCTGTTGTGCGACTTGTGGGGGAAAGGAAGACACTCAGACCCTGTAGCCAGACACGGTCCGTCCCCGAGGGTGGACTGGTGGGGCGTTACTCTTCGGACCCACGCCTCGGAGATCACTCGAGGGAACCCGTCAATACAGACTGTGCACAACAGTGTTAGACTTCGACCCCCACGACTCCCGTAAGACACACGGAGGTGACCCCCTGCTCAGACCCTCGAGTACACCCCCCCCTAGAGGGACCTCGGAGGAGATGTGGACAGGGAGACGCCGGACCGAGACGAAGAACCGGGATGTCGACGTCCACGTTGAGGTTCGACTCTCGGCTCAGGATCACTCAGTAGCTCCGGTCCCACCGGGACCCTAAGACTGATCTGTGTGTTCGTCCCCACTCTCCTGCGACTTGCCGGTCAGACCGGGTTCGTGGCCGGTCAGAGTCCTACCGGTGGGACCACGACCCGTCCCAGGACCCCAGGGGGTGACCCGGTCGACAGTCGGGCCCACGAGGGCCTGGGACCCTCTCCGACCTCCCAGGGTCACAACGGTCCTTCGCGATCCCTGTCGTCGGTAGTGCTGGCCGCACCGGAGGGACCGCGGATGACGTCTTGGTCTTTGTCCGGGACCTTAGATGTCGTCACCCGAAGCGTCTTTATTTCGACATGCGGGATTTCTTAAGTCCGTCTCCGACTTCTTTGAGCCCGTCTCCAGGGTCTTCTTTATTCCGCCACTCGTGCTCCCTACACTCGAGCCTCTGGATGTTTTTGCCTGCGCCGACCGAAGGGGTCGCCGAGTCACCAATTCTTAAGCGGACGTCACGTCCTCTCCGCCCAAACCAGGAGTCAGCCCCTTCTAGGGTGTACGGCTCCTCGGGCACGTGGCGTTGATAACTCGGGCCCTCGACATTGATGACTCAGGTACACGGCGTTGGTGACTTCTGGGGAGTCGATCTCGGGCGCGAGGCGGTGCTCTTCGGACACGTGGTGTCGATCTCTCATCGGGGGGACGGGGCGAGTGACGTTGATCTCTTTTCGGACGGGGCGTTTTTTCTGGGCCGTGTCGGGGTTTGTCGTTATTTAGTCATCTGAGTAAGAAATTTTTTACGTGTGACGAGGGGTTCAGACTTCTCACATCCAGGTACTCTTTATTCCGTCTTCTGAGATTTCCTTCAACCCCACGTCCGGGCGACCTTTAGGCCACCGGAAGGATGACCTTGGTCACGGGGCCCGGTTCACACTCCCCGGACCCAGTCCCCGGGACCCCATTCCGCACCTAGTTAGCCCCGTGCCAGTGTGGGGAAGCGGGGACGTGAGTGCAAGATCGAGGAAGGCGTCGACGAGGTCGGGGCGGGCGTCGGAGAGGTCCCTCTCGTCGTGCACCTCCCACTCACGGGCGGGTCGCCCCGAGTCCGGGGTGTCGCACCGGTGGCGGGTCGGTGACAGGGCGTGCCGGGGGTCGGGGCGGACCGTGTCGGCGTCTTCACCCGGCCGGTACGGTAGGTCCCGTGGGCGACCGACGTGGACCCGTCCCTTTTGTCTCCGGCCTAGTCGCACTCCCAGACCCCGGTGGACGTGGGGAACACAGGAGTCTCCCCCGGGGTCTGTCTCGTCTCGCCGTCGGGGTGAGTCGGGGTGTGAGGGAGGGAAGAGATCGCTGTGGGGTTCACGTAAGATGGGTGGTCCGCGACCTTGGCAGAGTGCATCCGCAGGTTCGACACCTAGGAGAGGAGGTCGGGCCGAACGCGGACCCTGGGCTCTCGTCGGTCGGACCTGACGTCTGTGTCTCCCTGTCCGACCGGGGGGCCCTTATGTCGCCCGTCTTTCGAGAGCTACGGTCGTCGTCCCGACGTCTGGGCGTACGGTGCGATGCCCGACAGACGGAGGCGAAAGGAACCGAGGTGACCTGAGCCCCTCGGACCCGGACACCGGAGTCCCACCCCGAACCCACCCTCACCATCCTTCCCGGTGGGGAGGGGGTGGGGGTCGGTAGAATGGAGGTGCACCGGGTCGTCCCAGGGGACCGTCGGCGCACGCCGGTTCGCTTCCGAGACCAACCGTCGGAGGTCCCAGTTCGCTTGGTCGCCGACCTGTCCGACGGGAACCAGGACCTCGTCCCGGAGGTGGAGACGGCGGGCGGACACCCGTGTTCGGGCGTCGTCGTGCGAGAGGAGAACCGAGGGACCCCGGTCCTTCCCTGGACGGTGACTCGGGTCCTGAGGAGGTAGGCGGAGGGTCGACGGGTGAGGAGATCGTGAGGTGTCGGAGGATATCGAGGGGCGACGGGTGTCCGTCTCCGAGTTACCGGGACCCTGAACTCCCGGAGTTTGACTCGACGGATACAGTTGGAAGCCTGGAGGGTGGGGTGGGGGTTTCGGACCAAAGAAGAGGTAGGGGTGTAGGTGGAGACTAGGTCTGGAAGGCGGTCGGAGACGACCGTAGTGTCAGTTAGGTCCACCGGTGACTCTCGAGGAGAGGAGGACCGACACCCCCACTGGTGCTTCGGGATGGTCCCAACGGAAACTGAAAACTCGAGCGTCGTGGGGTTAGAGACTGAAGAGGACCCGGTTCGACTCGGGGTGGCTCGGTGTGGGTCTCGGAGGTGAGTGGAAGGAGTACCCGGTGACTCCGGACCTCCGTCAAGTCCCGGGCTCTGTGACTGTCGGAATGAAAGAGTAGGGGCAGCAGGTACGAAGGGAGGTCTACCTCGTCCGAAGCTCTTCGGCTCCACCTCTGCGCCGGGTCGTCCGGTTCGGTGACTCGAAACCCCGGTGCCTCGACCCCCTCCCCCGTCTCCGGACTCACCCCGGACCGGGGACGGGAGACGACGGGGTCTGGACCCCTCTCCACCGACCCCTCTGTCCAACTTGGAAGGTCCCCTTTCCGCTACGGGTGGGGTGGGGTATGGAAGTCCTCGTTCGCGGCCCAGGGGGAGTGGGTTGCTGGGACGGTGTCCGGAGTCGAGTACGAGTACACGTGAGCGAGTCAGTACAGACTGAGAACGCTGGGGTACCTGACATGGGGCGGTCCGAGGAGACAGGTACCTTAAGAGGTCGGTTCCTATCACCTCACCCAACGGTACGGGAAGAGGTCCCCTAGCTTGGACCCAGAGGGTGTAACGTCCGTCTAAGAAATAGCAGACTCGGTGGTCCCTTTGTGTGTCGCGAGTCTTAGGGATAGCTGACGTATTTACGAATAATTTTAGGTGTAGGTCCCTGGATTGACACGTGCCTGTGTCGTAGGTCTACCGAATTCTTAAGGACTACGAGTCCGGAGTGGGATCTCTAAGACTGGATTGACTGACCCCCTCCCCGTCCCGGGACCGTAAAGTTGTAGTGGTCGTGGACCCACACAGGGGGCGGGCCGCTCCAAAAGACACAGACGTCCTGTTGGTGATGTTTACAGAGACGTTCCAGTTCCTCTGTACTACCCACCGTGGACCGTATTTCCGGCCCGGTGACTCGTCAAGCAGGGTCGGGGACATCGGTGGTCGGATCTCCCCTCCCCTGTGTTCTGCCCACCGACAAGTTAGTGGTTCAACGCAGGGTGAGAATCGTTGGGGTACCTGCCGGTCACCTTGCTGACCGACCTTGTTGAGTACTGTCTGGTTATTTGGTCATGACTGACACACACGAGTCGGCGTAGACTGAGAGAGCGCTGGGGTGTCTGACATACGTCGGGAGGTCCGAGGAGGTAGGTGCCCTGACGGGTCCGTTCTTATGACCTCACCCGACGGAAAAGGAAGAGGTCCCCTAGAAGGACTGGGTCCCACCCCGTCTCAGTCCTTTTGGGAGTCGCCGGATTTCCTTTCCTTGGGACTCCCTCTGGGTCCCCCTCCCCTCCGTCGTCCGACTGACTCTACGTCAACACCCCCTCCGTTCGGGGGAGTCCGGATTTGAGTCGAGGAGACATAAGACCAGGTTTATGACGTAGAGGGTTCACCACGTCGGGTCTCATTCACACAATGGGGTCAAAGTTTTAGACATTCTAGTCTACATCTTGTCACCAAGAGTTTTAAATAGTCCTTAGTCTTATGCACACACACATAAACACACTTACACACGTCCTCCACACAATACCCAACTTAACACAAGGAGTTTTTCTAGACTACCTCGAGATGGGGACCATGGACACTTACACCCCAATAAACGTACAGACAGGAAACGTCTACTTTATGTAGACGTTACTTCAGTATATTCCTGTGGATTTAGGTTACTGACCACAGGAATGTTCTTCCGGTCCACCCCTGAAGGGACCACCAGGTCACCGATTCTGAGACACGAGAGTCACGTCCCCCGGGCCCAAGTTAAGGACCAGTCCCTTGATCTGGAATATGGTGTTGATTCTGGGCCATGTCGGTTTACTTATTTTATAAATTTTTTTATGACCTCACCTAACGGTAAAGGAAGAGGTCCCCAGGGCTCAAGTTAGCGACCAGTCCCTTGATCTAGGGTGTACGACGTTGATTCTGGGTCGTGTCGGTTTATTTATTTTTATTTGTAATTTTTTTCTCTTCCGGTACACGTCTGTCTCCGTCTCTAACCCTATTACTTCGTTGAGGACCTAACGACCGTCGGGGATCGTCGACCTTCTCTGTTCCTTCCTAAGAAAGGACCTCGAAGATCTCCCTCGTACCGGGGCGACTGTGGAACTAAAATCGGAAGATTGGAGGTCTTGACACTTTCTTCTTTAGAGACGGCACAATTCCGTGAGTCAACCACCCATTAAACAATCGGTATCCTTAGGTTAAGTCCCACGAGCGTTTTGTACGGTAAAGGACTCAGAGGAAGGTCGTCTAAAGACTCACCCACCCTCCTCACCACGGGTCCTTAAGGATCCTCTAAAGTGTCCGAGTCCGTCACTCGGACCACACCACCCTCCCCGCCCCCGCCCCCCCTTCCTCCAGTGCGTAGACGTCTGGTGTGGACCCCACAAGGAGCATCTTCCGGAGGACGTAGACTCGAGGTAGGTTCAGTGACTCACCGACCCCGGGGTCGTCGACCCCATTCACGGACGGGGGGACTTAAAACAGGGAGAAGAGGTAAACCACACTTGTGGTTTGGTCCGACCCTTTCGGGAGGGGTACGGTGTCTGGGGTTTTACCTCGCTCTCCCGGACCCGTTCCCTCTTCGACAGTTTCCGTCGGTGGGTGCCCGAGCCCTACCTTCGTCTCCCTGGTCGGCGAGGGACTGGTGGGTGACGCCCTCTGCACTTGGACCCCCGTGACCCTAATGTGTACACCCCCGCCGACCGCCGGACCGACCGGTTGCCTCTTCACTCTCGGTCGGAACCGTTCGGAGTCCTTCCTTTTGCGAAAGCTTTGGTAGTGTCGAGGACCCGAGCCTTTGCCCCCGACCCACTCGAGGTCTGTGTCTTGCGGACCAGGTCGAGACCTGTGACCGTCCTTTACGGGACGCGTACTCGTGAAGAACGCACACACACGGTACGCTCGAGACAGAGAAAAAAAGGGTTGTGAAGACGTCTCCTCCACCCTAAACAGGGGTAAACTGTCTCCCCTTATGACTCCGATCATTTCCCTTTCAGTGTTCCAGTTCCAGTCCCTCTGTGTCTCTATCCGTATACCGTCGTGACTACCCCGTGGATGACATATGGGTACGACACACCCACCTTTACTCCCCACGGGTCTTGGGGTGACTGGTGGAATACTTTATATAGACTGGGGGTGAATGTCCATTCCTTTACCCCGAGCCTCTCCAGGGAAAGGTTATGGCAAACCGGTCTACTCCCGTCTCGTCCATAACTTGGGAAAAAATGGAGGGACCCGACGGTCCTTTCCCTCTCTAATCTTTTCTGACCCGGTTATTATCGGTTATTATTATCGTCGACCCCAAAGGGTCCACCACGTCACCATTTCTTAGGTGGACGACTACGTTGTCTACGTCCAAATTAGGGACCCAGTCCTTCTAGGGGACCTCATCCTTTACCGTTGGTGAGGTCATAAGAACAGACCTTTTAAGGTACCTGTCTCCTCGGACCACTCGATGTCAGGTACTCCAGTGTTTCTCAGTCTGTACTGACTCACTCACTTGTCTGAATATGTTATTTTCTTCGATTAAGAATCACGACCGAAACGTGGGCCGAGACAAGATTCTTTATATGTGTACCGTTGCATAAATTAGGGATGTTATAATTAGGGTACCCTCCATCCTGTCCACGTCACTAATGGGGGGTGAAATGTCCACTCCTTTGTCCGTGTTTCTCGTCTCCATTTAACGATCGATCCTTCTCCAGCCCGACGCCAAGTTTGGGTCCGTCAGGTCGGTAACGGAGAACCAATACCCTTCCCGACCACAACCCCGTCGTCTCCTCGACAAAACAGAACCACCGTCTCCCAACCCCCACCCGTCCAAGTCCCCCAGAGTGATGTTCATTCGAGTCCGGGGGAGGCTCACGGACAGACGTCAAGGTTATGACCGGTGATCTACAGTCCCGACGGGTCAGTCACCACCAGGTGACCGGTCTGTCCCTTTCTACCGGTAGTCCCATAGAAGGAGACCCCGCGCGTCGGTGGAATGGAGGTCGAGGGGCCTCATCAGTACGCAGGCCCCGGACGACACCAACGCCTCGTAGTCCGACTCCACGTCCGGCACTAGACCCAGACCCCGCTCCGGATCGACCGTAGACCTTACATCGTCCTTGAGTGGTGACGGGTCCCACACGAGGGGTCTCTGGTTCTCCCGGACCTTGTTCTTTCCCCCTACAACCGCCAGTCCCTCCGTGTCCTCGTGTCGAAGGAGAACGATCCGGGACCAGGTCCGCCGTCGGGGAGTGCGGTCCTGTCAGTGTTATCGGACAGGGTCGGAGGTGAGGACGGGGTGGGATCTCGGGGAGGAGGTAAAGTGGAATTTTTTTGGTACGTCTAGTCTGTGACAGGGGTACGAGTTTCGGAGACAGAAGGGTAACGCGGACCTCCTCTTCGGCCAGAGGAACCGTCCAGGACACCTGCACGTAATAGAAGGATTGGAGTGGAGGAACGAGAGAGACATTTTCGGTGGGACGCGAGGAGTTTGTGGGTAGTCGTACGAGGCCGGTGTCCCGGAAACGTGACCGACCAGAGTGGTGTAAGACGTAAGCAGGGGAGAGGGACGAAGCAAGAAGGTATCGTAAGTGATGGGGACAGAACAAGTAGAAGATGGGTGCCCTGAGTCGAAGCCCTCCCGCCCGTGGACCAGGCAGGGAAAGTGGCAGGAACAGGGACGTGGATCTTCTCTCGGACCGTGTTCTTTCTGGGTGCTTACGAGAGACTTACCTACCTGTCTAGCCCCCGACCGTTGAAGCCGAGTACCCGGTTTAGACCGAGTGGCGGACAAGAACATTTATGCAAAAATAACCCTGACCGGTATGGGGAAGTAAATGTGCAGGAGGTGCCACCGGAAGAGCCGTCTTACCGTCTGAACTCACCGACGTTGTCTCGGGTATACCAGACGTTCTGGACTTTACAAATGACACTGAAGGGACCACCAGGTCACCAATGCTTAGACGGACGGTTGCGTCCCCTGTGCCCAAGTCAGGGACCAGGCCCTTCTAGAGTCAACGGTGTCTCTTTGATTTGGACCCGCGGCGTTGACGACTTCGGGACCACGGATGTCGGGTTGCGAGACGTTGTCTTCGGTGGCGTCCCTCTTCGGGCTCGTGGCGTGGCTCTCGCCGGGGACGAGCGACGTTGCTCTCCTTCGGGAGTGCGCCGCTGTGTTTGTTTCTGGTTTCGGGGTTGTGTTTGTTTTCATTTAACAAATTCATTCATTTTATAAGTGATGGACCGGGAAACATACTTTTCAAACACTGGGGACCCTGACAATCTCTCTACTCTCCCACACCCCCTACCCTTTCCCCTTCCTGCCTGCCTTCCCTCCTCCGACCTCCTGCCCCTCCTACTTCTTCACCTACCTACTTGCCCTCCTACCTAACCTCCCACCCATCCACCGACCGACCGACCTACCGACCGACGGACGGACCTACCGACCTTTCTACCCATTTTCCACCCACCTCCTTCCGTCTTTTCTGGTTAGTTGATCGATTGTGTGGGTCTCCTTACAACCCCCTATCCCCAGGGTTGAGGAGGGAGATTATTGTTACTTTTGTCGTCGAACCAAATGCACAGCTCGTGAAAGGACCTCGGAGTGGAATTTAGAGGGGTAGTGGAGTGGACGACCTTGGTTGGCACAGAGGGTAGGGAGTCTACTTCGTGGTCTACGAGTCTCTCCTCTCTCGGGACGGGCCCCGACGGACGTCCGGACACGTCTGGGCACTACTGCCCTGGGCCGAGGGAGTGAGTGTGGGGACGGGACCCACCCGTGGAAGGAGAGAGAAGTGGGGACCCAGGGACCCGGGAAGGGGTCCCTGTCTGAGTGGGACCCGTCCACCGTCTCGGGGTCGACGTCCCTCACCGCGTCGGTCACCCGTACCAGGCAGAGGTGCAGGGGGACCTTTGAGACACACCTCGTCCCCCGGGGCTCCTGCACGAGGTCGTGTCAGAGACGTACCTAGGACAGACCCTCCCTGCCGACCGCGGAGACCTTCCTTCTCCCGTAGAACCCTACCCCCAAGTAGGGTCTTCTCTTCCTCTGGGAGTGCTCTCCTCTCCTCCACGGTCCTTGGGGTAGTCTCGGGACCCGTCGGGGTGTCTCCCGCAAATGTGAGGCCCGTCCTGGAGACAACCCTCTGCCTCCCCGACACCCGGAACCTTTGGGCCTTCCCTGTTCCCGTGAAGGTCCGGTCGACGGGAGTAGAGAGGTACCGGGTCGGGGACGGGGTCCGAGACGTCTCGTCGTGAGTCAGGTAGTCCTCGGGACCCGTCTACCACTGCGACCGCTCTGGAACTGGGACTGTGGAGACCCTTGGACTCGAGGGGTGGAGGGGGATGGGGAGAGGCCGTCGGGTGACCCGAGTGGGTGAGGAGACAGACGAGGGACCCTCACGAACGGAGTACGACCCGTGGAACGAAAGGACTGGAGGGTCGCGAAAGTGCTGTAATGTCAGTCCCTTCCTATGAACATGGGTAAAGTGTCTACTCTTTTGGTTCCAAGTGTTACCTCTTTACGTAACGGGCCCCGGGGGGTCGTGTTACTCGTGAATATGGGTCCTGGGATACCGGGGTCTCGGTCCGTGAAAGACGTCGGTCACCCCGATGGGTCGAGGGGTCCGGAGTGGAGCATGCAGTCCAAGACGGCGTGGGCCGCAGGTAGGGTCCTGTCTAGGTCGGTGAGCGACTCGTGTCGACCCCAGACTCAATTCCGGGGTGTCCGGGACTCCCGCGGGTCCGGGGTCCACAGGACCTCGACTACCCCCTCTCCTACCACCTACACTGACCCCGCGTCCCCCCGTCGTGTCCCGGGCCCCAAACCAACTCGGGCCACGGCCCAACCTTCCCGTCCGTCACGCATGGACGGGGCCCCTTCGTCGGTGCGTTGGTAGGGTCCTCCGCGAGACGCGGCTCCTGGACAGCCGGGTCCACTCGACGTTCCGGTCGCCGACGGGAGGCAAGGTCCGTTCAACGTGGACGCACCTCTGCGCCGGTCACCGTCCTCCTGCCCTCTTCGCCCCGCCTCCTCTCCGACTCCAGGGGGGTAGACACACAGCCCCACCCCTCCCTTCTCCCTCCCTCTCCACGTCTCGGACCCGCCCCCCTCCACCTCTTCAACCACCAGGGGAACGGGTGGGAGATCCCCTACCTCCACCGTTCGCCCTCAACTCTGTCTGAAGAGAAGGCCGAGTACGGACATTCTCGCGTCTCGGTGCGAGTCTGACGTCTGGGCTTCACAAATGACCCACCTTTTTAGGGGTAAGAGTTGTGTAAAGGGTCCTGTCCCTTTAGACTCGGGGAGTGACCCCGGACACCCACTTTCGGGATTCGGCGTTACACTGTTGTAGTCCTCCACAACCCTCCGCTAATCCCAATCTACACCACCCCAACCCCCCCAGTGCTACCCTAGGTACGAGACATTCTTCCTGGGGTGTCTCGAGTGAGGGACTGTACACTCCTGTGTCTCTCTTCCGAAGTCTGGTTCTTCTCCCGAGAATGGTCTTGGACTGGTACGACCGGGGAACTAGAACCTGAAGATCGGAGATCCGACACCAAATTCGGTGGGTTGGACACTACAAAACGATACCGTCGGGGCTCGATTCTGTCACCCAGATGGGGGAGTGGACTGGAGTCGAGAGGGGGGAGTGGTCGGGGGTGGGGTAGTAAAGGAGGCACGACCAGAAATGACGGAGACCGAGGATGACTTCGAGGGTCGGACAAGGGTGGAGTCCCGGAAACGTGAACGACGAGGAGGTCGAGCAGGCCCGAGGGGAAGTAGGTGCCCAGGAGTCGACTGTTCGGTGGAGGAGGTACTTCGGGAGAGACTGGTGGGGTAGATTTCAGGGGAGGGATGGCCTGAGGTCACTGAGAGAGAGAATCATGGGAGGAATGAAAGAAATATCTCGAATAGTGTTGAGAATTAAAAAATAAGTGAGTAAGAGAACTCAAAACCAGAAAAACGGACCGTGTGTGACCGGATGGCAGAGGGTAAAGTATCCTCTTTTTTTTTTTTTTTTTGGGACTCCGAATCTCTCCACGACTTCTAACGGGTTTCGGAGGGTCAGTCTACGTCTCAGGTTCGACGGGACACACTTGGGGACGTCACTGGTCGATTTGTTTGGTCGCGTAGTCACTACTTGGTCTGTACGAGCGCTTGACGAGGAGGGTGATTATACACTCGAAATAGGTACGTCCCTGATGCGGACGTGGAGTTGTACAGGACCTTGTGTAATCCACGAATTGCGTCAGGGTCACTTCCTTACTCACGTACTTCCGGGGGGACCCCAAGGTTCGAAGTCCTGTGACACTAGGGTCTCCGCAGGAACAGAGACTACTTGTTTGTTCTAGGAGGAGGGGGTTTGCACCAGGGTCTACAGGGTGGGCACCGGAATCGGTACGCCGAGTGGGTGGGGGTTCTCGGCAGATGGGTCCCGGGGCGCCGACGAGGGACGAGTGGACGGCCGAGACGGACGGCGGAGACGAGAGTCGTTCCGGTGACCGGAGCCGGGCGGTGGTCCTCTCCGACTTCCCCACTTGGTCCCGGTCCGCCCGTCGGTCGAACGGGAAGAGGGCGGAGTCTCTCCTCCTGTCGCGGTGGACCCCTCCCCTGTCCGACTCGCTCTCCGGAGGGGGTCTCTCCGGGAGGGGTTGGTGGGTCGTGTCCAGTGGAGGAAGTAGTGCCAGTTCCCTCACTCCCGACGACAGGGTGGTGATCCCCTCCAGGAGACCCTCGAAGTCGGGTAAAAAGTCTCCTCATTCAACTCCGAACCTCTCGTCGTCTATCCCTGTTCGTATACTGCCTCTCCCCTGACCCCCAATCTCCGTAAAGTACCTAGACTTAGGGTCGGGACGGAAAGTCATCGAGGTAAGGGGAGACTCGAAGTCAACGTAGATACTTTGCCCCGACCCGACGGACCGTGTGTTCTCCGGCAGCGATACGCAGTCGGCGACCAGAAGGACAATAGTAGGTCCACCACGACCCTGGGTCTGAGGGAGGAGGGGCGGTCACGAGAAGGACACCAGGAAACCCCTGACCCCGATTCGGGCCAACCGGGGTATTACGAGGAGCCCGTCCCGTCCCGGCGCTCACAGGGCGAGTCCGGTGTTCCACCCGAAGGGCTCAGGGGAAGATCGGGCTACGGATGGACCAGGAACGGCAGGGTCGGGTGGTGGTCCAGTAGGACCACTACCGCACAGCTTACGAGCCTCCAGTCCGCCTTCGACGTCACGGCACCGTTCCCGTCCCCGTCGCCCACCCACTCGAGGTGACCCGTCCCTCCCCGCATGTCCCTCCCCACCCCCGTAGTCGAACTCCGGTTCTCCCCCGGTCCCCGGTGAAACCCCGGTGTGTACGTACATTAGACGTGTTTTGAGTCTTCGACAGGGGAGAGAACCAGGGGTACGGTGAGTTGTCAGGTAGTCGTAGGAGTACTCTCGGGGTACGGTCCTGAAGACGTTCCTCCGGAACATAGAGGAGGTAGTTCTCCACCTTAAACAACGGAACCGGGACCTTGGACCCGACCGGAGCACTGACCGAATATCTTAAACCACTTCAACTGTGACGCTTTGGGGTCGAAGCCGGAATTCCGAAGTCGAGGCAGACCGAGAGACCCTGGGGACGGGTCGGTAGTACTCTAATTTGTGTCCGACCGGACGGCCTGCGACTGCGGTGTGTCTCCTCTCGGACCTACAAAGTCGTCTCTGACAGGGTCTGGTTCACTGTCGGTTGGTCGGGGGTTTGTTCACTCTTTCACGTCGGCTTTAGTCGTCGTGGTGGATAGGTTCAATCCCGGACTGGGACTACGTACTCGTTCTGGTCTCTCGACGGGTGTCCGAGTAATCGTCGCTACTTAAGAATGATGACATTCGGTGACTCAAACCCCAGTAAACAATGTGTCGTCATCGACTGTCTATGCGGAAGGTTATAGTGAGAGCCCAGGGAGTGTGTGTGCCAATGGGGCCGGTGAAACTTACGAGGTGTAGGCGGACCAGTGTGAGTCGACGAGGCACGAGAACAAGGTGGGGCCCCATGCTGTGTCGGGTAACGACTCTGGAGGAACGGGAGCTAAAAGAAGGAAGTAGAGACTTCGGACTCAGATCGACGGGACTGGAGGTCGTGACAGACTGAGGTTGGATATTCCGGTGGTTGTCGAGGCCGGAAGGATCTGGGGGGTCTCGTCCTCAGGTGGACTCTGAGGTGACGTCTGTTTCTGGTGGAAACTTGGGAGACCTTCCCCCGACAGCGATGTACCTGGGACCCCTCGACACGGGTCTCTGTCACCGAGATTCGACCAGTGGTCAGGTCCTCATGACTGGTGTACGTCTCCGCGATGGGGAGTGAGGGGGACGGGTTGGGCGACGAAGGACGTGGGTCATTGGTGTGTCGTCCCAGGTGTCCGACGAGTCGGGTAGGTACCCGGGGGACTCGCACGTGTACGAGTGCGTGTGTGTCTCCATACGTGTCGTTTGTGACGAACCGCACGACTCCTAGGAGAAAGAGAAACGAAACGTCCCGTGTGTACACCGTTGGGACTGGGACCCCTTGGGGTGACCCGGTGGGTGGTTCGGTACGGGCGGGGCCCTCTCCCAGACGTGACGCAGAGGGCGAACCGTCCGGTCGTCCAGTCAAAGACGAGACACATACGTCTGAGGAGTTTGTGTTTAACTGTCGGACACACAGACGTCCCGGGAACCCCTACCCCGACAAAGGACCTCCCGGAGTCCCCCAGTACCCATGGGAGTGACCCCGGTGTAAGTGGAGGGGACGGTTGGACGTCAGACAGTCGGAGTCGAACGTTGGGGAGCCCCTACGTCCCCAACGGTGCAGAAGGTGTACGATTGGAACGGGAGGACAGAATAGTGTGAGTCCTTTTCGAGGTCGAGGAGCAGTCTCCGACTCTGGGACACACAGGACCGAGGGGATTGGAGAGGGTGGAGTAGAGGAGGGGAGACGAGGAGGGTGGTCAGGTGAGGTCGGTGTTTCGGACAAGGGTGGGGTCCCGGAAACGTGGACGACAAGGAGGAGAACGTGGGTGCTACTAGAGGGGTCTCGAAGTAGAAGAACAGTGAGCCTCGAGTCGAACTTTCAGTGGAGGACTCTTTTCGGAAGGGTCTGGTGGGTGGACCTCCTCGAGGTGGGGAGGAGGGGGGTTTGGTTTGGGACGAACAAAAGTATCCGCAAGAGTGAGGACCTCTGTGAGACTACAATAGAACAAGCCACACACAGGGACGAGTGTTGGGCGGAGGGACTCTAGACCCTGGACCCGGTAGGACGAAGGGTCACCCGGGGGTCACGGACCTTGTCACGGACCCTATTCGTTCGTGAGTCACTACTACGAGACTCACTTACCCGCCTACACACCGTGGACCCTCTGAGTGGGACGTCTGGTTCCCAGGGTCGCCCGAACTCCTTCCTGTACCTCTCCGAGGGTAACTCCCGGTACGGGACGGGCAGGGTGTCGTGATATACCACGTCCTGAACCCACGGTGCCCGAGCGAGCATACTCCAGACTTCCTGGTCGAGGGGTCCTTCCCGTACCTTGACCCCTTTTTTATTTTTCTCTACCTCGACCCAGTGACCCCTCGGGTCGGGTACAAGGACGACTCCCATCGTTTCCTCTCTTCGAAAGTCTTTTCCTTTCTGTTCTTTGTTTCGAGATTAACAAATGACCCGACCATCTATTACATTACCTCACCTCCTTCCCCCGCCTTCCCCATACTGTTTGGTCTCTGACTACGGGGGACTCTTCTCCTGTCGGCGGAGAGTCGAGGTGAAGGTTCGACACACCGGAACCCGATCAAAGGGTTGGAGAGACTTGGAGTCCAAGGAGTAGATATTTGACCCCATTCTTATTATCACGACTGAAGTCACTCTGTTCCCCTCACTACACGAGTCGAGTCCCGACCTGGGTACCCGCCACGGTGCTCCCCGACGACACCAGCCGTCTTCCTAAAGAGTTTGTAAATTACTCGACCACACTACAAGGACTGGGCCCGACCCCCTGTTTCTATTGGTTCTGACTGGGACCGGGAAGTCCCTGAGGTCCGACCACCCCTCTGTCAGTGTCTTAATCCTTTACTACCCCATTCCACTGTTCTCTTCGGTACCTTCTATAAGTTCCCCCTTTGCCTTGTGTCTCTTTCTCCGACGGACTGTTTTGTCCCTTCCCGCAAGATCCGTCTTCCTTGTCGGAGACGTTTCCGAGTCGTTCCCCGTAAGAGGGATCGACAACCCACGGTGTCCTCCTACCACCTCGTCTGAAAGTCCCCCTCCTTCCCTCAAATGAGAATTTACAGAGATTTCGGGTAGTGGTGACGGGGGTAGAACCAGGTTCTGTGGTAGTAAGAACTCTGGGAGTCAAGTCAAGTCAGTGAGTCAACGCAGGTTGAGAAACGTTGGGGTACCTGACGTCGTGTGGTCCGGAGGGACAGGTAGTGGTTGAGGGTCTCAGATGAATTTGAGTACAAGTAACTCAGCCACTACGGTAGGTTGATAGAGTAGGAGACAACGGGGAAGAGGGTGGAAGTTAGAAAGGGTCGTAATCCCAGAAAAGGTTACTCAGTCAAGAAGCGTAGTCCACCGGTTTCCTGACCTCAAAGTCGAAGTCGTAGTCAGGAAGGTTACTTATAAGTCCTGACTAAAGGAAATACTAACTGATCGAACTAAAGGAACGTCAGGTTCCCTGAGAGTTCTCAGAAGAGGTTGTGGTGTCAAGTTTTCGTAGTTAAGAAGCCGCGAGTCGAAAGAAATATCAGGTTGAGAGTGTAGGTATGTACTGATGACCTTTTTCGTATCGAAACTGACCTGCCTGGAAACAACCATTACAGAGACGAAAAATTATAGGACAGATCCAACCAATGTCGAAAAGAAGGTTCCTCGTTCGTGGAAAATTAAAGTACCGACGTCAGTGGTAGGTGAACTCTGAGACGAGTACCGAATGAGTGACCACGGAGACGACGGGGGACATCCAGTGAGCGACGTGTCGTCGGTCTCCTCAGACTTTCCTGGGAAGCCTAGTCCCGGAGTTTCCGGAGGTTAAAGTCTCTCCTATGTTAGGGTGGAGGAGAGACACCGGACTGTGTGGGACGCACTAATGTAAGGGTGAGGACGGATGAGAAAGGGGGAGTGGGTAGGACGAGGTCGCGTCGCCGGCAAGGAGTTTGTACGGTTTCAGTAAGGACGGGGTCCGGGAAACGTGTAGAACAAGGGAGACGGACCTTCCGGGACAGTGGTCCGAAGGTTTACCAATTGAGTCCGATTGAGGTAACAGTGGAGGAATCCCCCGGAAAAGACCGGAGGATTTATCGAGGGGTCAGTAAGGGCGAGTATAGTGGGGTATGACGTCCGTCCCAGAAATGTAAGACTCGGTGTCCCTTCGGGAAAAGATATGGTCTATAGTAGACGATATAAAAAGAATAAACTAAAAGAAATACAACAACCAGTCAGAGGGGTGAAAACCACCAAAGAATCAGTGGTTCAACACAGACTGAGGACGTACTGCGGTACCTGACATCGGGTGGTCCGAGGAGACAGGTACCCTAAAAAGTCCGTTCTTATCACCTCGCCCAACGGTAAAGGAAGAAGTCCCCTAGAGGGACTGTGCAGAGGACGGGTGCTGAGACTACGAAACGTCCGAGTCAGAGGGGTGATCTGATGTAAACTACTGTCCTTCCCGAGTAGTCTGACGAGATTCGTTGTAGGGGTCGAAGACCTTGTCACAGACCGGACCGTGGATCATGTACGAGTCATTTATTGTACTTTCCCTCCCTCTCTCCCTCCCTGTTCCCTTCCCTTCTTCCTTGTAACTCTGGTCGACTCTTAGGTAAGGTCTTTTAAAACGGGTGTGGTGTCGGGACGGACATCACCTAGGAGGGTCTTTTGTCCTGTTAAGGAGAAAAGAATTTCCCGACGGGGCCCTTGTAGGGGGGTAGGGGGGCGGCGGTTCGGACGCGACCGGAGGAGGTGCGTGGACCCCCTTCCAGACGAGGTCGAACTACTACAACCATTCCGACAAGAATCGTCGACGCTCGGGTCGCGGGTACACCTTTACTACGAGGAGGTAGTAGTTGTGTTTACACGGGAGCCGAGGTGGGAGTCTCATAGCATCGACCCAGTCTTCCTTTCGTTCCGTCTTAAGGAGTCGGTTCAGAGACTGTCTTGTAAGTCCTTCCACGACCTTCATCCAAGACGGAGGGTTTCGGGGGTCTGAATTTCTGGGTGTCGAGGGACCTACTCTACGTAACACTAGTGCACTCCAGGTCCCTTCTAGGGGACCTCCTCCCGTACCGTTGGGTGAGGTCATAAGAACGGACTTCTTAGGGTACCTGTCTCCTCGGACCACCCGACGTTAGTTACCCCAGCGTTTCTCAGTCTATACTGACTTCGTTGAATCGTGCGTGTTCCCAGGATTCGAGTCCAATCTGGTGGTCCACACCGGTCCTGTTGTTAGAGGGTACGGGAAGTACGAGATTGTGACTGAACGTCCACCGATGGTCGGACGTCGTCCGTCCGTAAGATTAATAGTGACCTTTACCCTCCCCCGTCAGACCTCGTCTCCTGCCGTGTGTCTGTCTCGTAGTTTGTCCGGCCCTAAGTCGAGGCCGAGAAGGTTCGTGCCCCACTCGCTGGAGATCGATCAAGGTATTGGGGACTCCTGCGGTGAGAGATTGGTCTATTTGACCCTACTACTTCGCGTGAAATAATTACACAACTACACCTTTGATACACTCTAGTACACGATTAAAGGTCCGACCAACTTCTCGTCTTAGTGAGTCCCGTGCACGATTTTTATATCTGAGACCCGGGGGTGGATTCTGGACATTTTTCTCTCGGAGATCTTTGACCCAGTTCTTAACCATAAAGATTCTCGAAAGGTCTTTGTAGTAATTAAATCACTGAGGGGACAGTTTTTGCAGGTCGGACTTAGTGTGGAGTGTGTTAGTTAGACTGTTTAAGTTTGTCTCCTAAAAACGTTTTACTCACGGACCTGTGACGTTTTAGCAGGTGCGCTTTCGAAAGAAAGAAAAATTTTTGACTTGATATCAACCAAATGTTATCACATAATCACAGTCCATGTGTCGAAGTCTAGGAAAAGGTAAAGTCCAATAATATTCTATAACTAATGACAAGGGACACGATATGTCATTTAGGAACGACAAGTTATGTCCTCAAGAAGAAATTCCACCAATTACTAAACTTTACAAATCCCCCTTCATATAGTCATAGTCCTTGAAGGAAACTTTACGTAATTTTTCCACCTCTCGACACACTATTTCATCTCGCTTTATACTTACTTTTTTAGCTCCACTGTCCATACACTCATAAACGATCCTTCGACAGACTTAGAAAGTCACAGACTTTTTATATTATTATTTTACGATTTCCTTTCTTTCCATCCACCATCCTTCTCTTAGCGATCTAGCTCCAGTCAGAAACGCGGTTTAAGCCGGGTGACGGACGAAACATTTATTTCAAAATAACCTTGTGTCGGTTCGGGTAAATAAATGTATAGCAGATACCGACGGCAAAACAATATTACGTGTTAACTCACTACCGTTGTCTCTCCCATAACCCATGTTTCCGATTTTATAAATAATAGACCGGAAAATGTCATTTTCGAACGTCTGGAGACAGGATCTATAATTCTTTGATTTTCTGCACCGTTGACTTACGGGACCCACTAGAACTTGACGTAGGGCCTAAATTTTGTTTGTTTTGTCGAGTCTTCCCGGAATAACTCTTTCTTTTTAATGACGTATTGACCCTTTAAAATACTACTCGACATATGAGTTGTTGCTATAATACAGTGTACAATTTAAAGGACTTAAACCATTAAAATGACACAATATGTTCTTTTATGGGAACAATATCCTTTGTGGTCGACGTCATAAATCCTCATTACTCTGCGGAGGTCTTTGTCGAGTTATAATGAGTGTTATGTTTTTATACACACACTTATATATGTTCATATATTGTATAATTCATATTTATCTTTCTACGTCGTTCTATAATTCTGAACCACTATATTCTATTTATGGTCCCTACAAGCGTGTCACTCTACCGATGACAATTGGGACGCCCTACTATATAGACTCTCAACAATTCTTACCATGTTCACTTGGTCAGTGTCTACGTTTTTTCTTTGAATGCCAATGGTTCCCTTGCCTCCCTATGTGACCCTCCAACCCTGTCTGTATATGCGTGATGGTCTCTATTTTGTCCCTTGATCACTCTGGGAAGACGTACCGTGTCGCTTGAGATGAGTTATGAGACATCACTGGAATATCCCTTATTTTAGATTTTCTCACTTATATACGTAGACACATTGACTAAGAGAAACGACATGTCGTCTTTGATTTGCACATTTAGTTGGTATAAGGTTATTTTAAATTTTTTTTTTTTCTCGCTTCTCTAGGATTGTCAACAGTAGTGTTCTTAAAAAAAAGGGAAAAGAAAAAGATAGAGAGAGACTCTATTGTCTAAATTGATTGAGTAATGTCAGTAAAGTGTCATCTACGTTCAGTCTAATTACACAACATGTGTGATTGTCACGACATACAGTTAATGTAGAGTTATTTTGACCCCCTTTTTGGTTGACCATTTACCAGTGACGGGATATCATGGAAAAGATGTCCAACCTTTAATAACTTTTCTTTCTAACCCCCTTTTGATTCTCCAAGGGACTTACTACCACTCACTTCAGACTTCTCGAGACTCTAACACACACTACGCGACCGTGTGTCGGACCGTGTGTCATCCACGAGATATTTGTTTCAGTCGGATCCGGTTCCGACCACCCGTCCACGAAAAATGTTTCGACCCACCGACCATCCTATTCCTTCGCTGGTCGACCACACACAGGAGTAAGTAAAGTGAGCAGGGCAGTAGGTAAGTAAGGAAGGGAGTGACAGAGAGTGATTCGTGGATGATACACGACCCGGGATCCGGTCCAGGACCCGTGTGGAAGGTCCTAGAGGACGAAGCCCCTCCTCGTCTGTCTTTCTTTGTTACCGTCGTGGTTCCCTTCCCCTTAGCGCCGAGAGTGACCGGGAGGACAGGTCTGGGTCGTGGAGGTCTGCGACGAGTCTCGTCTACGGACTCTGTCGCTATAGGGTCCCAAGGTCCACTTGTGCCCTGAACGCCTGTGTCCCGTCCTTCGGTACGTCTCCGGCACCCTTTCCCTGTACCCCGTGGACCCTCCCCTCCGACCGAGTCGAGTTTCCGGCGCAGTAGACTAGGTCACGGACCCTCGTACGGTCCGACTCCCCTCCGTCACGGTCCGTGACCACCCGTTCTGAGGGGGCCGAGGACCCCCAGAGCACCCGGGGCGACCCCCGACGTCCCGGCCGGGTCCTTACATTTGGGCCCGGACAAACCTTTTGGACCTCGGTCCCCAAAGACTCCCACCGGGTCGCGCCGGACGACGTTCGACCCCCTGTGTACACTACACAATTGTGAGGCGTCGCCGCTCCGGCCGGACTCGTCGGGGGTGAGCGGAGCCCGTCCCGTAGACCTTGGTCAATCCCCGAGTCCCCACCGGCCCTGTGTCAATGGAACCGACTCCGTCTCCGAGACGACCCCGTCGCCGGCTCCTCCTGCCCTTCCACTACGGCCGGTCTCTCGGCGTCGAGAAACGACCTTCGTTTCTTCCACACTCTTCGGACCGAACTCCCGCGAGACACGTTCGACCCAGTCCTGGTTCGGTTGGTGGGGTCGTTTCCCGACCTCTGGGTCTTTGTACCGTCGTTGGGTTACTTCCCGATAATTGTACGGACCTCCGGACTACCGGTACCCCACGTTGTCAGTCCCGACGTCGCTACGCGCAAACGTAAGGTCGAACCGGAGGCGGACCAGGACCGTGTCACCCGTTCACGGAGGCAAAGCGGAGGTCGTGTCCCCGACCCACCATGAGTCGTCGTGTAGCAGACACCCGGGTAGGGGGGAGTGAAACCTGTCGTTCGAAGTTTGGGCCGGGGAAGGACATCGGGACCCGAGTGTCGTGGGGAGGGAGCGGAGGAGTCCGGTGCGTGAGTGCCGAGGGGTGACGGCGGACGGGACCCCCGACGGGACAGGCCCCCACGGGGATGTGGTGTACACGGTTGGAGTCGTACCGACTGTGGTGCCCGGTGTGGTCAGTAGTAACACCCGACCGGACGCGTAATGTCCTCCAGACCGTCATCGACACCGGGGGCGGGCGCTCCTCGGCCATCTGGGGGGAAGGACCGACATTGTTGGCCTGGAAAGGGGTCTGTGACGGGTTGCGGGGGTCCACTCTTGGCGACCAGATATAGCAATTGTCACCGAAGAAGTAGTGGGAGGTAGTGGACCTCGGACCACTGAGTGGACTGAAGTAGACTCACAATTCTGGAGACTGGGGTCTTCCAAGGGTCTCACTTCTCGGTAAGATCAATAATGATAAACTCCGGACCCTACGTAATTGAACGCTTTTATTCTTGAGGAGGAAGCACAGGACTCGGGGCCTCCAGTTTCTACAAAATAATCGACACACTGGAGCCCGTTCAGTGAACCGGAGAGACTCGGAGGGAACGGTGGAGACACGTCACCCCGACACCCCTCCCAAACTTCGTCGCGACACCCAGCCCACGAGTCGACTCCGGAGAGGGAGTGGGTAAGGAGAGGGGAGCCCCGGGGATCTCACACCGTTTCGGGAGTGGACTCACGGACCAACACCGGAACCTACAACTCCTGGTCCGACCAAACTCTTAGCGTGTAGTCGACGTCCCTTCTTACGTAGAGAAGGAAAAGGGTCTCGAGGGCCTTGTACTCGACTTCTCCCTTGTCCTGCGCCACTCCCAGCCCCCCCTGTCCGACCCTCCTTCCCCGGACTCCTGGGAATGTAGGGACAGGCGGGTGGTCGGACCGTCCCGTCTACGGGTAGTCTGAGCCGGGATAGACGGGTGGGAACCTACCACTCCTGGGGGTCCGTCCGGACCCGGTCGAGAGAACGACGTCGAGTCCAACGGTCGGTACCCAGGGGTCACAGGTGGACATGGGGTCTATAACCGTTTCTCGACCGTAGGATGTCTGGAGGGGTGGTGGGCCCGACTCCCGTCCCTTTCCCCTAAGTCTACTTCACGACGAGTCGCCACTCAGTGCCACTGAGTCTGGGAGACACCCTTCTCACTGTAGGACCCGGGGACCTGAGACCCTTTACGGGGAGGAGGGTACCGTCTCCCCTCACTCCCCGTCCCTCTAACGGCCTATCGGGTTTCGTCTTCCGACCTTTTCTCAGACCCTACATGCACGAGACACCGAACACTCCCTCTCCCTCCCGGGGTGATTCGTTCAGCTCAAGTGTGGTTGACGGTCACCGGGCGACGTACCCCTGAGTCGTGTCAAGGACAGAATCTCCCACACCCCCGCGTAGAGTCCCTTCCTGGGTCATGGTTCAGACTCGGGGACAAAACTACGGATGAACGATGTACTGGAACCCGTCCAGTGACTCTCTGCCTGGACACTGGACTCCTACGACTACTGATGTCGCCGGTCGTAGTGGTCGTGGTAGTCTCGTCGTTTCCGAAGACTTCGTAGTCGAGGTCGGTGTGTGGTTGGGTCCCCGTAGTGACCATGACTGAGTGAGGTAGGAGTGTTGGGAGTGTAATTGTCATGGCCATAATAGGGGTAAAGTGTCTACTCCTCTGACTCCCGTGTCTCCCCGATTCCTTAGACGGGTTCCTGTCGGTCGGTCGTTTACTGTCTCGACCCTGACCGGAGGTCTCTACCGTACATATTGTTGACACGACGAGACGGAGAATGACCCCACAATCCTCTACTCGGGATGCCCTAGGAGTCTTGTCACGGTTCGTACGTCATCCACGATTTGTGTACGTTCGACCTTCCCACCTTTCCTGTGTCCCGGTCCTCGACCTTGTGTCCACGTCCCCGGGTAGGTGTGGTCGAGGTGCCGTCCCTCGTGTCTCCGGCGACCACTGTCAATAATAGTAATAATTATTTCAGAAACGTTTGACATTTCACGACCTGTCTGTGTTCCGTTCTGGTAAGCGTAGTTGACACGTGTGTCGCCAGGAGACGGGGACCCTTGTCCTACCCTCAACTGTCTTAATCGTCCCCTCAGACGGGGACGGACTCGACCGGTGGGTGTGGAGTGGACCGACCGTTTCCCGTCCGGGTCGGAGGCCTCTTCTCCACGGCACACCGACTGTAAGTGGTGGTCGAGGTCCCCCGGTAAGTGACCGGCCCGGTGGTCCCGACGGCACAGGTACGACTAGGGTAGCAGGGGCGGAACCTCCTGGTGTGCCCGGACACAGACCCAGAGATCTCTGTCTCTTACCGTTTCCGACGACCCTTGACCCCAAGTAAAGGGTAAGGTGAAATCCCAGTTTGGGACACCTATGGTCACTCTGACTGGACCCACTCGGAAAGTGGAGACTCAGGGATACTTTCGTAGACAGTACTCCGAAGGGGGTCAGAACCGGACCGGTCGAGGAAGAGCGTAACCTCAGTGACGACGATACTGTGGAGGAGGCTCGTCGGAGGAGACTAACGGGGAGATTTCATGGAGGGTCGGGTAGGACGAAGGAGGGAACGGTCTTCCAGTCGAGGTACTCCCGTCCTGGAAATCAGATAAAGGAAGAGACGACACTGAGGTCGTGAATCATGACGGGGTCTGTGTAGTGTTCACGGTTCTTGGATTACTCCCTCACTTGTTTGGTTACCACGAAAAGAGGTCCCAATTATAGTTTAGTTATAGTTTATTATAACTGGACGTCGAACGGACCGGGTCCGTCTTCCCAGACGTGGGAGGAGATCGTACACGCCCGTAAAGAAGGTCAGGGGACGGAGGCTCGATCCGGTGTTGAGTCGAGTCGTCTGTCTTCTTTGAGGAGGTGCTTTCCTCTAAGACCCTAGAGCGAGTCGGGGTAGTGGACCCTCCGGGAGGAACCGTCTGTTCCTGTTCGATCGTTGAGACTCGGAGTTAAAGGAGTGGATGTCTCACCCGTATCCGGTGGGTGAAGTTCTCTGTAACGGTTCCAATTGATTCTATTGTGTAGACGCGCGACCCGTGTATCATCCAGAGTACTTCCCAGACAGAGGAAGGAAGTAGTACGTCACAAGTGGGTACACGTGGATGATATGCACCCCGCACTCACCCCTCACTTGTGTGCAGGTTCCCCTGAGTCAGGGGAACACGGACCCCCCCCAAGGACTAACACCCCTGTGGTTCTTATAACTGTGGTCCGTCTTGTACGGGGACTCTCTCTCCCGTCAACCCCCAACTCTTCGGTGTCACCGACTTCCGATCGTGGGGTCCGGAGGACCGGGCCCTTGACCCCGACACCCCTTAGTAAGGACCCTATGAACAGGGTAGTGACTGGGTGTTGTAGGGACTGTTTGGGAAGGAGTCTCGTCAGACACTCTGTCAAGGGACAGACTAGATCCGTGGACGAGTGGGACGTCCTCCGACTCTTGGTTCCGACCTTCTCAAGTTCCGGTCTTCTCCTGGTAGGTCCTCTGAGTCCCGGCACGTCCCTAGGACTAGAGACGGTAGATGCGCCCCCGCCCCCACCTAGTCTCCCACCGAGACCCCAGTACGACGGACCTAAGTAGTACTCGGTCGACATACCGTACCCTGTTCACTGAGTTGGAGAGACTCGAAAACAAGGAGGGGACGTCTTGTCCCTACCACAATGAGTGGTGGGGGAGGATAGACAAGTGAGTTATCTACTAATTGACTCATGAATGATAGACGGTGAGACGTTTGTTTCTCACCTCACACCCCACCTACCTTCCACCCTTCACTCTTTATTCCTATAAATTCTTCACCCAATGTGTCGAACAATCTTGCTGTTTCAGACCCTCTCTCCACCCCGCTCGACCTCCCTCCACCCCTACGTTTATTGATCCCCCTCTCCGTTCCGGAGGTGCTCCTCTACCGTAAACTCTGCGTCCACCGCTCCCCGCCAGAGGAACAAAGAGGGCGTTCCTCAGTACACCCCTTCTCGCAAGGTCCGTCTGCCTTGTCGGACACGTTTCCGGGACTCCGTCCTCATTCGGAGTACACAACCTTCTTACAGATCCTCACCTTACTCGTCCCCAGTCCTCTCTTCAGTCTCCCAGACTCCTAGGTCTCCGGGGTGACCCCCGAAGTTCGAAGGGAACCACACTTGCCCCAACAGATCGTCTGAGTGACTCGATACATGACTCTCGAACGGAGTCACTGATGTATACGCCATTAGTGAGTTAGTTGCTCCCGAGAACCCTGAAGGGACCACCGGGTCCCCGATTCTGAGGTGTCAGGGTCACGCCCCTCGGACCCAAACTAGGGACCAGTCCCTTGATCTAGGGTGGACGGCGTTGATTCTTGAACGTACGACGTTGATTTCTAGGGTGTACCGTGTCTATTCTGGGTCGCGTCGGTTTATTTATTTTTATTTTAGGGAGTATTTTTTTTTGTTTGTTATTGTTTTTGTGATTGATAATGACAATGGAAGAGAAGGAGGAGGTTATACCCAATTTGATAAAGGGGAATTTTTAATACAAACTTCAAGATTGAGGGTCCCGGACACCTACACGGGAATAAACCTTTATCCTAACCACCGAGTCGACCATTTCTTAGGTGGACGTTACGTCCTCTGGGCCCAAGTCAGGGACTCAGCCCTTCTAGGGGACCTCTTCTTTCACCGTTGGGTAAGATCAGTAGAACGGACCTCTTAGGGTACCTGTCTCCTCGGACCACCCTATGTCAGGCACCCCGGCGTTCTCAACCTGTGTTGAATTACTCATTTGGTGCTTCGTTCGGTTCCACTCCACGACCCAACCCGACCCGGTATTGGGTTACCGATCGTAGGAATGTCTTTGTTTCCGTCTCTGAGCCCCCGTCTCTGGTCCCAATGTGTCGGTATTCACGTTCTTACGGACCCCGATGGTCCTCTCCCGTCTCCGTTCATTCCCAACTTAGGATTTCTGAGACCTCCCTCGTACCGGGACTGGTGTGGACCAAAGACTGAAGGTCGGAAATCTTCAACCCTCTTATTTAAAGACAACAAAATTCGGTGGGTAAAATACCATGCAACGGAACCGGTGGGACCCTTCACTTATGGGCGAGGAAATTCTCAGTCCAAGGTTCCGGTTCCCGTAGGACCAATCAGGACCTTGAGTCCCAGTGCGGCCCGGACTCCGACCACCCGTCCACAGTCACATCCCCCCGACTGAGGGCTAGGGCCCGTCCCAGACCGGCGGAATGAGACGTAGACGTCGAGTCGCGGGTCCGCCCGGAGAAGGCCCTTGGGGCGGACGACGTCCCGGGTCGACAACACGAGCGAGGTTGGTCTCTTGAGGTCCACGGGTAGCGCCACTGCCGTCGAGTGCCTCATTAAGTCTCTGCACCTGGGACTACTCTGCGCAGGACTTAAGAGTTTCGGTCGCGGCGACGACAGTTGTAGGCACCTCTGGACCTTGTTGTGGGTCCTCTGCGGCCTGGTGGGACTCGTGTCTTTCGGTCGGACCGCGTCGATCCTGGGCGAGCGGGTTTGGGACCCCAGAATATGACAGGTGTGGTGACCCCACCCTTCTTGACCCCGGGACTCGCTCGTCCTACCTCCTTGTCGACCCAATGTGAACCGTTTGCTGTGTGGACGACAAACCGTGATCTCCCGCCCCTCCACGGACGACACCTCACTTACGAGTACCCATTGTCCCGAGGGTAGAGCCCCCCACTTTTACGAGACTTAATCTGTCATCGATGTGTTTAAATAGTCACGTGATTTATGGACTTAACATGTCAAATTTTATCGAGTCCCCTGAAGGGAGTTTCAGGTCAGCAATTCTTAAGTGGAAGGTTACGTTTCCCACTCCTAAGTTAGGGACCGGTCCCTTGATTCTAGGGGTACCCGTTTTTTGGGTTTTGTATTTTGTCTTCGTTATAACATTCTTTAGGTTATTTCTGAAATCTTTTACCAGGTGTCTTTTTATAGAACTTTGTTTTGTCAATTTTACCATTTCTACATAAAGTGGGGTTGTTTTCAATTATGTAAAAAAATTTAGAAAAAAAAAAAAAGTTTTTCAATTTTTATATGGGGAACCTTCTGAAATCTGTCCCACACTCGAGAGATCCAGGGGAGTGTCGAGTGTGACCTCAAGAGGTGCCCCGGGGTTTCCGAAACTCAAACGTTCGAGGGGAGGTCGCACGGACACTCAATTAGTGACTTTGGTGTTGTCGTGTACTCGGTAATGCTAGCCTTGTGTGTCGTATACCGTCGTCCACCGCTCGTCTGAGGACGAAATTCGGCGGGCGAGATATTTCGCCCCCCACAGTGAGGTAGCGAGGTGGTACAGCTGACTTGTGGATGGTGAGCGACCCAGGACAATGTGGAAGGCTCCGACGGTGTGCACTCTGTCTGTCTTTACGGACTTGAAAATGTAGTGGTGCACCTTGAATTTGTGGTCGTCACCCTCAGTCTGGCCCTGGTGTGGCTTCCGTAGTACACTGCCTACTACCCTTCAGCTACCTTTTCTTTCGATCCCTCTCCGCTCCTTCCCGCACCGTGCCATTTCGACGTCGACGCCTCCGGAGACCGGGGTCAAGGACGATTGTCAACCAGAAACTCGGGTCAAGGACCGTGTCTTGAGTGTCGAAACATCTGACTCACTACCCTCCCTGTCCTCTTACACTGTGCCTCGAGTGTCCAGGGAACCTTAAAGGACCCACTATCCTCTCAGAAACCAAGATTACTCCACTGCGAAATCCCCCAAGGAGCTACTCCCGAACCGGTTAGTTCCAACTAAAGCTCCCAAACTGATGTGCCACCCTTCCTACCTGACCCGTAACGAACGGTTCTACCTCTCTCTGTCCCTCCCCGGCCAGACCCCCCGAACAGACAGACCAAAACCTTGTCGATTTCAGCCTCCACGGACGGTCCGTGGACTCACCTCTATGTCACCCGTCCACCCGGATGACTAGACCCCAAGTCCCCTCCTTCTCTACCCCCTGTGCCGTCACGTCTATGTGGTAACTTTACTCTCTTGCCTATTCTGGCACTTCCCTCACACATACCTGTTGCACCTTTTTCTCCCGTCTCCTGCTCAAGACCAGACGACCCTCACCCCCTCCCCCGAGATCTCCTTCTCTTACACATTGTCAGGACCCCCGTGCCGACCCACTTCCTTTACTTATGACTTTCACTTTGCACTTCCCTTTCAGTGAGTCAGCACAGGATGAGAAACACTGGGGTGCCTGACATCGGGGGGTCCGAGGAGACAGGTACCCTAAGAGGTCCGTTCTTATGACCGCACCCACCCCCAAGGGAAGAGGTCCCTTAGCAGGGTTGGGTCCCTAGCTTGGGTCCAGAGGGCGTAACGTCCACCTAAGAAATGGTCGACTCAGTGGTCCCGTTTTACTCATAGTCGTCGGGGTTAAAGGTCTACATTTCTGACTCCGAGTCTCACTCCAGACTTCGAACAAGATGGTAGGGGAACAGAGTCTCCATGAAGGTTTTTCCAAACAACTTACTTACTTACTTACTTACTAAAGGTAATAGTGACGGCGAACGGTTCCGACTGGACTTCCCGGTGGGACAGGAGGTGGGTGTCGCAGGTGTCACGCCCGTCCGACACGACCTCAGACGTCAGGGCCCTCTGCACGAGACCGGTGGTTACTTCCAGTCGAGGAGCCTATGTACAGTCCCACCTTCTGCACCCTGGTCCCGGTAGCCCGGTCGAGGGTCGGGGTGGTCCGGCGGGGGAGTGGGGTCGTCTCGGGGGTGGAGAAACGGTAGGTGAGGCTGGACGGCCCACACAGACATCGACCCGGGCTCGGAGAACAACCAGTCCATGTCGTCCTAGACCCGACCCTCCCGGTTCCCCAACCCGACTCCGTCCAACACACACTCGTCGTTCAAGTGGAGGACGACCCAGATATTGTCTCGCTCTTTTTGGTTCTGAGTGTACTCTCTAGTGGTTCTTTATAGACGTGTGGGCACAAGTATCGTCGTGAGAAGTGTTGTCGGTTTCCCACCTTCGTTGGGTCACAGGTGACTACCTATTTACCTAATTGTTTTATACCTGGTAAGTATGTTACGTTATCATAAGTCGGAATTTTTCCTTCCTTTAAGTTATCTCGACCCGCCCCTCCCGTCCTTTACTGTTAAACAACATAACACCCATCAAAGTCCAAACGTTCTACTTCTTTCGAGACCTGTGGCTACCACTACTACCGACATGTTAGTACACTTACATAAATTACGGTGACTTGACACGTGAACTTTCACCAATTCTACCATTTAAAACAGTACACATAATATAGTGTTACTGCTATAAAAATTTTATTTTTTTACATGAATGAATTAAATTAATTTATATGTTATTTTTTGATCTGTGACGGGTTTACGATTACCTATTCTACTTGTCTACTTAACACTATGGTCGTGTGGTACCTTATGATATGTCGTCACTTTTTCCTATGTCTGGTGCACTTAGGGTGTTTGTAGTACGACTTATTTTCCTCCGTCTACGTTTTCGCTCGTCCGACACGCGAAAGCACTTGTACTGTAATTTTCTCAGTCTACTCGCTACCGAGGACCCCTCAATCCTTCCCCTTCCCCGTCGACTCCCTGAAGAGGAGCCTTCAGAGTAAGGAGATGAGTACCTGGCACTTCGAGAGTAGACGGTCCCAGGAGAGACCTCGAGTCGACCATAGGTTTACGAAGAGCGTAGTCCTCGTGTACCGGGACCGTAGGGTCCGGACCAGACGTGGGAGTGGAGTCACCACGACTCCTGTTCGTCGGGGGCATCACACGACCGTAGGTACCACTGGTCGCGGACTCGCAGGTACCGACACCTCAAGTGACGTTGCATCGGCCTCGACAACTGAGCCGGACCCTGGGGGTCCCGGACCTTCCCAACTTTCTCTACCTTCATCCAACAGAATTGATCCCACCCAGAGTTCACCCGTAGTCCCCAGGGCACTAGAGGGAACTTGACTTTTGTTTTACCCTACTCCTACACGGGTGTACTCAGAGATGTCCTCTCCCAAACACTGAACCCAGTCTAAAATCCTCACGGTCTCCCCGGGTGAAGTGATCGGGACGTGACAGTTTGCTCGAAGGAGACCGGGGAAAGGGTTAAGGGGTTTGGTGTTTCTAGAGTGGAAATACGGGTTCGTAGGGCACGAAAAGTGCGTAGGACACTTTGGTTGACCAGTTCTCGGAACCTTGTGACCGTCGAGACTTTGTACATAAAGGGGAGGAGAGGAGGGGGTTGGAGAGGTTGAGGGGTCCGAGTGTCTTGGGTCTGGGGACGAGGACTCTCCACTACCCTCGGACGAGTCCTTCGTCCGACGTTCCGGCCGGGTGTACCCGTAGAGGGATCCGAGGCGGATGGTCGCGTAGCGACTCGTGTTCTCCTCCAGTGACATGGGGTAGATGTTACTACCGAGACTTCGGGACCCTCCTTGTCCCTACACGAGTTCCGGTGGTCCCTGTTCCCCGTCTTGGATTAAGTGTCAGACCCGAAGGACCGGAGTGTCCACCGGAAGGTCACGGGTCCTGTCGACGGGTCGAGGTGGACGGACTGCGTCGTAAACTGGGATAATTGGGAAAGGAGGGGTCGGAGCTCTGGGGAGGAGGGAACCCCAAGGAGGAGGAGGACCGAACAAGAACCATGGGAACCGTCAAAGGAAGAGTAGAAGGGGTCGAAACGTCGGGCTCACGGATCAGAGGTGGATGGGGTGTCGGTAGGGTCGGTCAGACACGGTAAAACTCTCAAGAAAAGAAAAACTACACCTGGTAAAATTTTTAGAATTAACTTAAACAAAGTTATAACGAAGACAAAATGCAAAACCAAAACCCCGGGACTCCGTACACCCTAGAAGTGGGGGCTGGTCCCTAACTTGGACGTGGGGGACATAACCTTCCGCTTCAGAATTGGTGACCTGGTGGTCCCTTCAGGAGTCAGACACCGAAATTTACACTGGTGGTTCTCCTGTGGAGGTCAAGTCTGGTGTCGACTGGACTGACGGGGGTGACAGAGGTGAACCCGCAAATTCTCGGGACAGTCTAAATCAAGTCAAGTCAAGTCAGCGAGTCAGCTCAGACTGAGAAACACTGGGGTACTTAGCGTCGTGCGGTCCGGAGGGACAGGTAGTGGTTGAGGGCCTCAAGTGAGTCTGAGCGTAAGTGGCTCAGTCACTACGGTAGGTCGGTAGAGTAGGAGACAGCAGGGGAAGAGGAGGACGGGGGTTAGGGAGGGTCGTAGTTTCAGAAAAGGTTACTCAGTTGAGAAGCGTACTCCACCGGTTTCATGACCTTGAAGTCGAAATCGTAGTAAGGAAGGTTTCTTTAGGGTCCCGACTAGAGGAAGTCTTACCTGACCAACCTAGGTCTAAATTGTGTAGGGTTTTCCCGGACACTCAGTCGCTGTGGGCGAAGGGTTGAGAGGAAGAGGTGGGTGCAGGAAGGATAGTGGTCCTTGTCGTCGTCGGGGTCAGAAGAAGAGTGTGTCAGTGGTAGACCGAGGGGATAAAGAGTGTGGGTGTAGACTGAAGATAGGTTAGGAGAGAGAGGTGGAGGCACCACCTAGGACTTAGGCTCCCACGAGGGTGGGGTACCCGAAAAATATTTTGTCTTCAGTCGTTTGCGGTCGGGTGGTCGACGTAGGTCGGGCGACGGACGACATTTATTTCGAAATAACCTTGTGTCAGTACGGGTAAGTGGCGTGTGACGGATACCGCGTAACGTGATGCCGTCGTCGTGCCTCATCAATGTTATCGCCGACTTACCGGACGTTCCAGATTCAAATAAACGATAGACCTGAAAGTCTCTCTGCCAGACGACTAGGGTCGGGGTCTCTTACGGGAAGGGAGAGGTCGAGACGGAGCCCCGGAAATGTGACCGGTACGGGTCTTTTAGGAAAGGGGAACCCTGAAGAGACCATCAGGTCAATGATTCTGGAGTGTAGGAGTTACGTTCCCAGGATTCATGCTAGGGACCAGTCCCTTGATCTAGGGGTTAGGGCGTTGATTCTCAAACGTACGGTGTTGTTTACTAGGGAGTACGGAGTTGATTCTGGGCCACGTTGGTTTATTTATTCGTCTTTATTTATAAGAAATTTTTTTCTCTTTTGGAAGAGGGGTCCATGGGTGTTAGGACGAGAGAGGAGAGGAAGTCCAGACACGAATTTACAGTAGGACAAACCCCCTGGTTGGAACTGGCTGTATGTTTTGACGTCATAGACGGGACAAAAAGTACTGGGGGAAAGGGTGAAAGAGAGAGAGGAATCGGGAGTGGGGACACATTATTGTGAGGTGTCAAGCGACTAAATAGGACCCCCAACGGACAGACGGGGACCCTCCGTGAGTAGACGGCACAAATGTCGACATACAGATCCCGAATCTCCTCCAAGAGGTCAGGAGGTCCCAAGTGGGGTAGAGAAAGTGAAACCGTCACCAATTTTTCCTCCCAAGGGCGGACCTCTGGGACCGCGAGTAGGGAGGGTGGGTGGGGACCGTGTGCATGGACGTCCGGGAGCGTCCTCGAGAGCCGGTGGTGGACGGTGACGTCGGCCGCCAGGTCGACGTCGAGTGGTGACGGGACTTCAAGTGTCCGGGGACACACGTCGAGGTCCGCGTCGACCATGGACCGGAGGGTGGGTGTGACCTGCCGGTCGCTCCAGAGGCCCCCTTCGCCCACACCACGTCCGTCGCACCCGGAGTCAAAGCGAGCCTCACACCGGAGCCTACCCACGTCCCAGTGGCGGTTCCAGTTCCTTCGTCAGACCGACCGGCGGTGTTCCTGGGGACTACGAAGACGAAGGGGTGGGTTCCGGACGTCCCTCAGCGACTCGACACAGGGACGACGCTCCGGGTCCGGGACGACCTGGGGTCTCTCTCCCCAGTCTCCCACCAGGGTGTGGTTGCTCACCGGACTAAGAGGTAGAAGTTGGGAGAAGGAGTGGGGGTGAGGAGAGGGTAATGTCATTGTTGTTTTGACGTCGAAGTTGGTGTTGTGTGTTGTCAACAGGTAGTCTCTTGTGAGTCATGTGTGTCAGAGTACGACTCACGAAGTAGTTTTACAAGAGAAAAGTGGGATAAGGTTGTTGAGACTCTAACTCTCAATGATCAGGGGTAAAATGTCTACCCTTGTGACTCCGAGTTGTTCCGTTTCAGTAACGGGTCTTAGTGTATCGATTATTCATCTCCTCGATTCCAAACTTGGACTAGACAGAAGTCAGACGCTTCCCAATCCCAATCCCAGTCCCACTGATTGGTGTACCCCGACCAAGGTAGATTTAATTTTACTTCAGGTTCATTCTTAAGTCAAAGAGACATCGTACTCATTTTAGTAGAATTCGGGAGTCATCGAGGGACAGAGATCACCGATGACAGGACCTATCATTTCTTGTAAAGGTAGTAGTATCTTTCAGGATCACCCATCCGGACGAAGTGGGGTACTACGAGACGAGAGAACACTTGGTTAGGACACAACTGGACTAATTATGACTGTCTTGTAGACGGGTGCGGGTCGGGATGCGAGTCCCTACGACTCACCTGGTCTGGGACAGGGACGCGGGTCCTTCGAGGTAGTCCTCTGTGTCCCGTCCCCGGACACGGTGAGTCTGCTCCCGTGGTCGGGACAGACGACTGGATCTGAGGTCGAAGGGGGAAAGGACTCAGTGTCCCAGGGGAAGGGGGTTTGTAGTGTCCTGTTACGAGTCTGATAGAGAACCGAGTCTATTTTGGGTCGGACACCAAAAATTGTCTAATACTTTGGGTTCTACGTTGACAAAGGTTGACAGTGCTCTTCTCAAGGAGAGTAAGGGAAGGACGAGAATTTTAAAATGATTTTTCTGTCTGACAGTATTTAAGACTCGGACACCAGGAGTTCAAGGTACCGTGACGCACGGAGATTAGAGTGGGTCGGAGCTAGAGGAGTAGACGGTTTACCCTTGTGCCCTACTCTCTATTCTCCCCAGTTCACAGGTCGTCCCGAAACCCCTTTATCATCGACCAGAACCCTTCAGGGACCTCCCCCACAGTCGGTCCGAGTCCGGAATGCGACTACCCTTCGAGGAGAGGTCCCTGGAACGACCGGGTGATATGCGTGGAGGTCGTCGCCCGTTGGACCGAGCCACCGGTCATAGGTGCACGAGACCAAGAGACACACGACGGGGTCCCGTGGGACGTCGGCCGTGCCGGGGTAGACCTCCCTGTCCCTCGACACCCCCGGTCCCGGTCCGACCTGCCAGTCCGACTACCGTGAGACCCCACCGTCCGGGTCAGCCGGGTCGTCCCCGTCCCTCACCCAGTCCACGGGGTCTTGGTTCCACACCCCGGGCGTCCATGCCCGGTTGACGTCCACCCGTAGAGGTGCCAGTGATACCTTCAGGCGCCAGTCCAGCTTGAGCGTCCCCGGGGTCGAATCCGACGGGAGTCTCGCGTCCCGGGCGCCCTAAGGACAGCGGACCTTATACCTCTTTCACCAACCTAAAGTCCACTCACGGTCTTCGGTCCACCACGGCACCATTTCTTGGGCGGACGGTTACGTCCTCTGTATCTCTACGCCCAAACTAGGGATCCAGTCCTTCTGTGGGACCTCCTCCCGTACCTTTGGGTGGCGTCATAGGAACGGACCTCTTGGGGTACCTGTCTCCTCGGAGCACCCGATGACGGGTACCCCAGCGTTTTACAGCCTGTGCTGACTTTACTGAGTCGTGTGTGTGTGTGGGGTCTTCAGTGCCCCTCCCTCGACGTCTACGCAGACCCACCCTTCTCCCGTCGTCACCGGGGTACCGGATTTGAAATGGTCGTGGAGGACGTTCCACTCGCTATGGTTCCCGTGGGGTAGCTCTCTACACCCGAGTTTAAGGACAAGATGGTGATTGAGTCAGAGAGGTTTGGGTGCCTAAGTCAAATGGGTAGAGATTTTACCCTCAACTAGTATTCAACGACCCTCTACCTTCATTCAATTAGGAACACTTAGGTCTCGGTCCGTAGGTCTTTCGTGACCGATGTCGTTACTCTAGTGCTTGTAGTTACAAGTGAACGACCTCCCGCTCTGGAATTCGTTGAACGAGGTGGTCCCGGATTCTGTTGGGTTGTACCCCCGTGTTTGGGTTCTACCCTTACTTTCCCAGGGGGGTCGAGAGACCCGGGGTCACATAGTACCCCCTGTTCCCCCATGTTCGTCGGGAACGGGGGTCGCCACTCCTAAGTTCCCCGGAGTCTCTCATGAGTCGTAAGTACAATAATGAGACATGATCAGAGTAAAGAATGAGGACCTAGGAACTGGGGTCCCTACGTCCTTCACTCTATATTCTTGTCTTAGTTGAACTTGGTGCCTTTTCTGCACTTGGTCACAGAGTCCTCCCGGGAAACGTTTTCTCCTCTTTTTAACTTAAGACCAGGACAAAAACCGAGTTTCGAAATGTCAGTTACTCGGGGGTCGAATTCACTGTTGTCGTTTTCTTTTTTTATCGGGTTTCAAAGAGTACGACTCACGTCTCGACCCGTATGTCTTCCACCAATTATTAATTATTTCCCTCCACCCTTGGGTGTGACTGTACACCCCGTCCCCCGAATGGAGGTCGTCTCCCGTCACTAAGTGGTCCCGGTCCCAGGTCAACACACACTGCGACCGGAGACTAGACTTCAGGGGTGCCCGTCAGTCCCACGTGTCCGGGTCCCGGTGGAGGTCGACCCGGGCTCCCCCAAGTAGAAGGGTGTACCTGTGAGCCTACACCAACAACCCCCCTTGAGGGTCACGGACTTCACCTCCGGTGCGCACGACCTCCGGTCACAGGTCCACTCGTGCCACCGGTGTCCGACTCACCTATACCCGAGCCCGCTTCCACAGGGGTCTACTATGGACTCGGTGGTCCGACCGGGGTTTCCACACGTGGTCCTTCCTCGGCAAGTCACAGTCGTGTCGACCTAAGACGACGGTTCTTTCCGGTCCACTCCCCCAGGAATGTCTTAGGGTACTTCACACAGGTGACAGGCAAACAGGTGTCCACCAGTTCTTTCGGGAGTAGGAGGTCTCCGTAGGTGGTGGAAAGAAGAGAAACTTCTCGACTTTTGTCGGAGGGTCCCCCCAGTTCTTTAGATTGGTAACTCTCGTTAAACCCCGAGGAGTACGGGAGGAGTGGACCCCGAAGGGACGACCGAGTCTATCATTTCTTAGACGAACGTTCCGTCCTCCGGACCCAAGCTAGGGACCGAACCCTTCTAGAGGACCTTTTCCCGTACCGTTGGGTGAGGTCATAGGAACGGACGTCTTAGGGTACCTGTCTCCTCTGACCGTCCGACGTCAGATGTCTCAGCGTTTCTCAGGCTGTGCTGACTCTCTGATGTCCTTGTTTTTTACGGGGGAGGGGGCTCCGGAGGTAAAAGAGGAGAGAAAAGGTGTTATCTCGCGCCCGGAGAGTTGGAGAGACCAGACCTGTACAGGGAGAATTGCGGGGTCTACCTTCAGTGAACACGGAGATTCACCATATCAGAATCCTGGACCCCAAGAACCCCTCAGACGTAGGGGTCCTGTCTTGGCCCTCGACGGGAGTCGGGGAAGGACAGTGGGTCGTGAGTAGACAGACGGACCCCACCCCTGTCGCGACGACCACTACCCCACTTGCGTGCGTAGTCGAGGTGGCGTCGGTTTACCTCTGGAGTTCTCCTCGGTGCCTCGAGCCCCACCGGAGGGTACCCCGGGTCCCGTACCAAGAGGACGAACCTACAGAGACCGGACGAGGTCCTGACGCCTTACGGGGGAAAGATCGGGAAAGGACCTTAAGGTCCGGTACTGAGAGTCTCCCTTCAAGGTAGGTAAGTGTCGAGGACAGGATTGGGAGGACGCGTCACTCAGGAACGTCGTTAGTAGGACGGGAGGACGGTGGTCGAGACTCAGAAAGAGTGTGCACATCGATAAGTAAAGTGTACGGGGGATCAGAATTCAAAGGAGATCCCCCTCCGTCGGGTAGACGGGGAATTCTGGGGAAGTTAGGACTGGGAGTTAAGGGATCCAATTGGGAGGACGGTAGATCCGGTGACACGTTGGGATCCTTTCACTGAAGTGGAAGGATTCGGAGTCAAAGGTGCAGACATTTTTCTCTAATACTAAGGGACCATCGACTTTGGTCCCGTTTTCTCTCCCATGGGTTGACTCTACCGTGAATTACCCGTGACCAGGTGAAGGACGAGCTGTCGCATTCCATCCCTACATGACATATGACGGTGGACTTCATATGTCTACTGTTACCAATTCCGAGTCTCTCCAATTCCGGACCGATTTTCAGTGTGTCGTCCACTCACCGTCCAGACCCGTCCTTCGACGCCATCAAACTAAAAAGACCAGGACACAACCCACTTCAGTCATGGTGATGGGTTCGACCTCCGTACTTTCGTAGCGGGCGAAACACGAGTGTCTCTCCTGTGACCGTCTTTAGCAGGAAGGGTTCCTCCAAGGGAGATGGACCTGTCGGTCCACCACTCGGGGGTCGTGACCGAGGGTCCCGGGAGTCCGTCACGGGGTCCACCCTGTGGGTCGTCGTGGGTAAGTCGTGGAGGTCTAAGTACAGAGGGACTAGGGGCTCGTCCGGTCAAGGAACCCGGCCGAGGAGGTCCCCTTGGTCGTCCGTCGGTCCGGTCCCCTCACACTCGGAGGGGTTCCCGGTAAGGGTCCCACTACGAGTGACCGACCACGGGGGTGTCGGTCGACCCGACTTTCGAGACGACTCGGTCCGGATTTGGTCGACAGGCGAGTCGACGGATGTCCCGTCGGGGCTGGCGCAGGTGAAGTGGGTGTCGAGAACCAGGTCCTCTGTGGTCCGCGGCGACCTCTACTCCCTCAGGTTCGGGACGTCCACCCGGAGGGGTGGTCCGAGACGGAAACTTCCTCTATTGGATGACAAGTGGACCCGGGACCGCGTCTTCTCGAGTCTCGAAGGACCCGGCCCGACTCCGGGTCGGACCCGTCGTGCACACGGACATTCTGGGTACGAGACAGAGGGGGCTTTCCGGGTCTACACGGACAGTGGTCGGGTCTGTTGGGGGGGGGGGGTAAAGGCGGGGGTCCCGTTTCCGACCGAACTCTGTGAACCTAGGACCCAGGAACAGTGACACAAATGTCTTCCTTGGTGGGTAGGTGACAGTCCGACCCGACCCGCGGGTCTACGTACGGGGACCCCTACGCTTCCCGAACGTCCTCCCCTGACACCTCCAGTCGGACCGTCACCGGTGATCGGAAGGGATTCGGTAGGTCGTCCTTCCGGAACCACGAGTCTGACACGGACGGGGAGGGGTCGGAAAGGACCTCCGTCCGATGGTAGATAGTGAGGACGGGACTACCACTGTCTCTGGGACCGTGGAGTTCTTCGGTGGACCGTTTCATGGGGGGTCGTTTCGGACTGTCGACCCGTCCGTACTGCAGAGGAGACGTCAACTGGGTCCTACCGGTCGTCCCACCCGGCCCCCGTACACGTCCGTACTCCACAAAAGGGGTTGGAACTGGGACCTGTCTTACAATTCTAGGTTAACTGGGGTAGAGAGGATGACTTCGGGAGGGACCCTTCTATTTGGAGTTTCTCTCCAAACACGTTTGACTTCACGATTGGGTCTCGTAGCAGTGTTAACCTTCATTGGTTTCGAGTGCAGGAGTGTCCCGGACACACGGTCCGAGAATGACCAAGGAGTAGCCTAGGATCTCCATTGACATCCTCCGTCCGTAATAATTGTCAGGGTAAAACGTCTTCTCTTGTGACTCCGTGTCTCTCTCATTTGTTGACCGGACTTCAGTACGTTAGCCATTCGCTACTTCGTCGAACCGAAGTCCAGCGTGTGGAACGAGTGAGTGGGACGGAGGGAGTGTGAGACCTACCAAATCGGTGTGGGCACTTCCCGTGTCTCCACCAAAGGACAAAAAGCAAGAACTCTGGTTACATTTTCTGTCGACCGGTCACAAGGTCCAAAGGGGTCCCCTCCATGAGTCTTGTACTTGACTACCCACGCTCAGAGTCGTCTGGTCTATTTGGGTCTCACAGAGGAGGTGACGGTGAATGTCCTCGTCCCCACCCTCGTAATTGTCCTGCTCTTCTATTCACCCGTCTTCTTCTCTTCCGTCCCACCCCTCCTTCTTTCCTGCCCTTACACCTACTTACCCTCCCCTCCCACCCTCCTTTTCTCTTTCCTACCTACTCTTCCCTCCTACCCTTTAAACCACTCTCGGACCCTCCCTTCCACCCCGCCCCGCCCC
>SJYO01052794.1:6412044-6474050 GCA_006410555.1 Capra ibex
CGCCCCACCCCGCCCCGCCACCCGCCCCGTTCGACCACCGTTGACCCTTCCAATGATCTCTACAACGTCTCCGTCACTCGGACCGAACCCGGGCTGGGTGTACTCTTGGATTCCCAGTGAATGGACCTCGGAGTGCACCGACCCCATGTCGGGGTCCCAGTCGAGGGCCGCCAGTGGACGAGGGGAGGAGAGGTCCGGAGGTGGTTCAAGGAGCGGTAGGTGCGAGTGGTGGTCGGGGCGGAGGTCTGACCCAGGGTTCCAGACCCGTCTTCGTGTCGACACCCACAGGGAACCTGGGTGACGGGGGTTCTCCGGGGCCCGGGTCGGGAGAGTGGGTGGACGTTCACAGGTGCCGGTCGGTTCCTCTTCCCCTCCGGGGTCGCGGACTCCGGCCCGTGGCACACCGACTCCGACGACGCCTCGACCGACGGACCACGCGACCACCGGTGCGGGAGGTCCGGTTCCCGGCGTAGGTCGACTGGGGGCCTTGAAGCGTCGAAGTACGAGTGACTCTTCAAGCTTCGGTGCACCCACACACTGTCCTCATAGGGACGGAGCCTCCTCTCGGGACCCCCGCTCTCCTTGGTGTCCCTACCGTACGGGGTGCCCTCGGTCTTACCCCAGGGACCGTCGGGCGGAAGAGAGAACTCCCAGGGGACTCGGGACTCCGCTCGAGCGGAGGGTCGAGGAAGGATTCTGGTGTTACCGGTGTGGATCGTTCATTATCCGGGGTACAGGGGAAACCTAAGGAGTGAGGGACTTCCATCCCTACCCGAGAATCCTTCGTCCCCAGACTAGGACACGAGAGTGGAACGACGTGGAAGTCCGTGGGGGTCCGGGTATCTTAACAGGGGTTCTTCGATCTCGACCCCCACAGACTCGATAAGGATTGACACCACGGTTCTTGTAAGACCTTCAGGACGATTTGGTCCAAAGGTTCGGGTCTTCGACCTGAGCCCCACCCCTCAGGACCCTCCTCCCCGCCCACCGTCCCCGATAGATGGGAGGTCAAACCTCCACACAGACACCACCACCACCACCATCGAATCAACGATACAACACAGGTTGAGAAACTCTGGGGTACCGGACATCGGGCGGTCCGAAGAGACAGGTACCCTAAAGGGTCCGTTCTTATGACCTCACCCAACGGTAAAGGAAGAGGTCCCCTAGAAGGACTGGGTCCCTAGCTTGAATACAGAGGACGAACCGTCTGCCTAAGCAATGGTGATTCGGTGGACCCCTCGGACCCACACAGAGGTGACCCAACGTTGACCACAAGACCGACTTATTCTCGGGTCCCTTCTACCTCCGTGACCCTCTTCCACCACCCCCTTCCTTTATCTCGACCCTCCACCTAAATCCCTGATCCCCGAGATTGAGGGAACCAACATCCGGAACCCTCAGAAGTCCCTTCCTTCGGTGACCCGAGAGAATCGGAGAGGATGGACGGAGTGAGTTTCGCGACTACAACACTGAGTCCGATGGTCTCTCGACCGGCACGGGTCCCGGGGTCCACGTCCGGGGTGGGTCCCGGTCCGACCGGCACAGTCGTGCCTCTGACCGGACCGGGGGCTCCGAGGGGCAGACCCGGACGTCGGCGGGTGAATCGGCCTCGAGAGGACCGTTCCGGACCGACGACAAGACCCGTTCCTACGTCCAGTGTGACACGTACGACCACGACAAGGGTCGCGAGAGTACGAACAGGGCGTTCTCCTTAGGGTCGTGTCGACTCAGCCGTCACTGGAACTGTCATGGACGTTTCCTACCCTTTATCAGACTTTTTTCTTCCCCCAGTCGGATCCCGTGACCCGACGAAACCCTTCCTTCCTTATCTTGGGTCCCCGTCCTTCAAGGATCTAGGTTCTACATTGCAATTGAGTACAGTGTCTCTCGTATAGACTCCTGTTCTGGTTTACTTTAGTCGAAGGGGACGGGGGTCCTACGAGACTCCTGATTTGTTGGATTAAGTGTTTATTTTGTCGAAACCGTTTTTTCGTCATTCGGACTATTCCGTACAGACAATTGTGGTCGCGACGACTTAGGACGAGTTCTCTCAGTGTTTAGTGGTACTACCTTACTGGGGTAAAATGTGTGTTGTTTTGACTCTGGACCTTTAAAACCTTAAAGTCCCTCCTTTTCTAACGAGTCTCCAGAGAAGGTGGGTGGTTCTCTTTTTCTAAAGTACGGGAACTGGGTCCGGTATATATTCAGTACGTAATCCCTATAAGAACGAGAATAGTTTTGGTAAATCCAAAGGACTGGGAGTGGTCAGAAGTGATCCCGGAATTACACCAGGTTCCCGGGTTCAAGGGAGGACAGTAAGTTCCAAACTGAGCCCCAGTGATGGAGGTCCTTCGGAAGGAACTGGGAAGACGTCGGTATCCGGACCGATTTGTGGGAGTAAGATACGAAGGTCTGTGGCTCGCGTACGATTTGAGACAATGTCTCATGAAAGGTATGTCTGTCTTGAAAGAGTGTCTTAGAACGTTAGTAGAAAAAATGTCTAAGAAATGTAACATCCTGGGACACAGAGGTACAGGAGATCCTACAATTGGACACAGGAATAGACCTTTTGTACCTATTAGTTCTCATTTTGAAGTTAACTATTGACACTTCTTTTTACTTTATTACAGTTACCTTATCATATCTTAAGTTCTTATTTGGTTGGTGTTTACGAGTCAACTAAAAACTGTTTTCACGTTTCACCTTTTTCCTGTCAGAAAAATTTTTTACACGACTTAACTAACCTTCAGGTGTACATTTTTTCGATGGTGCTTGGAACGGGTTTGGATATGTGTTTAATTAATTTTTGACTGGTGTCTTCTTTTCCCTTGGGAGGTTGTGACAATCATTCTTACGTTTGACCATGTCAGTGATTATCTCTTGTCATACGTCCAGGAATTTTTTTTTTTCTTGATGATATACTAGGTCGTTAAGATGAGAACTCGTATATAGACCTTTTCTACTTTTGAGATTAAATTTCTCTATTTACATGGGGTTACAAGTATCGTCGTGATAAATATTATCGGTTCTGGATTCCTAGGTAATTGTCTACTTACCTATTTCTTCTGTACTATGTGTGTGTGTGTGTGTGTGTGTATGTATATGTGTGTGTTATCTTATAATAAGTCGGTATTTTTATTTTATAACAGTAAACGTCTTTGTACCTACCTGGATCTCTAATTATTAGAAGTGAATCATACTAATGATTCCCTTCATCCAGTCTGTGTCCTTTTTGGTATCGGAACTGATCTGCCTGGAATCAGCCGTTTCATTACAGAGACGAAAACTTATACGATAGATCCAACCAGTCTTGAAAGAAGGTTCCTCATTCGCAGAAAATTAAAGTACCGACGTCAGTGGTAGACGTCACTAAAACCTCGGGGGTTTTTATTTCAGACTGTGACAAAGATGTCAAAGGGGTAGATAAAGGGTACTTCACTACCCTGGTCTACGGTACTAGAAGCAAAAGACTTACAACTCGGCGAAATTCGGTTGAAAAAGTGAGAGAAGAAAGTGAAAGTAGTTCTCCGAAAAATCGAGGAGAAGTGAAAGACGGTATTCCCACCACAGTAGACGTATAGACTCCAATAACTATAAAGAGGGCCGTTAGAACTAAGGTCGAACACAAAGAAGGTCAGGTCGCAAACAGTACTACATGAGACGTACATTCAATTTATTCGTCCCACTGTTATATGTCGGAACTGCATGAGGAAAAGGATAAACCTTGGTCAGAGAACAAGGTACAGGTCAAGATTGACAACGACGGACTGGACGTATGTCTAAAGAGTTCTCCGTCCAGTCCACCAGACCATAAGGGTAGAGAAAGTCTTAAAAGGTGTCAACTAACACTAGGTGTGTCAGTTTCCGAAACCGTATCAGTTATTTCGTCTTTATCTACAAAAAGACCTTGAGAGAACGAAAAAGGTACTAGGTCGCCTACAACCGTTAGACTAGAGACCAAGGAGACGGAAAAGATTTTGGTCGAACTTGTAGTCCCTCAAGTGCCAAGTACATAACGACTTCAGACCGAACCTCTTAAAACTCGTAATGAAATGATCGTACACTCTACTCACGTTAACACGCCATCAAACTCGTAAGAAAACGTAACGGAAAGAAACCCTAACCTTACTTTTGCCTGGAAAAGGTCAGGACACCGGTGACGACAAAAGGTTTGAACGACCGTATAACTCACGTCGTGAAAGTGTCGTAGTAGAAGGTCCTAAACTTTGTCGAGTTACTCTTAAGGTAGTGTAGGTGATCGAAACAAACATCACTACGAAAGATTCCGGGTGAACTGAAGTGTAAGGTTCTACAGACCGAGATCTAATCACTAGTGTAGTAGTACTAATAGACCCAGCACTTCTAGAAAAAACATGTCAAGAAGGTACATAAGAACGGTGGAGAAGAATTATAGAAGACGAAGACAATCCAGGTCTGGTAAAGACAGGAAATAACTCGGGTAGAAACGTACTTTACAAGGGAACCATAGAGATTAAAAGAACTTCTCTAGAGATCAGAAAGGGTAAGACAAGAAAAGGAGATAAAGAAACGTAACTAGCGACTTCTTCCGAAATAGAGAAGAACGATAAGAAACCTTGAGACGTAAGTCTACGAATATAGAAAGGAAAAGAGGAAACGGAGAGAAGAAAAGTGTCGATAAACATTCCGGAGGGGTCTTTCGGTAAAACGAAAAAACGTAAAGAAAAGGTACCCCTACCAGAACTAGGGACAGAGGACATATTACAGTACTTGGAGTAAGGTATCAAGTAGTCCGTGAGATAGTCTAGATCTGGGAATTTAGATAATGAGTGAAGGTGACATATTAGTATTCCCTAAACTAAATCCAGTATGGACTTACCAGATCGTCAAAAGGGATGAAAGAAGTTAAATTCAGACTTAAACCGTTATTCGTCAAGCACTAGACTCGGTGTCAGTCGAGGGCCAGAACAAAAACAACTGACATATCTCGAAGAGGTTGAAACCGACGTTTCTTATATTAGTTAGACTAAAGCCACAACTGGTAGACCACTACAGGTACACGTCTCAGAAGAGAACACAACAACCTTCTCCCACAAACGATACTGGTCACGTAAAAGAACCGTTTTGAGAATAATCAGAAACGGGACGAAGTAAGGTGTAAGGTTCCGGTTTGAACGGACAATGAGGTCCACAAAGAACTGAAGGATGAAAACGTAAGGTCAGGGGATATTACTTTTCCTGTAGAAAAAACCCACAATCAAGATTTTCCAGAACATCCAGAAGTATTTTGGTAAGTTGAAGTCAAAGAAGTCGCAATGACCAACCCCGTATCTGAACCTAAAGGCACTATAACTTACCATACGGAACCTCTGTTTGTCTCTAGTAAGACAGCAAAAAAAGGATACCAGTACATCCCTACACTCTCAACCTGACACTTCTTCCGACTCACGACTTCTTAACTACGAAAACTTGACACCCCAACCTCTTCTAAGAACTCCCAGGGAACCTGACGTTCCTCTAGGTTGGTCAGGTAAGACTTCCTCTAGTTGGGACCCTAAAGAAACCTTCCTTACTACGATTTCGACTTTGAGGACATGAAACCTGTGGAGTACGCTCCTCAACTGAGTAACCTTTTCTGAGACTACGACCCTCCCTAACCCCCGTCCTCCTCTTCCCCTGCTGGCTCCTACTCTACCGACCTACCGTAGTGCCTGAGCTACCTACACTCAGACTCACTTGAGGTCCTCTACCACTACCTGTCCCTCCGGACCGCACGACGCTAAGTACCCCAGTGTTTCTCAGCCTGTGTTGACTCGCTGACTTGACTTGACTTGACTTCAGTCTGCGTCTTCTGCGTTAATCTTTTTCAGGTTGTCGTTGTTTCTGGGTCGTGTCGGTTATTTATTTATTTTAGTGAATGTTTTTTTTTTTCTGGTCGGTATCTATAAAAGTTTTATGTATGGACTATTTCCTGAACATATTTACTAAGGGTGTAAGTTATTCTTGGGTTCGTTGAGTTAAAAAGTTTACTCGTTTTACACACAAACAAAAAACCGGTACCGTGGTGTTCCGGACCCCGAGAATCGAGGGGTCGTCCCTAACCGGGACGCGGGTGACGTGACCTTCGAGTCTCAGAATCGGAGACCTGGTGGCCCCTAAGGGATTTCACCCGTGTTACAGACTTGTCTGTGCAGTGGTTTCTTCTAAATGTTCACTGTCTATTCGGATCCTTGTCTACAAGTTGTTTTAATCAGTAAACACACGAATCAACGAGTCAACACAGACTGAGACTCTAGGGTGCCTGACACCGGAGGACAGAGACAGGTATCCCTAAGAGGTCCGTTCTTATGACCTCACCCATCGGACAGGGAAGGAGTCGCCTAGAAGACCTGGGTCCTTAACTTAGTCCCAGAGGATGTAACGTCCGTCTAAGAAATGGTCGACTCGAGGGTCCCTTCTCCCTTTAGGTTTAATTTTGGTTCTACTCTGTGTTAATGTTTGGTTACTCTTGCTATTTTTGCTTTGTTGCGGTTTTTGACTGTCATGTTTAACGATCGTTTCTGTGTCTCGTTGATCGTAGGAGTGTGTGACGACGACCCTCGTCTCTTACCATGTCGTTGAGATCTTTGTCAGACCGTCGCAGGATATTTATATACGAGTGGTATGTTGTGTTGTTAGGGTAAGGATCCATAAATGGTTTCTCTTCACTTTAGTGTACAAGGGTATTTTTGGCCATCTGGGTCGTACTAACCTCGAAATAAGTATTAACCTACTGACCCCCGAAGGGATCACCGAGTCGACCATTTCTTAGGTGTACGTTACATCCTCTGGGACCAAGATAAGGACCCAGGTCTTCTAGGCGGCCCCTTCCCTGTCCGATGGGTGAGGTCATAAGAACCCGAAGGGACCGCCGAGTCGACCATTTCTTAGACAGACGTTACACGTTTTGGACCCAAGTTAGGGACCCAACCCTTCTAAGGGACCTCTTCCCTTACCGATGTGTGAGGTCAGAAGACCGGACCTCTTAGGATACCTGATATATCAGGTGCCCCAGCGTTTCTCAACCTGTGCTGACTCACTAAAAGTGAAAGTAAGTATTAACTTTTTATGATCTTTGTTCGGTTTATAGAAACTCGACACTTACCTATTTGACATCGTCACCCTGAAAGAACCATCAGGTCGCCAATTCTGAAGATAGGTTCGAGCGAGGGACCAACCTCTTGATTCTAGGGTGTACGGTACCCTGTTGATTCGGGTACACGGGTTGCTGACTCGGGCACACGGCGTTGGCCTCTATGGTGTACGACGTGGATTCTGGGCTACGTCAGTTTATTTATTCATTTGATAAAAATTTCGACGTCGTGTAGGTGTGTTACCTTATGACGAGTGGTTGTTTTCCCCCTTTTGATGACTATGTATGTTGAACCGACTCATAGTCGGTGTAATACATCCCGTCTTCTACAGTGTGAGTTTCAACGGCATGTTATGCTAAGGTAAGTGCACTGTAGAACCTTATCGGGTTCGATGTCCCTGTCTGTTGACCCATCGACGGTCCCTGTCCCCCACCCCGTTTCCGATTACTGTCACTCGTCGTCCTTCCTCGAAGACCCCCCCCCCACCTGTCTTAACAAGACGTAGACCATGCAACCGCCCACGTGGCGGTCGAATAGTCTTGCCTTTGCCAAGAAGGGACATACATTTAACACGGGACTCTTTCATGTGGAGGTATTAACGGAAGAAACCTTCCGTCTTTATCTCTGTGTCTGCATCTCTTGTTCCATACCTACGGTTCCCCCCTTTACTCTCCGACCCTACTTGATCCTCCGACCCTAACCGTATATATGTGCTGGTACGTATCTTGTCCTTTGACTACTCTTGGAGGACCCATCGTGTCCCTGGGGATGCGTTACGAGGCACCGGTGGATCTACCCTTCCTTTCGGTTCCTTTCCCCTATATACATATCCATATCGACTCAGTGTGTGTCGTCGTTTATTGTGTTGCAACATTTCAACCACAAAAAAAAAAAATTTATTTCGTTATACACAATTCTAGTCGTTCACTCAGACAATAGTCGACGTTTACTGTTTGAAGTTTCTCCTTCCCCTCTGGTGGTCTCATTTAGTTTCATTTGAACTCTTGTCACGGGACTACAGTGAAAGAATAAACTAATTCAAAAAAGTTTGGATACAGTATGTCAGAATCTGTCCATAAAATAATACGTTAAACGAAAGAAAAAAATTTTTTTACACCTGGCAAAATTTTCAATAATGACTTAAACAATATTATAACGAAGACATAATACGAATCGAAAAAACCGGTGCTACGTTTACCCTAGAATCGAGAGACTGGTCCGTAACTTGGACGTGGACGGACACAACCTTCCGTTTCAGAAATGGTGATCTGACGGTCCCTTCAGGGACGGTAAACCAAAATGGTGTTAAATTGGTTAATCCTTAATCCTCCCAAGCACAATTATAATGAGGTTCTACTCTCTTACTAAGATAAAGGGACTCCAACCATCTTTTCGTCTCAGAAATCAAAGACTTTTTGACCCGGGACCTGTCTACAAGTCGGTCCCGTACTGTCAGTTCCTATAAACCCGTTTTTTTAGGGAAAAACACTTTAGGGCTGAAAACCTTGGAACATCAAAGTGTATTAGTTTTTTATTTATGTGTTTTAACTATCTAACCTTTGAACTTTTACCTTGTATTTGTCTTTGGTCACTTGGTTAGCATAAAGTTTACTAATTGTCGTAGTGTGTACTACCCACCCTCTAATTGGTGTTGATTACAAATTTGTGGTACAAACATAAATAATAAAACACAAGTCAGTACAGGTTGAGAAACACCGGAGTACTTGATATATGGGGTGGTCCGAGGAGACAGGTACCTTCAAAGGTCCGTTCCTATGACCTCGCCCAACGGTAAAGGATGAGGTCCTCTAGAAGGGCTGGGTCCCTAGCTTGGGTACAGATCGTGGAGAGGACGTACCCGTCCGTCTATGAACTGGTGATCGCGGTGGACTCTTCGGGACAAACCTAAATATGGGAGTCAGATTTCTGTTCTTCTTCAGATTTGTTTATGGTTTAAGATCAATTTTCCGAAACAAAAGAGTTTCTGTATCCAATCATTAAGACTGATGAAAGATACATAAGATCCCGACTTGTTTATTCATTTATATAACACCTATTCCTCTCGGTCCAAAGAACGACAACTTCTTTCCTTTTCTTTATACTTTCCCCCCTTCTTTGTCTTACTTGAAAAAGTACTACCTGACCTTAATTCTCGTAGTCATACTTGATCATTAACATTTGTATATGGGTATCTGTCTTTTCTATACACACATACATACATGTGTAGGTAGATAAAAGAACCAGACAAGCAACTCTTCCGGATCTTTCTGACTATTTGTGTAGATCTAGGGTCTAGAATCAAAAATTTATGATAAAGCGTGTTTTCCTCAGTCCTTAGGAACCTCTTTACCGAACAAGGCATAGTCCCTTTCATATTGCACTCTGACTCTGTAAAAAAACCGGTATTTCCTTCTTCACCGGTTCCATACTATCCCTATATAGTTTTTCTGTGTCCTCTAAATCGAGGTAATTACCACCCTACCACCCCTGTGAAGTTAACTCATTGGGAGAGTTCCATTGTTAACGTACAAGACCTGTTTTATATACTTTGACAATGGACTTCACTGACGGCTCACTGTTACCTCCCCTCAATTGTGAATCTCCTTTCCTAGTCGTTATCAACTCGACGTACAAAAATGAGAAGAACCACGACTCTTCCTACTCGTTTTAAGTCTGTCTTTAGGTACCAGAATGGTTAATATCTTAGTCTCTCGTCTCAAGTCCCACTACTATCGCTTACCTTTCACTTCACTCTTTAAGGTCTCTCTCGGTGTCCTCTCTTAGGGTTTAAGATGGATACTTCAGATAGGTCTCGATTAGGAACTTGTCCCACCCTGTCTGAAGATTCGTCTGGACGATTCTATTTTCTCAACTTTTAATAAAGGTGACGTCGGGTGGTCTTCGTTTCTATCTCAGATCTAAAACTCTGGTCGGTTCAAATGACGTACGATTTTTTACAAAAATTTTATTATTATGAGAAGTCTCTTTATCTTTTATTAGTCTCAGAATTGTAGTGAGTTTTGTAGATGTTATGTTAGAGTTTAATGAGTTACATGTTTCTTTATCATTTACATTTAGTGTAAATTCTCTTTCCCGTTAGTTATTAGTTCCCTCTAGTTGGAGTTCTACTGGATCTGTGACCTTAATCGTCTGTTTCTAAAATTTTGTCGAGAATATTGGTACAAACTTTTATATTCCTTTTATAAGAACATAACTTACTTTTGGTCTTTGTTTTTATTGGATCACCACTAAGATCTTGATTGTTTATAATTTAGACACTAACTTTTTTTAATAACCTGCTAGATTTTAAAAAAATAACCCCCCACAAACCTCTTCTTTCTCGATCACTTGAACTTCTATCTAACTATCTATAAATTTCGTTTCTTTTTTTCCTGATTTTTCTAGTTGTCTCGGAGTCTCTAGACACCTTGTTATATCTTTGAAGATTTTGTACGCGTTAACCTTTGGTGTCTTCTCCTGTTACTCTTGACCAGTCTTTCTTTAGAAACTTCTTCGTTTATACTTTCAAAAGGTTTACACAGTTCTTTATATGTTAAATTTTTATAGGAAATTCTTAATTCCGTTTTATCCTGGAAAAGTTTATTTATTTTTAAATCCTCTAAATAACAGTCATTCGGTCAGAAGGTTCTTTACGATTTCCACTAAGAAATATGACTTCTCTTTATTATGGTCTTTGAGAATCCATCTTACACTTTATTATATGTTTCCGTATCAACTTTCTCCTTATCTATTCAATTTTGACTCAAGATTTTTAAGAATTTTAGTAGTCTTTCTTCCGTTTTCTTTTATTACTGTCTCCTTCTTCTTCGTATACTATTTCATCTTTTGTTTTGTCGTTTTATCAACTGTATTCAGATTAGTATAGTTATTAGTACTATTTGTATTTAGCTGATTTATGATATCAATCTTTCGTCTCTGACGGTCTGTATTTCCATGTATTTCGTTTTAGGTTGACATACACCCGATATTCTTTACATGGAATTTATATTCCTTCATTTATACACCCTTCTTTTGCCCACCTTTATATATATATATATCACGTTTACGATTATTTTTCGTTCTCACCGTTGTAATTATAGTCTGTTTTATCTGAAGTTCTGTTTCTGGACACCCTCTCTGTCGTCAGGTAAAGTATTCCTATTTGGACCAGTGATTCTTATTATTAGTATATACGAATATGTGGATTATGGTGATACGTTACGTGTATGTACTTCGTTTTTGGTTTTCTTGTTTGATCTCTTTAGGTATGTCAACCGTTCAAATGGTGGAAAGAGACGAACTATGTTGTTGGTCCGTTTTTTTAAGCCATTATCATATATAGTCTTGTTATGTCGGTTCGTAGAACTGGATTGATTGTAAATATCGTGTAATATGGGTTGTTGTGATGTCTTATGTTTAAGAAAAATAACGTATTCTACACAAGTGTTCTATCTGTATCTAACCGGATATTTTGTTCAGTGTTACTTATAATTTCCTGACTAGGATGTCTTCTAGGAGACCGGTATTGCTTCTATTTATAATGTTTCGATGGATCTTTTTAGAGTTTATAAACCTTTAATTCGTTGTATGAAGTTTATGTACCGACTTTCTTCGTTAGTATTCTCTTTAGGTTTTCATAAAATTTTATTTAGTATTATTTTTATCTGTTGTAGTTTAAAACACCGTACGTCGATTTCCTTATACACACCAAAATGTACGAATATAATCTTTTCCTTTTTCCAGATTTTCAGTTACCGAACTCCTAGACGGTATTTATGTAGTATTTACGTGTCGTTTCATTTGGGTTTAATTCACATCCTTTCCTTTATTATCGTTATTACAGACTTCAGTCACCTTGACTTTTCTCTGTTGTTCTTTTTTTATTGTCTTGTAAATTTTTTTATTGTAAACCAAGAAACTTGTCTAATTTTGTTAACTGTTTTAGGATCAATCTGATTATTCCTTCTCTCTCTACCTTGTATTATTACTGACAGTTCTTGTTTTCGCTTCCATAGTAATGTCTATGGAATTTTTCTAAAATTATGTATATTATTTGTTGATGGTTATATCGACTGTAGAATCAACTCTACCTGTTTGAGGGACTTTTTGTCTTTAATGTGTTTTACTATTCCTACTTTATCTTTTATATTTATCTAAATATTTAGATAAGTAAAAGATTTTTTTTTTCTTTGAGGTGTTTCTTTTAAGGTCTACCGAAGAGACCATCGCAGGTAGTCTGTTAATGTCCTCACAAGTGTGGGTAGAACGTGTTCGAGAAAGTCTTTTGTCTTCCCTCATTTCATGAAGAGTGAACAAAATACTTCAATCGTATGTTTCCCTTTTCTACGAATTGTCACTTCTTTGAATCGTCTGTGGTGAAATTGGTTCACTAGTTCTGACTACAGTGGTTCTCATATCCCTGTTTGACTGTGGTCCACCGTGAGACGGTTGTTCCGAAAAAACTTTCGTACATTCCTTCGTAGGTTGTTTCGGGTGCACTCCCTATAAGATGTTTGACTGACGGGACATGGGAAACTTTACACTAGTACTTTCTCTTTCTTTATGTCTTCTTACTAGGTCTTATTCTCTGGTTTCTTTGTTATGTTGATTGACGTTACGTGTTAAGTCCTAAAAGAAAATGATATTCCCTGTACTACCCTGTAGGTCACTTTAGAGTTATTTCGGACATCGACTGTCGTTATATATTTACAATTAAAAGACTCAATTCTTGACATAACATCTTACATCCTCTTACAGAAATAAAAAAACCTTTATTTTTGTGTTGATAAATCCCCACTTCTTGATAATACAGACATCGAATAATTTTGTGTCAAGTTCTTAAATTTTTAAAATCCCTGAAGGAACCGTCAGGTCACCAATTTTTGAGGTACGAAGGAAACGTCCCCCACACCCAAACTAGGGACCAACCTCTTGATTCTAGGGTGTACTACACGTTACACCGGGGTTTATTTTTTAAAACATACGTTTATTATTACAAGATATGTGTGTATATGTGTTTCCCTCTGTCTTTTTCTCTTATTTTTACTATTTCGTTAACACTATTTACAGTTATTAACCACTTCGGTCCATTTCTCGGAGACCCTAAGAAACGTTAGTGAAAAGACATACAGACTTTAGTACAGTTTTATTTTTCATAAGCTACATCGGTGAAACTTTTTATCATATCTCTAAGGAGTTTTTCAATTTTCAACTTGATGGTACACTAGGTCGTTTAAGTGAAGACCCATAAATAGACTTCTTTTACTTTCGTAATTAATCTTGTCTATATACGTGGGAATGGAAGTAACGATTTACTTTAGTAAGTAAAGTAAAAATTTACTTTAAATCTTATATAGGAAGTAATGATTTCAGGACTTAAAAGTAACCTTCCTGACTACGACTTCGACTTTGAGGTTATAAAACCGGTGGACTACACTTCTTGACTGAGGAACCTTTTCTGGGACTACGACCCTCCCTAACCCCCGTCCTTCTCTTCCCCTGCTGACTCCTACTCTACCGACCTACCGTAGTGGTTGAGTTACCTGTATTCAAACTCGTTCGAGACCCTCAACCACTACCTGTCCCTTCGGACCGTACGACGTCAAGTGCCCCAGTGTTTCTCAACCTGTGCTGACTCGCTGACTTGACTTGACTTGAAAGTAACGTCGTAATAAATGTTATCGGTTCTGTACCTTCGTTGGATTCACAGGTGACTATCTGCTTACCGATTCTTCTATGTCATATATATGTGTATTACCCTATGGTGAGTTAGTACTCTTCTTACTCTAGAACGGTGAAAGTTGTTGTATTCCCGTAATACTCCCTGTTTATGATATACTAAAGTGGATATATGTCTTAGAATTTATTCACTTGTTTGTATTTTGCCTCTTCTACGTCTCTTGTTCGTCCGCCAACGGTCCCCCCTCCACCCGGTCCCACTCCCCTCTGTCTTTATCCATTCCCTCTAATTCTCGATGTTCAAAGGTTTACTCAGTACCCATATTTTACATGTCTTGCCCTTTCATCAGTTATTGATACACTATAGAAACATACCATTGTATAGCATTGATCTGAGTAGGACCACTAGTCAAACTTTGTATGTCTTCATAGGTCAGTGATAAAACACATTGTCCTTGGTTGTCACAACATCCAGTTAATGTAAAGTTTTTATTTGAGTATTTTTTACTCTAATAAGTTATTCACTAAGACCCTTTTAACCTGTCGATGTACATTTTCTTACTTTCATCTTGTAAGAGATTGTGGTGTATGTTTTTATTTGAGTCGCACCTGACTTCTGGATTTATATTCTGGTCTTTAGTATTTTGAGGATCTCCCTTTGTATCCGTCTTGTGAGACCGTATTTAGCATCGTTATAAAAAAACTCAGACAGAGGATTTCGTTTCCTTTATTTTTGTTTTTATTTGTTTACCTGAGATTAATTTGAACTTTCGAAAACGTGTCGTTTACTCTGGTAGTCGTTTTGTTTTTCTGTTGGATGACTTACCCTCTATTACAAACATTTACTATACTGACTACTTTCCAATTATAGGTTTTGTGTTTGTCGAGTGCGTTAAGTTGTAGTTCTGTTCTGGTGTGTTAGACTCAGTTTTTACCTGTCTACTGGCCTTATCTGTAAAAAGGTTTCTCCTGTACGTCCACCGGTTATCCGTGTACTTTTCTACGAGCTGAAGTAATTGGTAGTCTTTTTACGTTTAATTTTGGTGTCACCTATAGTAGAGTGTAGACCGTCTTACCGATAGTAGTTTTTTTATTATTATTATTGTTTACAACCGTTCGTACACCTCTTTTTCCTTTTGGGAGCACGTGACGACTCCCTTTACATTTAACCACGTCGGCGATACCGTTAGTCATACTTCCAAAGAGTTTTTAATTTTTATCTTGTTGGTATACTTGGTCCTTAAGGTGAGGACCCATATATAGGTTTTTCTTTTATAATTAAGTTTTTCTATATACATAGGGTTACGAGTATCGTCGCAATAAATGTTACCGGTTCTATACCTTCGTTAAGTAGGTAGTTGTCTGTTTACGTAATTCTTCTATATTATGTATGTGTGTGTGTGTGTGTGTGTGTGCTTATGATGAGTCGGTATTTTTCCTTACTTTGAAACGGTAAAGGTTGTTATACCTACCTGAACCTCCCATAATACGGTTCACTTTATTCAGTCGGTCTCTTTCTGTTGTGACATATAGTGGATATACATCTTAGATTTTTTATTTTGTTTCATCACTTATATTACCCTTTCTTTGTCTGTATGTCTATGTCTCTTGTTTGACCACCAATGGTCCCCGTCTCCCTTCACCCTACCTCCTAATTCTCCATTTTTGATAATGCATGTTTCATTTTCTCGATGTTCCTATATAGTATGTCGTACCCCTTGCATCAGTTATAAAATATTATTGAAGTTTACCTCATATTGGGAATTTACCACTCAGTGATACGACAAGTTGTCCATTGAATATGTTATATGTAGTTGATACGAAGTTAAAATACCAATAGTCTCCACCCGCTACCCACTTCCGTTAGTTTTACATGTGCGAAGAGCCTCCCTTATGTTCAACCACGTCGGTGACACGTCAAAACTCGGTCCTGCCCCCAAGAAGTTTTTTGATTTTTGTCATAATGGTATACTAGGTCGTTAGGGTGAGGACCCGTATATAGACCTGTTTTGATATTAAGTTTTTCTGTGTACGTGTGGATTCGAGTGTCGTCGTGACAAGTGTTCTCGGTTCTGTCCTTTGTCGGATGTACAGGTGACTGCGTACCTCCCTAATTCTTCTGCACCGCGTGCACGTTGCCTTAGGATGAGTCGGTATTTTTCTTGTTTTATTACGGCAGACGTCGTTGAGCCTACGTTGGTCTCTGGAGGCATGATTCACTTCAGTCAGTCTTTCCCTCCCTGTTTATGGTCTACGATAGTGTATACACAACATAGATTTTATACTGTGTTTACTCGGATAGGTACTTTGTCTGTACTGAATCGTTGACTTGTTGTTGGTGCCGTTTTGTCTCTGTCTTAGTGCCTGTGTCTCATTCTTGTCTAGACACGAACAGGTCCCCTCCCCCAACCTTCTCCCTACCTCACCCTAGAACCCCAATCGTCTCTACCTACATAGTATGTTGTAGTATAATACGATACACTGATCACCATTGTTGTACAGTGATACAATATATAAGTGATAGGATACTATTCGGTATTTCCCTTTCCTGTATTCTTTCTCTTGCATATATATTGACTTAGTGAAACGACATGTCGTCATTAATTGTTGTAACACTTAGTTGATATGAAGTCATTTTGTAAAAAATTTTCCAAGCTTGAAGGTCAATATTCTATTTCTTCATGATCCTTTCGTTATACGTACGAGTCAGTGACTCAGGACAGACAGAGAAACTCTGGGGTACCTGACGTCGGACGGTCCGAGTGACGGGTACCCTAAAGGGTCCGTTCTTATGACCTCACCCAACGGTAAAGGAGGGTGTCTTCTTGTAGTATATGTTGTACTATTTATATTCATTGTGACGAGATACAGTATATACTTTTAATTCTCATATTTTAGGATTCTCAAGGGTGGTATTCTTTAAAAGATAAAGAAATTAAAACACAGATTTACTCTACTACCTACAAGTGATTTGGATGACACTAATAGTAAAGGATTACATACATTCAGTTTAGTGTTACGACATGTGTTTGATTATAGCACGATGTACTGTTAATATAAAGTTATTTTGGACTTCTTTTTGTTTAACAATCTCCCTTAAGGGACCCCCAGGTCCCAATTCTTTGACGGAAGGTCACGTCCCCTACACCCAAACTGGGGACCGACCACTTGATAAGTAACCTTCCTGACTACGACTTCGACTTCGAAGTTATGAAACCGGTGTACTAAGCTTCTCGACTGAGTAACCTTTTCTGGGACTACGACCCTTCCTAACTTCCGTCCTCCTCTTCCCCCGCTGTCTCCTGCTCTACCAACCTACCGTAGTGGTTGAGTTACCTTTACCCACACTCGTTCGAGGTCCTCAACCACTACCTGTCTCTTCGGACTGACGTCAGGTACCCTAGCGTTTCTTGACCTGTGCTGACTCACTGACTTGACTTGACCACTTGATTCTAGGGTGTACGACTCCCCGTTGATTCGGGTGCAGGGTGTTGATCTTTCGGGTGTACCGTATTTACTTCTCGGCTGTACGGTGTTGTTTCTGGATCGTGTCGGTTTTTTATTTTGTTCACAATCTTCCCTTGTGACGTGAGTCGGGGGAAGGACCTATAAAGGTTGTAGGTAATCGTACAATTCCGAGACTGTTCAGGACATGTTCCATCGGACAAATCAAACCAAAAGTTAAAAATTTTACACAACGTATTATTATTTTTTTTCATTCTACATGTTTCTTTAGTACCCTATAAGTATGTTACCTGATGTTACCTCTTTACTGTAAACGATGAACGCTGTTGTACCTAATTAGAGTTTTGTGTTGTTTTGGTCAAACATGAGGTGGGAGGTTTTTCTTTTAATGAGTCAGGGTACACAGAGTAGGTCAGTGAGGGAGACAAATCATAAATGTGTCGTCTTCTGAGTAAAACTTTCACAATGAGCGAGTCAGCACAGGTTGCGAAACCACTGGGGTACCTGATGTCAGACGATCATAGAGACAGGCACCTCAAGAGGTCCGTTCTTATGACCTCACCCGACGGTAAGGGAAGAGGCCACCAAGAAGGGTTGTGTCCCTAGCTTGAGGTCAGAGGACGTAACGTCCGTTTAAGAAATGGGAGACTCGGTGGTCCCTTCGGGCTTCTTATGACCTCACCCAACGGTAAAGGAGGAGGTCCCGTAGAAGGACTGGGTCCCAAGTTTGGACACAAAGACCTCAGAGGACGTGACCGTCCGTCTAGGACATGGTCGACTCGGGGATCGCTTCAGACTCCATGATTGGCAACTGGTTTCCCGTAGTGCTCACACACGCTGCGACCTTGTCTCGTAGACACCTGGACTTATACACGTCCCAAAGTAGATGCACCTCCTGGGTGTCTCTCACGAGCGGGTACTAGGGTGTCGCGGGGGGCCCGAGAGTGGGAGAGCCTCGTGGAGGAAGACGAAGTCGTGGGGGTGCTGCCAGTCTTCTGCCCCGTCCCGACGGGTCCGCCGGTGACACACGACCCGAACCGAGGCGTCCCAGTCCTGGGCCGAAGGAGAGGCGAGGAGTCTCCGGAACTCCTTTTCGACGTGACACAAGACCAGGTCGTCCCGAAACCTTTTGTCGGTCTAGGATCCTTCCTTGCACTACCTTCGCACCTTTTGTAATCGTCGATAGAGACATCGTTTACCACAAAAAGGGAAAGTTCATTCGGTCAGACCGGGATACTTCACACAAGGACTTGGGGTGCAAGTCTGGGTAGTACCCTAGCAGAATGACCCGGGAGTCGGACGTCCCTACGTCACATTGTCGCTCGGGTCTAGTGTCCGAAACTCCAGTCGGTTTACCCTCCAACTTAGGGTCGCGACGACGGGTGAGTGGTACCCCGGAACGTGTTCCTGTGTTGAGGGACTTGGAATCAGAGAAGACATTTCACCTTCTTTCGCACTTTGATGACTACGACTTGACTATAACGATTACTCAGTAGTCAGATACAATAATGCCACTCCCTGCTCCCTGTTTTGTCAGGGTCCTTCGGACGACAATGTTAAGGACCTCTTAGCCCCGTCCACTGTCCCACGGTCAGTGGGTGTACAAAAAAACAAACAAACTCAAAAAAAGAAAAGAACTGAGTTCAGTGCATTCCGAAGGGTCCACCGCGATCACCATTTCTTGGGCTGGCGGTTTCGTCCTCGACGTCCTCTGTGCTCAAACTAGGGAGTTATCCCTTCCAGGGGACCTCCTCCCGTACCGGTGCGTGAGGTCATAAGAACGGACCTCTTAGGGTACCTGTCTCCTCGGACCGCCCGATATTAGGTACCCCAGCGTTTCCCAGCCTGTACTGATTTCACTGAATCGTGTGTGCTTCGTACGTTTTTGAATGAAAGGACTGATCCCTAGCTTGGGTACGGGGGTGCAACCTTCACGTCTCAGAATTGGTGACCTGGTGGTCCCTTCAGGGTGTACCATACAAGATATATACTGTGGCACCCTCTACGAAAGGTACCCTTATGGTTCTGGTCCCTGTTCTAGTCGGTACGAAAGGAACCACGTGTGAGTGTGTCCACACTCTCACACACACACACATACACTCACACACAGAGACACACACACAAAGGGATTCCTTTCCGTGATAAATGTTTATTACGGTAACAAACCAAAGAATGAAATGTTACCGACGATCCCTCGAGTCTCAGTTTAGTAGTCGAGGTGAGATCTTTTTCCGTGTGTAAAACAAATGACTACGGTGAAACTAGTAGAAGGGTAAAAAGGAAGGGAAGTGGGATTAAAGGAGTACATAAAAAAAAAAACTTTGGGTCTTATTCTTAACCATTCGACACCCGGTTTTGGTCGGGTGGACATATCGTTTATTTCAAAATAGGCTTGAACCGGTGAACGCAACTAAATGTACAACGGATGCTACGAAAACACGGTGTTATCGTCTCATGGACGGTGTCTCTCGTACACCGGACGTCTAGGTTTTTATAAATGGTAGGACAGGAAAGGACTTTCAAAAGGTCAAGAACTGGATCTTGTTGCATGTAAAAGTATTAGATGGAGTTTGTGAAACTTCAAACCCTTATTCCAAAGGGTCCTCCGATCCGCCATTTCTTGGACGGACGGTTACGTCCTCTGTCCCCAAGTTAGAGGCCGGGGCTTCTAGGGGACCTCCTCCTTTACCGTTGGGTAAGGTTATAAGAACGGACCCGTTAGGGTACCTGTCTCCTCGGACCGTCCGATATCAAGTGACCCAGTATTTTCTTAGTCTGTATTGAATCGTTGAAGTGTTGTTGACACTTACGACAATATTGATTTTTTCTTTCCTTTTATCTAGTTTCACCTTTTAACTTACAGAGGAGGGAGGAGGGAGGATGGGGGAGTTCGGAAATTTAGTTCTTACCGCGTCTACCAGGGTAGGTCAAGTCGCTATCAGAGTCCCCCGTGCAGACCCACTACTAAAGGGTAGAGGGTCCTGAAGTCGGGAAGTTGGAGTCTCCGGGGGAGGGAGGAACTTCGGTGGACCCCTACCAGTGGACCGACCCCGCTGGAACGACCTCTCGACGTCGACTTGTCGGGACCCCCGAGACTCCTGGAGGACCACATCCTCCTGCGAGTATGGGGTCGGGGCCCACAAGGAGGCCGACAGGACCGAGCGTGACCGGAGGTCGTCTTGGTCGAGGAGCGGTCTGTGCACGTGTCTGTCCCTCGGCAACTGCGGCGCGAGAGACATCGCGGACCGTCGGCGGACGTGGACGTCCCTTTCTCCTGTCTCAAATCTTCGTCCCCACAACCCCCAAAAAGGGACTACGAGGTCATCAATTCTTAGGTGGAACGTTACGTCCCCTGTTTGATTCTAGGGTGTACGGTGTCTCGTTGAATCACACACTCGGTGTTGACGACTCGGGAACGCCGAGTTCATCTCCTAGGCACACAACGTTGCTTTCTAGGGGGTACTGTGTTCCTTCTGTGGTGCACGGTGTTGACTCTGGGTTGTGTCGGTGTACTATTTATTTATGTATGAAAATATTTTGTCATTTTCACTTTCGTAATCAGTGAGTCAGTACAGGCTGAGGAACGCTGGGATGTCTGACATCAGACGGTCCAAGGAGACAGGTACGCTAAGAGGTCCGTTCTTATGACCTCACCCTTCGATAAGGGAAGAGGTCTTCTAGAAGAGTTGGGTCCCTAGTTTGGACCGAGCCAGACGTAATGTCCGTCTACGAAATGGTAGACTCGGTGGTCCCCTTGGGGAGAAAAAATTTTCTATAATAAAAATTTTTTTTCGTCTCCTTCCTGTCCTTCCCAGACACCCTAGACCCATACATCCTCCCGGAGAAGAAGGTCCTTCAGTAGGGCTCAGTGAGATCGTGACTCGTAGTGGTTTGTGTCACTTGTCGTTTGTGAGTCCTTCTCTTTATTCTGTCTCCCTTCTTGTCCCCCTTCGGAAGGGACTGGGGTCCAGGAACGGATCCTTGTCCTAGTGGAACAGGAAGGGTGACGGATACTCCACCCTAAAGATAGAATGTTTACCTCTTTGACTCCGAGTCTCTGTGTATAAGTTGGACCCGGACGGACCGAGATCTTGAGTACGAACACGGACTTTATCCGGACGACCCCCCTCGTCTTCTGGGGACCCGTTAAGTCAATGTCTTTTCCTACGAGGTGTCACGGGGAACCCCGGGTCTCTTCGGGATCTTCGAGACCTCCAGTTTCCCCTGTCACAGACCACGTATTCCTCCCCGGTGTGAACCCCACTCAAGGGACCACCGAGTCTCCCATTTCGCAGACGGACTTTCCGTTCTCTCGACCCAAGGTAGGGACCCAACCCTTCTAGGGGGCCTCTTCCTTTAGCGTTGGGTGAGGTCATAAGAACGGACTTTTTAGGGTACTTGTCTCCTCGGACCACGTCCGATGTTAGGTGCCCCAGTGTTTCTCAGCTTGTATTGACTCGCTGAAGTGAAAGTGTGGACCCCACTCCAACCTCGTTTCCGGACCGGGCCGAGGGGTCCCACTGCCCCCCTCCTCATCCCACACTCGTCGCTCCGGGTGAGAAGGTGGTCGAGACATCCTAGACTTCGGGTGAAGGACTAGACCCGGAGCCAAGGGGGTGATGTCCCATCTTTGACCGGGTCGGGTCAGAAGTGTAATGTTAGCGTACCCCTCGAAAATGTTCGTACGGACCGGGGAGCGATGAACGTAACTATCTGTCATCACAAAGGGTACGTTCCGTTGTCGTGACTCGCTATTTTCCTTTACTCGATAATTCGGCACTTTTCTGTGTTTCCTCAACATTGTCGTGTAAGATTTACTTTGTTTGGTTAGAAAGTGAAGTTCCGATGTTTGACTTACTAAGGTTGACACACTACAAGGGCCCCTTTTCCCTTTTGATTTATATGTCTTTGACCATTGACCACCGGTCTCCCACTCTCTCTCTCTTCCTCCTTGTCTCCTTATCGTCTCCGAGAAATCCCGTCACTTTGATGACACATACTATGTCGTTTTCGACTAAATACTGTAATACGTGAACCGTTTTGGGTGTCTTACATACCGTGTTTCTCTCTTGGAATTTCATTTACTGCGTGAAATCAAGCATTACTTAATTATAGCCAGGGAGGTAAAATCGTTTACATGGTGTGATTCCGTTCTACAAACCGAATAAAAAATTTGTAAGAGGAAAATAGATAAATAAAAAAAATAAAACCGGTTCGGCACGTCGTACGTCCTAGAGTCAGGGGCCGGTCCCTAGCTTGGCCGTGGGGTGTCGTCACCTTCGTGTCAGATGGTTACCTGGTGGTCCGTTCAGGGTGTTCTACAACTATTCGCCCTTTTGGTGCACCTCCTGTCCGCAGACACTCTTGGGAGGCATGAAAGACGAGTTAAAAGGACATTTGGATTTTGACGACATTTTTGACTCTAAATAATTAAAAAATTCTCACGGACCCTGTGGGATTGGTTAGTTGAGTCGTTGAGGTCCGACGTCAGGTCCATGCAAGACAATTATTTTGACGGGGGTGGACGAAGATTGTACGTCGACTCCGACCCTTGAAGGTCCCCTGTGGTACAGAAGAGACTAACTGAGACACCCGGACTCTCCAGAACACCTCGTACGTAAAAGTTGTCTCCGTTATAGTGAAATTTACGTATTCACCAAGACCACTCCCCCGAAACCAATTTTTTTTTTATTTAAGAATATGTTCCGTGTCTATACGTAGGTGTGTATTGTCTTTATGTCCTATACACACCTGAATATAAAAGTATCTCCCCTGTTAATCCCTTTTTCACAGATTGTTCGGAGGAACCAACCCCTACGTCATTACTTTTAATCCAACTCTTTGTAGTCACTTCTCTATGGACTACAAAACGCCCCCTACCCAAACTCTTCCGACCCAAGGACGGTGGGTCCAGGTCGGGAGTAAGTTTGTGTCTCTATTACACTCGTTTCCGAGGACAACAAAATTTTTCATTATTATATGAGTTATGAAAATTACCGGATATACCCTTTTCTTGTAATTTTTTCTCATCTCTATATATATGTATATACTTCACTTTCAGCGAGTAAACACAGGTTGAGAAACGCTGGGGTACCTGATATGTCAGGTGTCTTAAGAGGTCCGGTCTTATGACCTGACCCATCGACAAGGGAAGAGGTTCCCTTGAAGGGTTGGGTATACATATTGATTTAATGAAGCGACACGTAGACTTTGATTGTGTTGTAACATTTAGTTGATATGAGATTAAAAATTTTTTCATTATTATTTCGGACTTAGGTAATCCACTGGGTCGTGGGTTCCAAGGTTGTCCTGAGGAGAGAGAGGTACTCACGACCCCGGTGCGACCCGAGGTGTAGGTCTGACGGACCACGGGTAGGTTCTGGGAGGTGAATACGTGAGGTACTGGAACATGTCCCGTGTAGTGGAGAGACACGGAGTCTCAGAGTAGACGGTTTACGGCTCTGTCGTCGTGGTGCTCCGTAGGTGCTCTTCCAGGTGCAGTTCCCGACTCTGGTCTCGGACCGTGTGCTGTTTGTCAGTTCCCGGTAGTCGAGGGCAATATTGACTGAAGCCGTTACCGTGTAAAAGGTCAGACTGTCCACGGTACTAAAATATGTAGAGTTTTCACTTTTCCGACGACTACTCTGTTACTTGGTCACACCCAGACTTCTGTGTAGGACTAAAGTCTCTATGGTTGTGTACACTTTTGTGTGGAGGTTTTCGCTGGTCGAAGGTAAGAAGTCTCGGGAAGAGCCCGAGGGGAGCTCAACAGTTTTGGGTGTCCGTGTCTTGACTCCGATGTCGTCCGCAAACTTTTAACGATAACTTAAGACCAGGAGTAGCGTCACCCCCGATGGGTGGATATGGAGGTACAGGGGTCGGGCGTCGGATTAAGGATACATGTGTCGTATGAGAGTTTCGTTGGTGCCACCCCCCGAAAGATGTCTCGGCCGGGACCTCCTCGTCTCGTGGCGGGAGGGTGGACGTGCGGAGAGGGACGGAGAAGGAAAGAGACCTCTTACTTTGTGATACACAAAGATGGGGTGTGACCCGTTTTATGAGACCCTAGATTTTTCGGTAAGACTTCCGAGTATATCAAAGAAGGTCTGGGTTGGTGTTCAGTCCCAAAACTCCTGTTAAGACGGAGAGAGGTAAAAGTTCCCACTTTACACTAGGAAAGTGGGAGGTCCCTCGACTTTTGGGAAGAACGGACCTGTTAGTGAAGGTTTACTGCCTAAACCTTTAGAGGAAGGGTAGACAAGAACTAAGACCTCCCCGATAGACCGATTCGAATCGTAGCACCACACCGGGAGGGGGACGAGGGAGGGGAGGTAGGAGGGAAGGAAGGCGAGGTAGAGGGTCGTTCGACCGACGAGGTTCTGTTGTGAACCGTCCATTGACTCCAGTAGGACTTCCCTGGTGGTAGACATGGACATTCAGACCTCCTTTGCACCCAGGTGCCCCTGCAGACTCGACGTTCCTTTGGTGGCTCACCCTCAGTCTAGGTAAGTCGACCTGGCTCTGGACAACCCTCCCCCTTCACCTCTTTCCCACTCCCCCAGTCTCCCTCGTTCCTCACTCTACGTCTTGGGTTCTTCCACCGACCGACCCGTGACTCCTCCCTGTCCAAACCCTGTCCGGGGTGTCGTCTACGGACTTCGGTGGTAGGAAGGTCCTACCAAGAGTCGGATTTAGAATGTCTCTGACGGAATGGACCTTCGAACTCTTCACTCCGGGGTCTGTGTCCCGACTCTCCTGTCGAGAACCTGATGTCTGGCGTAGGAGGGGGACGGTGCCACAGACGAGTACGGAGGGCACAAGTGCCGACGGTAAATAAACTGGGACTGATACTTGGTCCGTGACCCTTCGACCAAAATGTTAGTAGTAGAATAAGTTAGTAGTGGGGACGAGAGTGTCCGACCATAATGATAGGAAGAAGTGTCCTCCTTTTTGATTACGAGTCGCTCCAACTTATTAAATGGGTTCCAGTGTGTCGTTCAGTTGTCACCTCGATCCTAAACTTGGACTTTCGAGGGACCTCTACCCTTGTCTTTGTGTCCGTAGGCACGTCAGAGTCATGCAGCGTGTCTCGGACCGTACGTCGTCTCTGTGATAGATATATACCACTTAATTACTTATATGGGTGTCACCGACGATATATAAGTGGTTTTACGTGAAGGAAAGGGAGATCCTGTAGACCGATTTTGATGTAAAGGGTCGGAGGGAACGTCGACCCACCCCCAGTTCACTACTCAAGGGTGGTCACCTTAATGAATGCGCGGACTCTTGTCTTTGGAGACGTTTTAAGAGTGGGAGAAAGAGGAGTAGATCGGACGACCCCGTCTCGGTGTCCCACCACCCTCGGACCCAGGGGCTCACTGACACACCCCATCTGGGTGTTATCTGACGTTGTACTGACGTCTTATTTGAAAGTGTCATTTCGTTTGAAAACAGTGTCTCCACGTGCGACTAAGTAGTATCCGTGCGACGGTTTTATTTCGGACACGATAGTCGAACGGTCCCGACTATCGGGACGGTGGAGGGTATGTCCTGTGGGCGTACGATTGTAATTTAGGGGAGGAGGGGGTCGATTCTCCGTCTTGAGTCAGAAGACTGGACCCTGCACTACAACGCCAACTACCATCGAGCACGTAGGTGCGGTGTCAGTTTACGAGGGAGCACTGAGACAGACTTCTGTTACAGGGGCAGGTGTAAGTCCCGAACCCCTTTGGAGTCGATCCTTTCTTGTCTGTCATGGAAAATGAGAGCGGTTGTCAGCTCGAGACGAACCTCCAGTGGTTGGTCGTAAACGGGTCGGGTCCCTACCCATGGACCTTCCTCACTCGGTGCAGGTCCCGGTCCAATACGGTCTGAAGTGGTGCGACACTAGACAGTACCACTTCTCGGAAGTACACGTCGTCCTGAAAGACCAACTGAAAGTCTCACCGGAGCTGTGGAGACAAGAATCGGACATGTTCTTGGTTGCCGGGACTCTCTCCCCTGAAGGGTAGAGACTCACGGACGTCTCCGGTGGGAGCCTTGGGTCGTTAGTTTCACCGGGATTCTAACTACCCACTTTCGTCAGATGTGACACGGTGAGTGTCCTTTCCTTCACCCCGTCCACGGGTCCTCCCGGAAACTATACATACCATTTGAGGTCGCGGGTGTCCATCCCGCCCGTCCCATCCGAACTCCCGGACACAGAGTAAGTGTTCCCACTAACAAGATCAGTGACTACGTCAACATTGTGAGTCGTACCGTGGTCCACGTGTCATCCACGAGTTGTTTATAGATCTACTTATGTCTTAGCGATCAACATCAATATCGGACTTTAGGGTTTCCGTTACGGTACGATTCACCTTCTTACAAATTAGAGACCGTCCGTCTTTTTATGGGTGGAAGGGGTTTTACAGGTACAGGAGTTGGAACTTGAGACCCTTAGACAATGAAATGTCCCGTTTTCTCTAAAATGTCAATTCCTAGAACTCTACCCGTCTAATAGGACCTAATAGGTTACTCGACTAGTGTTCCGAAAAAACCAAACACAACCTAAAAAGAAAAATCAGTTTGTCGTGCACTCGAGAATCAAGGGACTGGTCCACAACTTGGACGCGGGAGACGTCACTTTTGTATCTCAGGATTGGTAACCTGAAGGACCCTTCGAAATTCCTAAGTATATTCTCCCTCCGTTCTGTCAGTGTCAGTCTCTCTCCTTCTACGATGAGACAATGGAAACTTTTGTCTCTTTCCCTGGTATTTAGTTCTGTGTACCCACCGAAAATCTTCAATCTTTTCCGTTTTTTTTTATTTGTATTTTTCCTAAGAGGGGACCTTGAAGACCTTTCTTACGTTAGGACCTTTGTGGAACTAAAGTCGGTTCACTTTGGGTAAAAAATAAAGTCTAGAGTTCTTTACATTCTATTTAAACACAACACAATTCGGCGATTCAAACACCGTTAAATAATATCGTCGTGGTCCTTTATGTGTGTGTCAATTAGTGAATAAGTGAGTTGTTGATAAAGCGAAGACGGTGTACGATTCGTGTTCGTTGTCCGACGGTAGAAAAGGGTGGACACGACTGACTCTTCAATTTTTTACAGAACGGTGATCTTAAAATAGTAACCACTTGCAGAGATTTTCTTATGTGTCGAAATAAAATCTCGGTCCTACCTCCTCCTTCTTTGTTTCCAGGTTCTCTTCGTTTTTTACACACAGTAATTTGTTTCTATGCCAAAATTTTGGGACCTCTTCCTTTGCCGTTGGGTGAGGTCATAAGAACGGATCTGTTAGGGTACCTGTCTCCTCGGACCGCCCGATGTCGAGTACCCCAGTGTTTCTCAACCTGTACTGACTCATGTGCCGCAAAATCTTTCTTGTCAGTTTAATTTAATTTAATTTCCTAGGGGTGGATGAACCAAGATCGGACAACCACAGTCCACCCCAAAGTCCGGGTCACCCAGTCTAGAGGGTTAAAAAATATTAATCTTCGTCTCTAGACGCAAAATAAGGTTTAGAAGACTAAATTTACAACTGTGAAAAAGGGGAAATTAAATTTACGATTCGTCCGGTTTGTTTTGTGTAGACGTCCGACCTAAACCGGGTAAGCGGTAAAACGTTAGAGGCCAAATCTTTTGTCCTGTGTGGTGACCCTTTGTAAACGCGTCCACAAGACCCAGCAGTAGAACGGGTACCAAAGGGGAGTCCTGGAGGTTGAGGGTTTGGACCCCGGACGAGTGTCGAAGTCAAACTGTCCGCCCCTTCACTCCGGGGTCTTTGTGTCCACAGAGAGGTACATCGTCGACCGGGCCGAGGTCGGGCTCTGGACACCTATAGGGGTTCTCTCTTTGGTGGTGACAGAAGGAAGAGGTCCCGGGGCGTGTGTCGTCCACGAGTTATGTACGAACGACCTCTTACCCTAGTAGAGAACCTCGCAGAAAAGGATCTCCCCAGTCCTTCCTCTGAACCTACTCCCGGATATCGGTACAACATTCATGAGTTCTAACGTGGGTTCATGTTAGAACCTTCCTGACTAGGAGGTCGACTTTGAGGTTATGAAACCGGTGGACTACGTTTTTCGACTGAGTGAATTTTTCTGTGACTACGACCCTTTATGACTTCAGTTTTGTTCTTCGCCCACTATGTCCTACTTTACTAACCTACCGTAGTGACTGAGTCACCTGTACTCAAAGTCGTTTGAGGTCCTCTGTCACTTCCTGTCTCCTCGGACCGCACGACGGCAGGTAACCCAGTGTTTCTCAGTCGGGACTGTATCGTTGACGTGTTGTTCATGAGCTCTTTCTAGGCACATTAGATAAAGTTAGGAGCATTGTGACGCGTTCTCTACTTCTAACGACAGAGGAGACGTGTCTTCTCCTTTGACTCTAGGTCTCTGTATTCTACTAAACGATTCCCGGGTCTCCGTTTTTACTCAAAGTGAGGATTTTCTGTTTACGGTTCTGGGAGATGACGACGACGATTCAGCGAAGTCAGCACAGGCTGAGACACGCTGGGGTGTCTCTCGTCGGGTGGCCCGAGGGGGGCAGGGACCCTAAAAGGTCCGTTCTNTCGACTTTGAGGTTATGAAACCGGTGGACTACGTTTTTCGACTGAGTGAATTTTTCTGTGACTACGACCCTTTATGACTTCAGTTTTGTTCTTCGCCCACTATGTCCTACTTTACTAACCTACCGTAGTGACTGAGTCACCTGTACTCAAAGTCGTTTGAGGTCCTCTGTCACTTCCTGTCTCCTCGGACCGCACGACGGCAGGTAACCCAGTGTTTCTCAGTCGGGACTGTATCGTTGACGTGTTGTTCATGAGCTCTTTCTAGGCACATTAGGTAAAGTTAGGAGCATTGTGACGCGTTCTCTACTTCTAACGACAGAGGAGACGTGTCTTCTCCTTTGACTCTAGGTCTCTGTATTCTACTAAACGATTCCCGGGTCTCCGTTTTTACTCAAAGTGAGGATTTTCTGTTTACGGTTCTGGGAGATGACGACGACGATTCAGCGAAGTCAGGACAGGCTGAGACACGCTGGGGTGTCTCTCGTCGGGTGGTCCGAGGGGGGCAGGGACCCTAAGAGGTCCGTTCTTGTGACCTCACCCAACGGTAAAGGAAGAGGTTACGTACTTTCACTTTTCAGTTTCACTTCAGCGAGTCAGCACAGGCTGAGAAACACTGGGGTTCCTGACGTCGGGTGGTCCGAAAAGGTAGGTACCCTAAAAGGTCCGTTCTCATGACCTCACCCCACGGTAGCGGAAGAGGCTTCTGGGAGGTTCAGTCCCCAATTTTTGATGTCTGACTCTCGCCCCCTTTGACCGGTCGGACAAAAACGTTTAGTTCAACAAATTCGACGATATTGTCTTTATGGTGTCTGACGCACTGAGTTTGTGGTCTTTAAAATGTAGAGTGTCAAGACCTCCGACCCTCAGATTTTGGTTCCACGGTCCGTACCTGTCCAAGACCACTCTTTGGAGAACGACCAAACGTCTACCGAAAAGAGTAACACAGGAGTCTACCACCTCTCTTTCGAGTCGAGACTAGGAGAAAAACCTTCCTGTGATTAGAATGGTAATTCTAATTAGTGAAGTACCGTTTATCTACCCCTTTTTTACCTTTGTCACTGTCTGAAATAAAAGAATCCGAGGTTTTAGTGACGTGTGTCGCTGATGTCGGTATTTTAATTTTCTCCGATCGAGGAACCTTCTTTCGACATACTGTTTGGATCTGTCACATAATTTTTCGTCTCTGTAGTGAAACGACTGTTTCCAGGCATATCAATTTCCATACCAAAAAGGTCATCAGTACATGTCTACACTCTAAGTCTGGTATTTCTTCCGACTCTTGTCTTAACTACGAAAGCTTGACACCACGATCTCTTCTGAGAACTCCCAGAGAACCTGACGTTCGTCTAGTTTGGTCAGGTAGAATCTTTAGTTTGGACTTATAAGTAACCTTCCTGACTACGACTTCGAGGTTATGAAACCGGTGGACTACGTTTCTCGGCTGAGTAACCTTTTTGGGACTACGACCCTTTCTAACTTCCGTCCTCCTCTTCCTCCCGTTGTCTCCTACTCTGTCGACCTACCGTAGTGGTTGAGTTACGTGTACTCTAACTCGTTTGAGACCCTCTATCGTTTCCTTCCCTTTGAACCACCCGACGTCAGGTACCCTACCGTTTCTCAGCCTGTACTGACTCGTGACTCGTCGACTTGTTGTTAGAATAGTATTTCCGAGGTGGGAGTACTGGAACTAATGGGTTTCGGGTGTGAAGGTTTACGGTAGTGTAATCTCGAAGTCGTATACTTAGACCCCTCCCCCCACCCATGTGTTTGTAGGTCGGGTGTCGTTTTCAAAATAGTCTTGTGTCGACACGGGTAAGTAAACGCAGAAGGGATGTTACAAACACTCGATGTTTCCGTCTCTACTCATCAACGTTGTGACCGACATACTGGACGGTTCCGATGTCATCAATGGTAGACCAGGAAGTCTCTTTTTGAACTAGTTGGAGACGAGATTTAATCCATACATTACGTAAAAAAGAAAGATAAAAATTTTAACACCAGCGCACCTTGAAGGGGTTGGTCCTTAACTTGGACACGGGGGACGGGACCTTCGTGTCTCAGAATTCGTGACCTGACGGTCCCCTCAGGATCTTACCCGAGCGTTGTCGTGGTCCGGTTGTCGATAAGTAATTCGTGACTGACACACGGCCCGGAACGCCGAGAGTCCTAATGTTTCGTCTGTGCAGGGTTAGTGCCAGAGCCTGATCGTGTCCCAGGTCCGACCCCAGAAAGAGGGTTCTCTTCTCCACTCCCAAAAATTCATTCCCCCACTGTTACTGATACGACCGCACAACTTTTTGAGGGAGCCCGAGAGTTCATCTAACTTAATCCGTCTGTCGTCTTGTCTTTTGAGCCCGGCCTTAAGAGGCAAACGAAGCAGGTCAACTCTCTTCCACCGTTGGACTTGGTCCCTGGTGACCCTACTTTTCTCGAGACCCTAGAAGTGAATGGTGTACGGCTAAGGTGTTTTGGTGCGTGGGTAGGTTCGAGGACCCCTACCAGGACGGCAGTATACCCACCCAGTCCGGGCGCGTCTGGACCCTCCCTGTTGGTGTGTGTACGTGTGCACACGCGTGTGTGTGTGTGTGTCTACCCAGTCTCCGTCTACCTTCGGGGAGGGGCAACTTGGGACCTCGGATGAGTGTATCCCCACGGGCCGGACTATCGGCTCTTGGTGCCAGACGTCCCAGAGGAGGACCCATGGGTCCTGGTGGGACGAGAGGTCCCTCATTGCGACCACGGTGGACAGCCGGCACTTCCAGAGGACGTCCTCCTACGCGACGCCCTCCCCGTGTCAGGTCCCCACGGACCGTACATCTCGCCCCTTGTCCGACTTCAGTAATTTCGTCGACCACCCCAGTCTCCTGTGGACACGGGGTCCCCGGACAGTGACAGAACGTCTCAACTCTGAAACAATGTCCCCTGATCGGACCACCAGGTCACCAATCCTTAGGTGGAAGGTTACGTACCCTACACCCAAACTAGGGACCAGTCCCTTGATTCTAGGGTGTGCGACGCATCGTTGATTCGGGAATGTAAGGTTGATGACTCGGGCGCACGGTGTCGATCTCTCCTCGAACTCGTTGCGATGATCTCTTCGGACTCGTGGCGTTGTTTCTAGGACACACGGATCGATTCTGGACTACGTCGGTTTGTGCACAAAAATATTTTCTGAAACAGATACACGCACGTATACTTCCGGGAAGTCAGTACAGACTGAGAAACGTTGGGATACCTGGTAGCGGGTGGTCCGAGGAGACAGGTACCCTAAGAGGTCCGCTCTTATGACCTCACCCGACGGTAAGGGAAGAGGTCCCCTAGAAGGTCTGGGTCCCTACCTTGGGTTCAGAGGAGGCAGAGGACGTGACGTCCGTCTAAGAAGTGGTAGACTCGGTGGTCCCTTTGGGACCTTGTGTCATCCACGAGTTATTTATATTTACACTAATTTTTCACCTACTCTGGAACCGTTTACGTCCCCGACAATCAAAACCCAATGACGACGACAAGACTGTCATCTACCGATTCCCAGGGGTCGACCAGTCACGTGTCGGACCTGAAGTCCGACCCAGAAGACTGAGGTTGGGACACGACAAGTAGGGGGTTGTTTTTTGTCCGAAAAGTTGGTCGACCCGGAGGTCCTTGACTTTACCAAGGGGGTCTCGTCGAAAGTCGGACCCCACTACTCTGACACGGGTGGAACCGTGTGCTTACTTTCCCCCACTTCCTGTACCCCCGAAAGTCCCTCCCCCGAGCAGAGACTCGAGACCCAAGACAGACCCGGGGAGGTCCGTCGTGTCGTATGGGGTGAGGGACCACTGGGAGGTACGACCTCTTGTCCTCTGGGCCCGTTCGTGATGAGGAGGCCCCTTCGTCGGACCCCCTTCCCCGGTGTGTATGTGTTCCTTCTTCCAAGGGACGAAGGCCATGTTCGAGGACAGAGCTTGGTCGAGGAGGTTCGAAGGGAGGTCGACGTCCGGGAGTCCTACCGGGGACCGTGGCCAGGGGTCTCGGCAGTCGCTATGTACTGAGAAGGTACCGACGTTACTCCTGGTCCGACTACGTCTCCCTACGGGGCTCCCAGGTTCGACGCTTTGTAGGACGGGACCCCCAGAGGTCCCCGTCAGGGGTGACGGGTGAGTAGTAGGGTCCTTACTGGTGGTTCTTCCCGACTAGTTTACCCGACGTCGGAAGTATGGTAGTCTGGAGTTCCAACGTGTCCGTGTGACGATACCGGTCTGGAGAGGTCCCCGGGTCGTCCTTACTTCGTGACCTACAGGTCATGGTCCACCGACTGGAAACGAGACGCCAGTCGCGATCATACCGACCCAAGGTAAAATATCTATTTCTTTGACTCCGAACCCCTCCGAATATCCGGTTTGATCATCGGAAGGGGTAGGGTCTATACCCTAAGTCCCAGAGAGCTACCGTTTCAGAGGTCGTGTCCGGTGTACCTGGGAATGGACGAGGCACACGGACATCCGACGGCAATCCAAGTCGAGGGCGACACCCGGGAAGTTGGTCGTCACGTCCTAGAATGCCAGAGCCGACAAGAGTCGTACTTAGAACGAGACGTGGCGAAGCGAGGTCCGACTAAGATAAAGTGAGACCGACGATTTCTCCGAGACACGGTTCCGACAGTGGCACCTTTGGACGTTACTCCTACTTCTCCGACTGGTTTCGGAAACGTGTGGGATAAAGGAGGAGAACCCTAAGGGAAAGAGAGTCAGGGTGAACCACTTGAGGATGAGTAGGAAGTTTTGGGGAGGTTACTTCCTCCTGTGTGTTCTCTTGTCTTCCCATCGGAAGAGAGGGACGTAGTAACGTACCAAAAGTCTCGGTACCCTCCTACATCCACAATGACCCCGAACATGACCTCGACCCCCTTCATCTTGAGAAATCGGAACACGACCCGACATATGGGTCGGGTCATGGGAACCGTGTTCGGGGAGATCCTTGTTGTTCCGAGACGGAAGACGGGACGACCGGAGACAGGGAACAAGTATGTCGAGGGAGTCCCCTGAGTACTCCTCTCCATTACCCCGGTTCTACCTCAAACCCTTAATGGTTTGGAGGACGGTTTATGATCTTGATCGGTTCTGGAATGGGGTGCGTAGTGACTTGAGTCCAGTGGGGGTCTTGGGTGCCCGGGGTAAAGTCGTTTACCGTGGACGAGGATGTATTGGAACAACAACGACAAATCAGTGAGTCAACACAGGGTGAGAAACACTGGGGTGTCTGACGTCGTGCAGTCCGAAGAGACAGGATGTGATAGAGGATCTCGAACGAGTTTGAGTACAGGTAACTCAGCCACTACGGTAGGTCGGTAGAGTAGGAGACAGCAGGGGAAGAGGAGGACGGAAGTTAGGAAGGGTCGTAGTCCCAGAAAAGGTTACTCAGTCGAGAAGCTTAGTCCACCGATTTCCTAGCCTCGAAGTCGAGGTCAGGAAGGTCACTTATGCGTCCCAACTAAAGGAAATCCTACCTGACCAAACTAGAGGAACGACAGGTTTTCTGAGAGTTTCTCAGAAGAGGTCGTTTTCTCAAACTCTCGTGAGTCGTGAGTCGTGAGTCGGAAGAAATACCAAGTTGAGAATGTAGGCATGTGCTGATGAGTTTTTTGGTATCGATGTGTTGACGAACTCGGTTTGTGAACCCCAGTAAACAGAGAGGGAGTGAAAGGGTTTGGTTAGGTATTCGTTCAGTCAGTAGCTGTGGAAATTCATTCAAGACGTTAGACTGGTGGACGGAGACGACAGAAGAGGGTCCGGTCCAGTGGTAGTGCGGGGACTCGACCCAGTGGACGTCCTTGTCCGGTCGACTGGGGAGGAACGTAGGACAGGACCGAAATGGACAGTGTATCGACGGGAGAGTTCCAGGGATTGGAACGACCCTCAGTGAACGAGGAGGACTCAGGTGGGACCACGGTGGACCGGGGACGGAGTTCCCATGGCACGACAGGGGTCTGTACGGGTGGCTCGACGGAGGAGGACTCGGGTTCGGTCCGGACCTGGTGGGGAGGGAGTACAGGTGAGTAGTAGGGTTGTGTCCCCCTCCGAACCACATGGCCCAAGGGTGTACACTGTGGTCCCTTCAGGAAGGGAACAACTAAAGGAAAGTTTGAGACGATACGACGAAGTGAGCCGTCCGCCATATTTTGACTGGAGGTAGGAGTTTTAAAGTAAGACGCAAAACCATTTTCGGAGATTAGATAAACAAAGGTTCCATGGTCGAGTTGGATGAAAGTATAAAATGAGATAGTCGACGATTCGTTCTTGTACTCTGTAACTCCAAATAAAACGCCAGGTGAGAGGGTTTAAGGGAGCCGTTGATTGAGACTTCTCACAGTTATGACTCACTCGATCTGGAGTGCGTAGCCCCTGGGTCATACCTTTTGGGGGCTTGGAGTCAAAATTGGGAAAAGAGTCTTCTAAATTCGGTGTTCTTTAGTCGGAGGGACCGGTGACCACTCCCCCGACCCGTCCCCCGCACCGACTCGTACGCGTGGGCTTCCATCCACCATCGACCCCACATCTGCACCTAGAACGGGACGGAGACCTCCGGGACCGGGGACGTCCGGTGTAAGTGGTGCTTTAAGAAGTCCCAGGTCCGGAACGGGTCGCAGTCGAGGTTGTGTCGGACCTTGTACCGAGCTAATCCGGTCATGTCGGACACTCGGTACCTCTGGTAGTCGGTCCCTGATAAGTCCAAGTTCCGAGGACTCTGTCCGTCTCTTGTTCTTTGATCAATAGAGGTCCCGTTCTTCCCCCAAAGACCGTCCGTCGTTCTCGGGGAACATCTCAGTAGTGTCAGTGACGTCCCGTGTAGAGTATTGACCCTTACTGACCCCTATCTTGTATTCCCTTGGAAGATCTTACTGAGTTTACAAGACTTAAAACTGTCCTCGAACCCAAAGTGTCTAGACACGTGGACAGTTTTGAGTAGTTTACCATGGACCCTCTACAACCGTAAAGTGGAATCACTTACTATGGTATGACTTTACAACTCCCCACTCTACCTGGTACCAAATGTTGAATTAGACTGGACAATGGTTGTTTATTCTGTCTACCGATTCACCTGTCTATCCACTGTTCTATCCACCTCATTTTACAAGTATCATCTTAGGTGTGACTCTTATACATCCACAAGGGACGTCGTGAGAAACGTGAAAAGACATACAAACTTTACAAAAGTCCTTCTATACAATCTGTCTTCTTTGCGATCCTTCCAACCTTTCCCCCGTGAGGTCACTCCACTAGTTCTCGTATCGGAAATGAGAACGTTCGATACACTGGAGAAACTCGGACACGAAGGTAGTAGACATTTTACCCATGTTATCATGGTTAGTGACACAGAACCTTGTCTCCTTCGTAGGTGAGTCTTCTCATTTCTAGTTAGTAGTGGTAGTAGTTTTTCAATTGTAAGATGTGTCGTGTAACGGGAAGGTGTTCCTTGATTTTGGTCAGTGACCTGGGGAGAGTATGAAACATTATTTAGAGGGTGAGCGAGTTCCCGATTAAGTCATTTATGACGAGGTCTGAGAGTCTTGAACCGTCACTTGTCCTCCGTATCAACGACGGAACTACCTTGAGCACCAGACCCCCGTTATCACCGCCTCTTTAGAACTTATTTGTATATTACTCTGGACACGACACGACACGAATCAACGAGTCAGGACAGGTCGAGAAACGTTGGGGTACCTGACATCGGACGGTCCGAGGAGACAGGTACCCCTAAGAGTCCGTTCTTATGACCTCCCCAACGGTACGGGAGGAGGTCCCCTAGAAGGGTTGGGTCCCCAGCTTGGGCCCAGAGAGCGTAACGTCCGTATAACAAATGGCAGACTCGGTGGTCCCTTCTGGATGGATCCTCCTTTTACGATTCACGATCCTTCCTTTTCTTTCTCCCTCGATCTGGTTCCAGTCCTCCTAGTCACTTCTGAGGGTACTTGTCCTGGTAACTCGAGTTGGGACTTACTCTCCGTCACCTCAGACAGTTTCCCTCCCTCGTGAGGGGGTGGAGGATCACCTCTATCTTCTAAGTGATACACCCCTTTGACTCCGACTCTCCGGTCCTAAGTCCCTCTGGGTCGTGTCGTTCCCATCTCCCGCCCGACGGTTCAACTCTTGTCCCTCTATAACTCATCTCACACCAGTCCACGGGACTCCACGGTCAAAGTGTCCTTTGTCCCTCAAACGAGGTGTCTTCTTGTCTCACTGGCTTTTTTTTACCAGGTGTCTATACCCCGGGTCCCAGGAGTCCCTCTCGGTCCTGGGGTGGGTTGTTCCTTCAGGTAGTCAGTTGTTCTCGTGGGGGTGAGTATGTATGTATGTATATACGTTCACTTTATGACGAGTCGGTACTTTTTCTTACTTCATTAAGGTAAACGTCGATGTACTGACGTTGATCTCTAATAATAGGATTTACTTCGTTCACTCTTTCTATTGATGGTACATTATAATGATCTGTACCTTAGATTTTGTACTGCGTTTACTTGACTAGATACCTTTTCTGAGCATCTGTATCTCTTGTCTGAATATCAATCGTTCCACTCCCTACCTAGCCCTCAAACCCTAATTTTCTACCTTTGATAATATATACCTTACCTATTTGTTATTCTATGATGACATATCGTGTTCCTTATTATAAGTTATAGGATACTATTCGGTATTACCTTTTCTTATCTTTTTTACACACATATATATATACGACGACGACGACGATTTAGCGAAGTCAGTACAGGTTGAGACACGCTGGGATCTCTGCCGTCGGGTGGTCCGAGGGGGCAGGGACCCTAAGAGGTCCGTCCTTGTGACCTCACCCAACGGTAAAGGAAGAGGTTACGTACTTTCACTTTTCACTTTCACTCAGCGAGTCAGCACAGACTGAGAAGCGTTGGGGTACCTGACGTCGAGTGGTCAGAGGAGGTAGGTGCCCTAAAAGGTCCGTTCTCATGACCTCACCCCACGGTAACGGAAGAGGTCACACATATATATAGATTGCCCTGGTGAAACGACATGTCGTCCTTATCTTGTAACATTGAGTTGATATGAAGTTGTTTTATTAAAAAAATTTCTCGTGTGTGTGGGAGGGGAAGGGTATCTCGGAGGAAGGTTCGTTCAAGGTTCAATGACTGAGAATTTGTTTTCGTGTATGGTACGAGAATGGACCGTACACCCTTTCGATGATTTTCATTGAAGTCTTTGTATTTCTTCTTTCTTTGAGTCCCCCTTGTCTAGTTTCGTGGGGCTAAGACATTGAATACAAGTATCTCTTCTCTTCTATTGCCTAGTACTTCTTGAACGTCTTGTGTTTTCTCGAGAACCCTTATGTTCGATTCGTTTTGATTTTTCCAGTCGTCCTCCCGACCACCTACTTCGACCCCTTTAGTCGGGAGTTTTGTCTTGTTTTCCTGTTTCTCTGCCTTGTTTCCTCTCTTTTCTCTTTTAGTCTCCAAATCAAAGACTCCTGGTTGTAGATAGACTGGTTGTCCTTAAGGTCTTGTGTCTTTCTTTAATGGTTTCTTTGACATGTTCTTTTGATGGTTCTGGGTTTACCACCCAGAGGTATAAACGTTCCAATATACTGTTCAGGAATCATGTCACTTATTTCTATCTAGGTTTGGTTTCGAGTAGTAGTATTCTAAACTTCTATACTCCTAATTCCCGAAGGGAGTATCGAGTCCACCATTTCTTAGACGGACGTTACGTCCTCTGGGACCAAGATAAGGACCCAGTCCTTCTGGGTGACCTCTTCCCTTTCCGATGGCCGAGATCATAAGACTGGACCTCTTAAGGTACCTGACGTATCAGGTACCCCACCGGTTCTCAGTCTGTACTGACTCGCGGAAAGTGAAAGTCCTTATCTCTTCGAGGATTTTCGAAGGTCTCTCTCTGTTTTCCCAGTGTCTGTTTCCTACTACCTAGTGTTTATCGTGGTCTGGAGAGTTAACTAAGTGTATCTGTCACCTCGCTACAGAAGTTTTAATGTTTCCCTTTAGTAAAGGCTGGATCTCAAGAGATAAGTTGGTTTACTTTACTTCTGTCAAATTTGTGAGTCCCAAAGTTTTACAAATGTAGGACAATGTCCAACTTAACAGAGAGAACTCTTGTCTATACATCAGAATTGGGGCCCATGGAGTTTTACACTGAAATAAACCCTTACCCCAGTAACGTCTATCTTAATCAATTCTACTCTAGTGTGGTCTCAGGGTCCACTGAGTCACTACCTTCTAGGGGATTTCCTCCTTTGCCGTGGGGTGACGTCATAGCGGACTCTTTAGGGTGCCTGTCTCCTCGGACCACCTGATGTCAGGTATCCCAGTGTTTCTCAACCTGTGTAACTCGCAAGTACCTGTGAATTACCGTTTCCCCTCCGGACTTCAGACTGTACTGACCATGGAAATATACTTCCCTCTTCAAACCTGTGTGTGTGTGTGTGTCTTGGTACACTGTTGTCTCCGTCCTGACAACAACAACAAATCAACGATTCAGTACAGGCTAGGAAACGCTGGGGCACCTGACATCGGGTGGTCCGAGAGACAGGTACCCCAAAAAGTCCGTTCTTATCACGTCACCCAACGGTAAAGGAAGAGGTCCCCTAGAAGGGTTGGGTGTTTAGCTTGAACACAGAGGACGTCCGTCTCTAATCTCGTTACATTGAGATTACATTGAGTCACATGGTTGGTTCCTTGCAGTTCGTAATTATCGGTGGTGGTCTTCGATCCTTCTCCGTCCCTCCTAAGATGGGTCCCAGTGTCTCTCTTGTACCGGGACGACTACGGAGTGGAAGTCTTAAGATCAGAACCTCTGACATTCTCTTATTTAAACGACAAAATTCGGTGGGTCGAACATCATTAACCAATTGTGTCGGGATCGATTGCTTATGTGAAAGGTACATAGGAGAGACTTCTTCGATGACCTCCTACACGAGGTGACCTTGTTCTCATTCCGTTCTTTCCTGTACTTGCGCTCTTCGTCCCTGACACCGGGTCTCTTCACCTTCCGTGAGGGACTTACTACCACTGCCCTCCGGGGTCCTGTGTCGTCCTATGGGCCCTCGTCGTCACCGAGGTCCTTCTCACAGTTGTTCTTTTGATCCCCTTGACTAGTTTCGACTGTGCATTAGCCTTCACACACTGGGAGACCTCTTCTCAAAACGTGACAACGATTTTTAAGATCCTTATTAGTATCCACCTTTTATCTTTTAATTAGTTTGTCCCCCCTTTTCGATAATATCGAGGTCCTTTTTGTTTTTCAATCTTAAGATCATATGGTGTACAGAGTCGACACTCCCTGTGTTAAAATAGTTGTCACTTATGATTGTTTGACATTGACAAACCCCCCTTCTCTCCCTTTATGTATAAAATTTTCCCTACCACGTTCAATTTAAGAGTAGGAGATATTATTCTTTATGTACCTTTTATTTTTACGGATTCTCTCTTTTTCGTACTTCATTCACACTAATTTTCTACCTTCCAGACCATTCTTTATCATTTTTCTTAAATGTCACTAACGGTAAAGTTCGTTTTAAACCCTATCCTTCTGTACTTTGTCTTTTGATGACACAAACAATATTGAAATTGAAAATTTTGAAATTTTTTAAAAAGTTCATGTATGTACTTATGTCTCTGATACTACTCTAAGGGTACATTGTAAGTGGGTGGAAGTTGTTAAAGATACAGTATCAGATTAAGTGAAAAGTTTGATACATAAAGAAGTTATTTTTAATTAAGTTTCTATTTGATACCATGTAGATAGAAAATTTTACCCTCTGTCACAAGGTTCCTCTTCTTTGTCGTTCACGTTTCCGGGACTCGATACAGACCCCTTGTCTTTTCTCCGGTCCTCCCGACGTCCCACTACCCGTTACCCCTCTCATCCCACTCTATTCCAGCCTCTTTGTCCGTTCCGGGACATTACATCTCAAGACAACCACTCCCATTCTTTCGTCCTACACAAACACACGAAGGACGTTGTGTAAATTCCGGACTCAGACCTCTATCGGTCCATCTGGTTTCCCTTCCCACAACGTCTGCCACCCGTACTGACCTCACTTCTGGTGATCGGTCCGGTGGGGTATCTACGGTGAGTGGAAGGGTGGAGGTGTCCCGTCGGGACCTGCACAGGAAGGTGGCGTTCGGGCGGTGCTTCCCGTCGGCGGGCAACATGACGTGGAAGTCCACACACGACCAGAGGTGCACGCCTACCGCCTCCGAGTCCACCACGTCGACGTAAGCCATTAGGTTGACGGAGAGGTCGTGGACGTCGTGTTTGACCTCTGGGTGTGGGTGCTACGAGTAGCCTAGACCACGATTGATGCTCCGACGAAGGTTGTGTCTTGTAAGGTGACCGAGAGGTGACGTCGGACTCGGGGGACCGATGGTCCTTGACGGGGTCAGGTGGGGTTTTCTTTGGGACGTGGGTAATCGTCAGTGAGGGGTAACGGAGGAAGGGTATGTGAGGTCTTTGGATGGAAGACAAAGATAATTAAATGGAGAAGACCTGTAAAGAATGTTTATCTTAGTGTATCATACACCGGAAACCACGGTCCGAAGAAATTGTACCGTACTACGAAAGTTCCAAGTAGGTGTAACATCGTACACAGTCTTAAAGTAGAAAAAGAAAAATTTAAGATGAATAAAATTAACCTCCTATTAATGTTACAACACAACCAAACAGTATGTAGTTGTACTTAGTCGGTCTCTATATGTATACAGAAGAGAGGGAACTTGGAAGAAGGGTGGAGGTTTAGGTAGGGTGGGGTCTTGAAGTAAGAATAATGCCTTACTATAAGATAACATACCTATTTATATACACAGTTGAATAAGTGACTACTTGTAAACCCAACAAAGACGAAACCCCAATAATACTTATTTCGACGATATTTACAAGTACATGTTCAAAACACACCTGTATTCAAAAGTCAAGAGGACTCATGGATCCTCATCTTAACAACCCAGTATACCATTGAGACAAATTATAAAATTTCTTTGTATTTTGAGAAAAAAGATTTGGTAGTGTGGTAAAATACTACGGTGGTTATACTCAGCATTAAAGGGACGTAGGAGCGCTTGGGAACAATCAAAGAAAGAAAGAAGTACAGTCGATAAGGTCACCATCCGAAGGGTCCACTACGATCACCAGTTTCTTAGGTCGACGGTCACGTTTTCTGCGTCCTCTACACCCAAGTTACGGACCCAGCTCTTCTAGGGGACCTCATCCTCTGTCGTGGGGTGAGTCCATAAGAAGGGGCCTTTTAAGGTACCTGTCTCCTCGATGTGAGGCACCCCGACTTCTCTCAGTCCGTGTTGGCTCGTTGACTCATGGCGGACGACCACCATCGTAGAGTAACGTCAAAGCTAAATTTAAAGAGATTACTGATTAATCGAATTCGTTGAAAAGTGCATAGATAACCGACGAACACATGGAAGAAACCTCTTTATAGACAAGTTTAGGAAACAGCAAAAGTACAACTCAACATTGACAAGAAATATATAAGACCTCTGTTTAGGAGATAGTCTTTATGCTAAACGTCTACAAAAGAAGGTAAGACACCCAACAATGAAGTGAAAACACTGCCACAGGAAACTTCTGTTTAAACCCCCAAAAAAAGACAACAAAAAATTTACAAATAAATGAATCAAAACTGACGTGACCCAGAAGCGATATCGGACACCCGGAGAGATCAACACCGCACACCCGAATCGACGGGACACCGTTTACCCTAGAATAAAGGGACTAGTCCCTAACTTAGGGGTAGGGGACGTAACTTTCCACCTAAGAATTGGTGACCTGGAAGTTCCTTCCCGGTCCAAAAATTCAAACTACTTTAGGTCACATAAAAACACCAATATGACAGTCACAGGATAGAATCTTTAGGTTCCCTTATTTCTAAAGGAGAATACAAAAAAAGATTCTCAAAGTATAGAGAACATAAATCCGGATATCGGATAAACTCAATCAAAAATATATACTAGACTTCACAGGTTGAAGTATAAGAATTTGTACTTACAAGTCTACGGGGTGTGGTAAACAACTTTTCTAACAAGAAAGGGGAGATGTCAATGGAACCACGGGAACAGCTTCTAGTTGATTGACATTCATCTTCCCGAATAAAGAGTCAAGGCCCAAGATACGACAACCAGACATACAGATAGGAATACGGCGATGGTATTATGAGAATTAATGGCATTGAAACATCATTCAAAACTTTAACCCTTCTCACTTAGGAGGTTCAAACAGGAAAAAGTTCTAACAGATTGGATGGGACCCAGGGAACTTTAAGGTATACTTAAAATCCTAGTCGAGAGTTTGTCTGTCACGTCTAAAAGTACCCCTCTATCTCTAACAACTCAGACGTCTAGCTAAATCCTCCAGAACATTTGAAGTGTAATTTATAAGGTTAAGTTCATGTACTCTATGAGAGGGTAAATAAACCCAAAAGAAATCAAATAAAAAAATTAATTAAATAAAATTAATCTCCGATTAATGAAACGTCATAACAGCACCAAGAACGGTATGTAAGTGTACTTAGTCGGTAACCACATGCACACAAGGGGTACGCCTTGGGGGGAGGGTGGAAGGAGGGGTAAAGAAATCAAAGAAAGTGGTTACAAAACATCAAAAACTCTCATAAGTAAAATGTAAGAAAACAATTGAAATAAGGATTCATAATAAGAAAAATACGATCACATTTACTTTAATAAAATTAAAGAAAGAGTCCAAAAAGTAACGATCACATCTCTTTATGTTGATTAAAAGTATATAAGTAAGACATAGGACGTTGAAACTACTTGAGTAAATACTCGAGATTATCTGAAAAAAAAAACCACTCAAGTAAGTCAAGTAAGTGAGTCAACACAGGCTGGGACACACTGGGGTACCTGACGTCGTGTGGTCCGCAGGGACAGGTAGTGGTTGAGGGTCTCGAATGAGTTTGAGTACAGGTAGCTCAGTCACTGTGGTAGGTTGGTAGGGTAGGAGACAATAGGGGAAGAGGAGGACGGAAGTTAGAAAGGGTCGTAGTCCCAGAAAAGATCACTCAGTCAAGAAATGTAGTCCACCGGTTTTATAACCTGAAAGTCGAAGTCGTAGCCAGGAAGGTTACTTATAAGTCCTGACTAGAGGAAATCCTGTCTGACCAACCTAGAGGAACATTCCCTGAGAGTTCTCAGATGAGGTTGTGGTGTCAAGTTTTCGTAGTTAAGAAGCCACGAGTCGAAAGAAACATCAGGTTGAGAGGGTAGGTATGTACTGATGACCTTTTTGGTGTCGAAACTGATCTACCTGGAAACAACCGTTTCATTACAGAGACGAAAAATTATACGACAGATTCAACTAGTATCGAAAGAAAGGTTCCTCGTTCCCAGAAAATTAAAGTACCGACGTCAGTGGTAGACGTCAGTAAAACCTCGGGGGGGAGTTTATTTCAGACAGTGACAAAGGTAACAAAGGGAAGATAAACGGTACTACACTCCCCTGGCCTACGGTACTAGAATCAAAAGACTTACGACTCAAAATTCGGTTGAAAAAGTGAGAGGAGAAAGTGAAATTAGTTCTCCGAGAAATCAAGAAGAAACGAAAGACGGTATTCCCACCACAGTAGACGTATAGACTCCAATAACTATAAAGAGGACCGTTAGCTAAGGTCGAACACGAAGTAGATCGGGTCGTAAAGCGTACTACATGAGACGTATTTTCAATTTAATCGTCCCACTGTTATACGTCGGAACTACATGAGGAAAGGATTAAACCTTGGTCAGACAACAAGGTACAGGTCAAGATTGACAACGAAGAATTGGACGTATGTCTAAAGAGTCCTCCGTCCAGTCCACCAGACCATAAGGGTAGAGAAATTCTTAAAATGTGTCAAACAACACTAGGTGTCTCAGTTTCCGAAACCGCATCAGTTATTTCGTCTTTATCTGCAAAGAGACCTTGAGAGAACGAAAAAGATACTAGGTGACCTCAACCGTTAAACTAAAGACCAAGGAGACGGAAAAGATTGTCTTCGTCTTCTATAATTCTTCTCCACCGTTCTTATGTGTCTTCTTGACATGTTTTTTCTAGAAGTGTTGGGTCTATTGGTACTACCACACTAGTGAGTAGATCTCGGTCTGTAGGACCTTACTCTTCAGTTCACCAGGAATCCTTCGTAGTGATACTTGTTTCGATCACAAGAGACGGTCGAACTTGTAGACCTTCAAGAGCCAAGTCCATGACAACTTCGGACCGAACCTCTTAAAACTCGTAATGAAATGATCACACACTCTACTCACGTTGACACGCCATCAAACTTGCAAGAAACCGTAACGGAAAGAAACCCTAACCTTACTTTTGACTGGAAAAGGACACCGGTAACGACTCAAAAGGTTTAAACGACCGTATAACTCACGTCGTGGAAGTGTCGTAGTAGAAAGTCCTAGACTTTATCGAGTTGACCTTAAGGTAGTGGAGGGGATCGAAACAAGTATCACGACGAAGGATTCCTGGTGAACTGAAGCGTAAGGTCCGACAGGCCGAGATCCACTCACTAGTGTGGTAGTACCAATAGACCCAGTACTTCTAGAAAAAACATGTCAAGAGGACACANAACGGAAAGAAACCCTAACCTTACTTTTGACTGGAAAAGGACACCGGTAACGACTCAAAAGGTTTAAACGACCGTATAACTCACGTCGTGAAAGTGTCGTAGTAGAAAGTCCTAGACTTTATCGAGTTGACCTTAAGGTAGTGGAGGGGATCGAAACAAGTATCACGACGAAGGATTCCTGGTGAACTGAAGCGTAAGGTCCGACAGGCCGAGATCCACTCACTAGTGTGGTAGTACCAATAGACCCAGTACTTCTAGAAAAAACATGTCAAGAGGACACATAAGAACGGTGGAGAAGAATTATAGAAGACGAAGACAATCCAGGAATGGTAAAGACAAGAAATAACACGTACTTTACAAGGGAACCATAGAGATTAAAAGAACTTCTTTAGCCAGCACAAAGGGTAAGATAACAAAAGGAGATAAAGAAACGTAACTAATGACTCCTTCCACTCAAGTAATCCCAGAAGATAACCATATATGTTCTAACCCGAAGGTCCACCGCGATCACTATTTCTTAGGCGGACGGTTACGTCCCCTGTGTTCTCTGTGCCCAAGCTAGGGACCTGTCCCTTCTAGGGGACCTCTTCCTTTACCGTTGGGTGACATTATAAGAACGGACCTTTTAAGGTACCTGTCTCCTCGGACCACCCGATGTCAGGTGTCGCAACGTCTCAGTCCGTAATGACTCGCTGACTGATGTTGCGTATATGTTCTAGTACAGTAGACATTTATCTTTATTAAAATGAATAAAGGGTTAGATTTACCGAAAAGAAATGAGGAAGAAAGACAAAATAAATAAAACCCCGACTTACAGGATCGATCTTGGAGGTCATATTACAATTTATCTTCACCACTTTTCGTCTGTAGAATAGAAAAGGGACTAGAATCCCCCTTTCGTAAATCGGAGAGTGGTAACTCATACTGCAATCGACACCCAAACAGTGTTTGCCGGAAATAGTCCAACTCCTTCACGGGAAGGTGACGATCTGACGACACCACAACACGGTCTATGAAAAGACGTAGAAAACTTTACTACGCCGAAAACAGGAAGTAAGATAATGATACTATATAATGTAACTACCTATAAGTTTACAATTTGGCTAGAACGTAAGGAGCCTATGTAGAATGAACCAGTATGACACATTAAGAAAAATATCTGACGAGTCACCTCAAAACCATCACAAAAGAACTCCTGAAACGTAGACATAAATATTCTCTATTACCAGAGATCAAAAAGAATACTACAAAAACAGAACAAACCCGTAGTCTTATTATGACCAACGTATCTTACTTGACCCTTCACAAAAGAGAACTGACTAGTAAATCAGTTAATAAAATGTCATTTAATCAAGACGGTGTTAGGGCAGGTCAGTTCTCCGCTTTTCGGACTCCGTCTGACCTGAAACTTAGGGTCAAGACGGTATTTCATCGACTCTCTGGAGTATGTTCAGACAAATGTGATAAAGAGAAGATATGTCACTCTTGACTATTATGAACGGCGTGTTCCCAATTTACTCTATTATGTTTGTTTCGTGGACTGTACACCAGACCACTAGAAATACTGAGTAGTGACTGGCGAGACGGAAAGGGAGAAGATGAGTGACAGTCGAAGAATTTCTATTTCTAATGGAATAAGTAAGAACGGAGGGGTCTTGGAGTGTACCGGAGACGGTGTGAAACCTTCCGAACGTCTTTACGACGGCAGTTAGAGAATTAGTGAAGTAATTTTGGGACCCCCGGTCTACAAAAGGTCTTTATTTGAAGGGTTAAGTCTTGTAATTATACTACATATTTGACGTTAGTGTACATCTTGAGGGTGGTTGGTTTTCGGTTCATATGATTAAAAAAAGGTTTACAGTTTGTTACACTTTTTAGTCAAGTGTCTTTCCCACTACGTTATCATCTTATTTATGTGTTTTGTCACAGAGGGTCGGAAATCAGTGGTCCTTTACGTTTAAGTTTGTCGCCCTATGGCAAAGGTGGGTGCAGTCGTTATAAAAAGTTCACGATTTTCATCACCCCTCTTATGCCTTGAACGAGGACAACCCGTACCGACCCTCCGTCCACTACCCAGATCTGTAAGACCTCCCGTTTGACTGTATTTCGGTCGTTTACTTTTTACGGGTTTAAAGGTCTTTAAGATGTAACGCTGTAGACGGGGTCTCTGGGGGCTGTGTGCACGGGTCCCTCCGTTCGGGTTTCTACAAGTCCTTACGTGAGAATCTTTGGTGGTCCTCCCTCTGCCGGATTATTTTACGTCCTGTCTTCGTATACGTTGTACTGCGTCCATAAATTTTTTTTCTCTCATCTGAAGATATTCTGTTGTCCCTACAAGAGATTCCAGGTGACGGTTTCCTTCGTGTCGTACTGCAGGGTTTGTCTTGATTCGCGCGCACTGTCCCGGTGTCTCGTTTATATATCTTTTTCCAGAGGAAAGGTCACTGCGTCTGGTATTAATACCGAAAGAGGTCCGTCGATTCCTCCCCTGGTCCTTATCCCTACTATTGACACTTTCCCTGAAACTCGGAATAAAATTCACAAAAAAAGGTGTTCTTAAATAAGTACCTCATAACCACAGTAAATTTTAGTCGAATTATGAATCCTTACTTTAATTCGTCCTTCCGTGACTTTTCATGTTTTGACGACTTTCTTCAATCTTTTCTGTTTATTTACCTTTCCGTAGGACAAACATCTGACTTCTGAATTATAACGATTCTAAGTTATGATGGGTTTGTTAGATATCTGAATTACGTTCGGAATAGTTTTAGAGTTACCGAAAAAAAAAAAAAAAACCATCTTTATCTTTTCAGGTAGAATTTTAGGTATAACTTAGAGTTCCCTTGAAGTTTATTGGTTTTGTTAAAACTTTTTGTTGTGTTATACTCCAGAGTACTTCGATGTCATTAGTTTTGTCATAAAACACTGGATTTTCTGTGTATGTCGGGTTACCTGATGTTATCTAACAGGTCTTTATTCGAGTGTGTAAATACCAATCCCTTTCCTGTCGAAAAGTTGTTTACCACGACCTTTTTGACCCATAAGTTACGTCTTCTTTCTTCGACCTGGGAATAGAATACGGTATATGTCTTAAATTGAGTTTTACCTAGTTTCTGGATTGATATTTTGAGAATCTTCTTTTGGACACTAACTTTTCGAAGTACTCTGACCTAAACCGTTGACTAAATAACTTGTACTGTGGATTTTGTGTCCGTTGTTTTCATTGGTACGACTTGATACATTTGTAATTTGGGAAAACACGTTGTTTCTGACGGTAAGTGTCTCACTTTTCCGTTGGGCACCTTACTCTCTTTTATAAACATTTGGTATGTAGACTATTCCCAAATAGGTCCTATGTATTTCTTGATGTCGTTGTTGTTTTGGTTTTTTTACTGGACTAAGTTTTCCTGATTTCCTAAATTTATCTGGAAAGAGATTTCTACCATTAATTTGTCGATTATGCGGGTACTTTTCTACGAGTTGTAGTAGTTAGTGATCCCTTTACGTTTAGATTTGATACTCTAGGAGTATGGGTAATTCTACTGATGACAAATTTTTTTTTGCTTCGGGTCTTTCTTCACAACCACTCCTACACCTCCTTGACCCCGGGAACGTGTGCCTACCATCCCACCATTTTACCACGTTACGATACCTCTAGTTTTATAATTTTCATCCCAATAACGTATTAAGATGAAGTCCCATATATGGGGGTTTCTGACCTTTCGTCCCTGAGTCTGTCCATAAACTTCGGTTCACAGGCGACTACCTTACTTACCTAGTCGGTTTACTCCAGGTGGGTATGTTACCTTAGAGTAAGTCTGAATGTTTGGAACTCCTACAGTACGAATCACTTTGTCCGGTCAGTACCTTTCCGTCTATGATATCCTAGGGTGAATGAGCTCCATGGATCACAGCACTTTAAGTCTCTGTCCTTTATCTTACCACCAACGGTCCCCGACCCTCTCCCCTTACCTTTCTATGATAAATTACCCAGGTCTCAAAGTCAAGATGTTCTACTTTTTCTACCTGGTACCATTGCCGGTGTGTTGTTATACTCGAATTACGGCGACTTGACATGTGGATTTTTACCACTTTTACCAGACAAAGTACCATACACACATACAATCAGAGAGTCAACAAAGGTTGAGAAACATTGGGGTACCTGACGTCGGGCGGTCCGCGGAGACAGGTACCTTAAGAGGTCTGTTCTTGTGACCTCACCCAACGGTAAAAGAACAGGTCCCCTAGAAGGACGGGGTCCTTAGCTTGGTCCCAGAAGACGTGATGTCTGTCTAAGAAATGGCAAACTCGGTGGTCCCTTCGGAACTACACTACATATAAACTGGTGTTAATTTGTAATTTTTTTTTTTTTAACTTTTTCTTTGAGTCTTTCTATTGTACACGGAACATCCTCGTACAAGTCTCCGATCCGGGAGCTCAATGAGGACTAAATGGTTTTTTTCGCGTGGAAGGTCCTTTGGGACGTTCACTTGGTAAAGGTTTTACGTAAAAATGTCGACCTTTAGACGTAAAGGGTTCGAGGGAACGTTTGACGGGGTGCCGTGTGGTCGTTTACAAATTAAAGGAGTCCCTGCACCCCCGTCTACGGTTTTCCTTCTAGAGACCCGGACTCAAAATCGAGGACGCAGGAACATTGACTCTGGGACGACGGGGCACGTACGACTCGAGGTCCCTGGCCGGGACGCCCCCGCCCTGAGTGGAGGTCCTTCACTAACGAGTCCCGGCCCGGGCTCAGTAAGACCTTCCACACCTCCTCCGCCTCCGCGGAGGACAACGCCGACAGTAGGGTCACGAAGGGCACCGAGCGGAGGTCGCGGGTCACGTCCACAGGTCTCGGAAGGAGCACGGCGTCGACCTGGACCCCTGTGTGGGGGGGTCCCTCTGGGGGCTCCTTCGGAACACATGGGTCAGGACTCAGAGGAGCGACGGTGGGTAGGGCTCTACGTTCCAAACGAATACACCCCTCTCTTAAGACATTATCCATACCTAAAAACACATAAAAAACGTGACTAAAACTAAAATATTTTAAAACGTAAGTTTATACTAAATGAAAGTACTGATATAAAGATCGTGGGAGATAGGACTCCACTCTTTGATCTTCCGGGGTTGGGTTCGGAATAGGCACGGGACTATTCCTCATCTTTCTCGGTCGGGTGGTACCCTTCTATTGAAGACTAGAAGTATATTCGGGTTCTGGAGGGGGACGAGGTGACAGGGTGCCGTCGGAGACCAAGGGACCTGACTTAGATGTTCCTAGTCCCAAGGGGTGGACCCCCGAGGACCGTGGGAAGACGAAGGAGGACGGAGGCTTGGTGTCCAACTTCGTTGTGTCGGAGTAGGTAAGTAAGTTAATAACCTGTGTAAAAGGGGGTCCATGGTCCATTCGCGAAGTGACCCGTGATTTATCGGTCCTTCCTTCCTTGGTCTTCGGGGCGGAACCACCTTCGTCATCCAGTCTCCTTCTCCGTTTGACCTTTGTTTCATTTAATCGGCTCTTTGTCGGTGAAGAGGGAAGCCGAACCGGGAGGAGTGAGACCATTTGACGGGCAAGGAATTAGGGAGGTAAGCGGGAAGTCAGGGTCGCAGAAACGTGAATGACAAGGAAGACCGATATCGTGTGAAGGTACCCTTGTCTTGATAGAGTAAAAAAATGAAAAGTCGAATTTTATGGAAAGGTGGCTTCTTCGGAAAGGACGTCGGGGCAGGTTTACTCTGAGGGGACACAAACTAGACAGAGACGGGACAAATAGTGGGTACCGTAAATATTAAGTGAGCTAAACCAGGTACATAGAGCGAGAGACGGGGGGTGAGTCGTTACTCTGCTGTCTCTGTCCCCTGACGGGACTTGTGTCGAGAGGGGGTCCCAACCCGTATGTCGTCCACAAGTTATTTGCGGTCGACTTGTCTCCCCTCTGCTCTGGGTTCAAGGTTAGGCACTAGATGGGGGTATGGACTGGAACTCGTTGACTGGAGAGACTCCTACCCAAGACCCACGAGTGGGTGGTGAAGGGACTGGGACCCCCGAGAGAGGTCTGGGGGAGTTGACCGAGTCCGTGGGTGGAACACTGACTTTCGACCCTAGACACACGTCACCTCAAACACCAAGTCGAGGTCGAACATCCTCCGGAGACTCGGCGAGAGACAGGTATCGAAGACCGACCACGACGTGAGGACTCGGTCGACGAACCGGACTGGACACGTCCCGTTGGGTCTCTGGGAACGGGAAGGAGACGGTCCGTCGGGAGGTAGGAGTAAGACTCGTCTCCTCGTAGGCCGTGTTGGGGCGAAGTCAGTCGGGAGACCTCGACGGAGTCGATTGCAGTGAGTAAGCTTAGGCGGTTGACCCTCCAAAATTCTCTGACTAAATACGGGTTGGGGTTGTGTGAGTCCCGAAGGGTCACCGAGTCTGCCATTTCTTAGGCGGACGTTACACCTCTGGACCCGAGACAGGGACCCAACCCTTCTAGGGGACCTCTTCTCGTACCGTTGGGTGAGGGTATAGGAACGGATCCCTTAGAGGTACCTTTCTCCTCGGACCACCCTATGTGAAATACCCCAGTGTTTCTCAGCCTGTGCTTACTCGTTGATTCGTCACGTGGTTATGTGTATGAACCTCGAAGAGAACAAAATTGTCCGTCCCTGAGTCGAGGTAAGTTTCGATTATCTTACTGAGAAATCGATTCCTCGACACGCCCTTCCGCTTTTGTGGGTTCCACTGTAACCGTGGATTCGGCAACCTCGGTGGTGGGGTCCTTTCCCGTATTCAGGTCGGTGACGGGTCGAGCGGGGGGTGGTCGTATGCCCGTATGGGGCCTCCGGCATGAACTAGGAGTCCATCGACCAGGTCTCCACCGGGACGGTGACGTCGACCGGGTCCTGTGCGTCGGGGTGTTCGGGACCGTGTTTCTCGAGTGGTGGGTCCCTGTGGTGGACGTCGGGCAGGAAGTGTAAGAAGAGGTCGTCGCGACACCCCTCTCGCCCACCTCTATCCCGTCCATGTCACACCAGTACCCGGTACGGCGTCCTGACGGGGGGTGGTGGGATCCCACGGTCCACTCCTTTCCTACCCCCTCGTCGGGTCCCCCAGGGCCATCTTGGTTACGGACTCAGAGATGGTTCCCGGTGACTGTAGTCCCGGTGACTGTCGTAAAAGTGACAGGTCGACCGTTGGCGTTTTCAGCGAAAATACCCAGGTCTGGTTTTCCAAAATTTATTTCATCTTATTCTGTTTTGCCCTAGTCTACCTTTTCTTTACTGTCACACAGTTCCCAGTAGTCCATTTAAAGTGGAAGACTTTGAACAAAGACGATGTGTAAGTCGGACTAGTGTCCTTGTCGGTACTACAAATTCTGATAGTGTTTCCGTGTCCGGTCGACCAGTGGCCCCGGTCGGTGAGTGTAGTGAGGGAGCCTTAAAGGGTCTTGTGGGGTGTTCCTCGTGGCGACCCTCCCGAGGTGCGGTCGAGGTCGTGGTCCCGGCCGCGGACGAGTCCACCCACCCATAGGTCCGGTCCGACACATAAGTTCTAGGTTTGTCACGGGATACGTTAAACCCAGTTTTTACTTTTTGAACAAAAAATATGTAGGACATTGTGCATTACACACAGTCTTGGGTCTCTCAGGTTTTCCACGACCAAATACCAAGTACCCCGGTCAACTCGCGTGACCCCTGACTCCGTCTCCGACATCCGTTATATTCCAGCCCCAAAAGGAATTCACCTTACACTTATAACCCTCAACCCCACTACCCCTGATGCTCGCCCCATGAGTCGGGAGGGGAGGAGAGGACTTCAGACCAGCGATTCCTTTCCACCGTCCTTCACAGGGGTGGGAGGAGGATGGACTGTGCGTCCGGAGGAGTGGGTCGTCCAACGAGTCACTGTGTCTCTTCCGGTTGGCCGACGGGCGGACGGCCGACTCCAAAGGCCACTCCTGGTGTCCCGACGGGCTACAGTGGTCAAAGTGGAGGTCGACCCGGAGTTTGGAGACCCGGAGTGACGGGTGACGACCGGTGTCCAACGAGACCGGGACCTTTCCAGGATCTAGTGAACTCCCCTGTCCAGGGTGATTGTCCGGGGTGGGACTGGCATGTGCGACAGGAATTTCGGGTGTTTGAGAGTCATCTGAAATCGGGTCGGAAGGACGAAACATAAGGACTCAAGTAGACGGAATCGAAGGAGTAAAGGACACCCGAATGGTTCTTCTGATTTACTCTCTGGGTCCCAGTTTCGGTATACACAGGGTACGGGTAGGATCTTTTCCGAAACCTTTCAAGACTTCGAGGTCGACAATGGTCCTAGTACTACTCAGACTCCGTCGATCTTGACCTCTAAGAGATTTCCGGTCACGAAGGTCCGACGTCTGTCGGGAGACCTCTCGGCGTCCGTCCGGACGTCCCTCCCCGTCCGTTAATCGTGATCACACGAATCGTTTCGTCCTAACGAAGCTCCCGAGGACCCTCGAGACTTTACTGTGCATGAGAGTCGGTCGTCCGTCGACCCCAAGATTCTCCTTCTACGAGAGGGGACTGTGAACCAGAAGTGTGGGCCTGTCCTTCGTCTAAACCCTCGACTCTCTCACAAGTACGACGTTTTTAAGGTTGGGACCGAGATTAAAAGTTGAACCTGGAGAGTCTCTTAGGTGACCTCTGTCTATGTCTTGTTGGTCTGAGTACCGGTCTCCCCGGGTCTCCAGGACGAACCGTCCTTGTTCAGAGGTCGACGAGAAAAATAAGAAAAACCTCAGTGTCTGGACGAACTCGTAACCGACCTTCCAGATTTGGGAGAGGGGTCTTCCTTCTGTCTGTGTTTTGAAGACGTGTTAACGTCGCCGAGGTCTCCTAGGTGACTCAGGGTAAATCCAGGAGGTCCAACTTTTAGAATTTTTCATGGATATCTCCCGAAGGAACTGCCGAGTCACCATTTCTTAGGTGGGCGGTTACGTTCCCTGTGTCCAAACTAAAGGTCAGACCCTTCTTGGGTGTACACCACTTCGTTGAGTCATCGTGCGGTGTTGATGGGTCGGACACGAGATCACGGACCCTCAGTACTCTTCTCTTCAGGGGCGTGACGTTTATCTCCCATCAGGGACGAGGGACGTTGATCTCTTTTCTAGTGTGTCGATGTCTCCCGGTCGTGTCAGTTTTCATTTATCTACAAAAATTTTTTACCTTTCCAAAAAGTTTAGATATTATAATACTCGACTTGACACGAAGGGAGGTTTCGATTGGGGGTCCTGTACACTTCCACTGGTATAAACATTTGTCCTACAAACGTTTCCTTCCGTCCTACTCCAGTAAACAGACCTGGAATTAGGTCGGACTGACCCTTTGAATGTTTTTCTCTCTAAACCCGTATCTATGGATGACTCCCGTCTGTTACTCCTCTGTTCCTCCTTCTGTCGGTGAATTTTCGGTTCCTTAGGGGTTCCGATGATCTTTGGTCCTCTCTTCGTACCCAATCTCGGACTCGTCCTTGGTTGAGACGGTCGTGTAACTAAAAGTTGAAGATCGGAGGTTTGATACTCTCTTAAAGGTAACAACTTCGGGGGATTTTAAGTCCCATGAAACTATCTCGTCGGGACCTTTTGAGTGTGTCTAAAGAGTGACACACGGAACTGTAAAGAAGACCTTTAGACCTCTTTTCGTGAGAAACTGAATGATAAAATATGGAAACAGATGAGACTTAAAAAAATTCGTACGAGGACACAATAAGAATAATAGTTAAAAACTGTAGCTACCACCATTCTAGACTTGGGTAAAAAAGTAAAAGTATGATCTACCATGATCATCCACCTATCTCTTCTTGTCGATTTCGTGGTCTCCTCCCTGAAGGACCAGTCCTTTGATCTAAGGTGAACGGAGTCCCGTTGACTTGGTTGTGTGACGTTGACTTTCCAGGATGTACGGTGTCACTTCTAGGGTACACTACGTTGATTCGGGGTTATTTAGTTATTTATGAAAAATTTTTAGGTGGAAGGTTACGTCCCCTGAACCCAAACTAGGGACCAGTCCCTTGATTCTAGGGTGCACGGTACCCCGTTGATTCGGGTACGGGGTGTCGATGACTCCGGTACGCAGCGTCGTTTTCTAGGGTATACGACGTCGTTTCTAGAGAGTACGGTGTTGACTCTGAGCTACGTTAGTTTGTTTAATTAATTATTTAAATTTATCTTTGCTTTTTGTGGTTTCCTCCACCTCTACTCATTCGTCCCTAACCCTGGCCTTCACAGGACCCTCCACCGTCCACAGTTGTGGTCCCCAAACTCCTGTCCCACGTTTGGAACTACATCATCTGCAGGGAAAGTAGGTCCTAGTCGAGGTCCACTGGGTACGCCCGGGAGACCTGTCAGAGCTAGAAAGGACCCTCTGTTTTACTCTCAAATCTCTGGTCCCGAGTTGTAGGACCTAGGTGGGGACGGAAGCGACCCCCTACAGGAGGACCGAAGGATCAGAGACTCGGGGCCCCAGGAACAGGTAATTTGCCCCGAGATACATCGCGGTTGGAGTCTGCCACCGACTCCTCAGGTATCACTCACCCGACATAGACCGGGTACCTAGGCCGGACACCGACCCCGTCTCACTGTCCCCCTGGTGACATAAATGGTAGTTCCAGTTAGGAGAAGAACCCTACATCTTCGAACTCTGCCTTGAAGGGGACTCCGGTCGATATCGACTACAGGTGGGGCTGCAGGGACCCGTGAAGGCTAGGTCCGCACGGGTACTTCTACACTCGACTCCGAAGAACTCCCTCGGTCGTCAGGAAGACCTTTGTGTCGTCTCAGGAGTTCTGACTCTTGGGTAGGTCCAGGGGGATGGACTTTTTTCGGACTCAAGGTCCGAAGGGGGGTAACGAGTCACCATTTCTCAGACGGACTGTTGTATCTTCTGTGTCCAAGGTGGGGACCAGGTCCTTCTAGGGTGTTAGACGCCTCGTTGATGCGGGCACGCGGCGTTGATGACTCGGACACGAGACCCCGGACCCTTGACGTCGAGGACTCCGATGGACGCCTTTGGCGACTTCGGGTCTGTGAGGTCTCGGGTACTAGGCTTTGTTCTCTTCGGGGACGTCACTCTTCGTGTTCGAGACGTCGACCTCTTGTCGAGATCTCTTTTCGTTGCTTCTGGGGTTTTATCTATTTACATACAAAGGTTTCTTTGGGTTTCTGGACTCAAGAATGCCAGTAAGAATAGGAGCTTTCTGTTCTTGGGATTTTGGTCCTCAGACCCCGACATGTGGGACCTCCTCCCAGGATGTCCTGTTGAGTCCTGGTGTCCTTGTCCGAGAGGCAAACAAACCGGTTGTTGGTCCCCTCGTCGGAGTTGTGTGTGGACGGACCTGGGGGGACCCGGGGAAGTGGTCGGGTCGCACGAGTAGAGGGTGGAAAGCACACGAAACGAAAAAAAAAAAATTCAAAATAACACATAACCCCACATTGACTAATTGTTACAACACTGTCATAGTCCACCTCTTACTTCCCCGAGTCGGTACGTATATGTACATAGGTAAGAGGGGGTTTGAGGGGAGGGTAGCTCCGACTGTGTATTGTGACTCGTCTCAAGGGACACGATATGCCGTCTCGGGACAACCCACAGGTAAAATTTATGTCGACAAACATGTACACGTAGGGATTGAGGGATCGAGAGGGAACGGGGATAGGAGGGGCGACCGTTGGTATTCGAACAAGAGCCAGACACTCAGACAAAGACAAAACATTCGTTCAAGTAAACATATTGCGGAAAAACCTCAGGTGTCTATTCCCGACAGTGGACTATAAAGAGGACGAAACTGAGTGAAGTGAGTCGTACTGTGCGAGATCCAGGCGGGTGCAACGACGTTTGCCGTAATGAAGTAAGAAAAATTTACCGACTCGTTGTCAGGTAATATATATACGTGGTGTAGGAATAGGTGAGGAGACGACTACCTGTAAATCCAACGAAGGTACAGAACCGATAGTATTTGTCACTACGTTACTTGTACCCCCAGACACATGAAACGAGGATTACGGTCCGTGGACATTGGAGGTCTTGTAAGGGAGGTCGTTTCCTCCCTTTTTGTAGATCGAAGAATCAGGGGTCCCCTGGTTTGAGGCGATGCATTCAGGACGAGGTCCCGACTGGTCCCTAGTCCGACTACGACGGTGAAGTAGACGGTAGTGGGGACGAGTCGAAGAAAGGAAAGGGGTGCAAGAAAAGAGGTGGGAGAATGACCCAGGAGGACCTCAGAAAAGAAGTAGGTAGTGAAAATGGGTTTAGGAACCAAGACCACACGAAGACACTTTTACGTCGAATTGTGTACTCGGGAGAAATTATAGGACGTGGTAACATGTAAGTGAGTCTTGGTTAATTGGAGGTGACGACACACGCTCCGTGGCAACGTCCGTGTCCCCCACGTCGGCTCACAATATGTGTTTCAGGAGGGAGGACCGTCGGTGTGAGTGCCTTGGAGGTCTCTGTCTTCCTTCAGTCTGCCGTCGATCACCGACACTCACGAGACGACTGTTTGAGCCTCAGTCCCCAGTAACAAGACCTGGCCCACCAGTCCTTTCCTTCAACAAAGACTCCTTTCCCGTAAACTACTCTGGTCTTTCGTCGTTCCGTGTTTCAGTTCACCTACTGATCCTTTCTCACAAGGTCCGTCTCCCTTAGCGGTCACGTTTCCGGGACCCCGTCGTTGCACGAACCGTAAATTAATTTTCCTCCAGTCACACAGACCTCTCGCCACTTGGACCAGTTTTTCGCCCCTCTACCCCTGCTCTCCGATCGTACCGACCTAGTAACTTTCGGACGGCCAGTCCCGCGAGTCGAGGATGTGTCTCTCTTTCCTCGGTGGCGTCTCAGGACTCGTCTCCTGCCTGTGTTAGGAAATCCCTAAAACCTTCCAGACAGACCGACGACCACCTTTTGTGTACCCTTCCTCTGTTCTCACCCTTGACCCTCCAGTCTGTGAGTCCTCCGACGACTCACAGACAAGACACGGTCGACGACCCCTGGGTCGTCACTCTTTCCGTGACCTAGACAAGGGTCCTTGACTCACTGATCACCCCTTCTGTCTAGGATTAATTGGTCGAAGTCATTACTTGTGTTTACACTGACTTTCCCTTCCTTGTGTCAGGGGAATCTCATGTATCGTTTACTTATACCGGTCAAGTCCCATTAGTCCCGTCCGAAGGGACTCCTCCACTGGAGAACTTACCTCGATACTTCCAACTAAGTCTCAATTGTTCGGTTGTTCGGTCTCTGTCGTACACGTTCCCAGGAGTCCGTCCTCCCCTTGATGTTCGGGTCGGGTTGTCGAGGTCCCTCCTCCGGGGACAGAAATACTCACTACGAGTTCCGACTGGGGACTCATCTTCTGGATCCCTTGAGGACTTAGGCCAACTCTTTCTTCAAAGGGATCCCGGATGGACCCCCACCTCCCACATCCGTCGAAGGTCGTCTATGACAACCTCGGGGGCCAGGACGAAGAGGTCGCAGTGCCGGCGCCTGTGTCCGTGCCTCTCGTCCTTCCCGACCAGTCCCCGGCCGGTCACGTGGAGTCACGTCTCGACGGTCGGGGTCGACGTCCTACGACACCCTTTCCTTCGTCCATGGTGGTCAGTCCTCTCTCGACTCCCGAGGCCCGCCCCGGTGCCTACGAGGGTAGTCGTTTCTTTCTCGTAGAGGTGTAAGAAGCCTCTTTGTCACAGTAAATCAGTAATTAGTGTCGTCCACCACGACACATCTGGTCACAAAGAGTCGAAACCGTGAGAGTTGGGCACCGGACCTATTAAGAACAACACCCCCTGGACCCGAGCTGGGTGCTCTACGGAAATCGTGGAGGGTGTGGTCATACTGTTGGTTACTACAGTTGTCTGTAACGGTTGACAGGGGGTCCGTTCCCATCCCAGTTTTAGTGGGGACCAAGTCCTGGGGAGTACATCTGATAGTCTTATAGGCCGTCATGTTACATCCTGTGTCCGAGACCTCGTTCTTTCGGACCTAGACGTAAGGGCAAGACGGTAACGGGTCGACACACTGAAACCCGTTCACTGGATTGTAGAGACACGAAACCACAAAGAGTAGACAGGTACCCTTGGTTATTATCTAGGTCGGGGTACGACATCGACCCTCCTAAGTGTCGAGTCACTCACAAGTCCTGTGACGAATCGGATTTCTTCATTGAATTCATCCGGAGAGGGGGTGAAATGGGGGTTTGCTAACGTTCTAGACGTCGACTAGATGGAGGAAGAGAGGGAAGAGTTAAAACAACGGAAAGTGGACTACAATAGTGGTTTCTCAAAAGAACACGATGATTTTATACTTCAAGTCCTGAAGGGACCATCAGGTCACCAGTTCTTAGGTGGACGGTTACGTCGCCTGTGGCCAAACTAGGGACCGAGCCCTTCTAGGGTGTGCGGTACCCCGTTGATTCGGACTTACGGTGTTGATGACTGGGGTACGCGACGTTGATGACTCGGAGACGAGGCCCCGGGAGTGAGACGTTGCTCTTCGGCGGTGTCACTCTTCGGGTACGTGATGTTCTCTGTCATCAGGGGTGAGTGGCGTTGACTGTTTTCGGACGCATGTCGTTACTTCTGGGTCGCGTCGGTTTTTATGTATGTATATTTATATGTATTTTCTCCTTTGCGCTTTTCTTAGATGATTTTTTTACGGGAAGAAATGTCTGAAGTTTTCAATGCCCTATAGAGTCATAAAATACTTTGGTCCTCAACCGTTTGTAGAAGTCATTTACCGGTCTACCATTTATGAACTCCAAAACGACCAGTGTGTTGGTACTGGCGTCAAACGACAATGAGTCGAGACGACAACAACTTCTTTCCGGTGTCTGTTGCCCTCACCGAGACGTGGTTATTTTGAAGTAAAGACCCGTGACTTTATACTTAAAGTGATTAACGAGTGTACAAGACTTTAGCAGAAGAAAACTGATAAAAAAGTCGTAAACCTTTACATTTTCAGATAAGAATCGAGTTCCGGTAGTATTATTCGGTAAGAGGATGACGACCTATAAACTCAACGGTAGAAAAAAAAAAAAGAACGAGACATTTATTACTACGTTGTTTGTAGAGACACGTAAGTCGAGAAAATTTCGATAAAACCGAATAAAAGTATTCCATATCCCTCCCGAAGGGTACACCACGATCACCATTCCTTGGGTGGACGGTTACGTCCTCTATGTTTTCTGTACCCAAGTTAGGGAGCCATCCCTTCTAGGGGGCCTGTTCCTTTACCGTTGGGTGAGGTTATAAGAACGAACCTTTTAAGGTACCTGTCTCCTCGGACCGTCCGATGTCAGGCACCCCGGTGTTTCTCAACCTGTACTGACTCATTGACCTGTGTGTCTCAGATCTGTGTCGTAGTGACTCAATTCCCCGTATTCATGAAAGTCCCGTCTTCTATTGAGACCTTAAACCTCGACAATAGAATGGGGAGTCGGGGGTTCTGCGGGTAGGACCCTGTTACTGTACCTCCCGGACGACCGTGGGTGGAAGGAACGACCATGTTCTGACCCGGAGCCTTCCCGACCCTTGCACTAACTCCGAGGAGTGTGGTAGGGGTCACTGCTCTATGTCGACTCTCGACCCACCCTTCGCTCCGTTCACGGTCCACTCGGTGACGTAAGTAGGTATTTGGGTGGTGTCGCTCCGCGGCCCCGTCCAGGGTGGTCCTTGGCCTGTCCGGGAACCCCGTGGACGTGCGACCACCCCCTCAGTCAGGTCCTTGTGTCTCCCACTGTACGCGATGCTTTGAGGATTTTGTACCCTACTGCACCCGTATCGTAGGTAGAGTCCCTATGTCGTTCCGTGACCAATCAACACGCCCCCAACCTCCCCTACGACGTCATGTCGTTCCGTGACCAATCAACACGCCCCCAACCTCCCCTACGACGCCATGTCGTTCCGTGACCAATCAACACCCCCCCAACCTCCCCTGTGACGTCATGTCGTTCCGTGACCAATCAACGCCCCCCCAACCTCCCCTGTGACGTCTCCGTCATAAACCAGTCTCTTAGTTTCCTACTCTTCCTCGACCGTAGGGTCTCTCTACCACGTTTCCGGGACCCCACTCTTATCTCCCGTGAGAAATCCTGGTGGCTGTTTTCCCACCACTCCCCCAGTCTTACCGCCCCTCCCTCACCCCCCTTCATCACCGTCCTCTGCCCACTCCCTCACCCGTTCCGGAGGTAGCCCGTCCCGTTCGTACGACCGACCCAATAGGACCTACGTTCGTTCCCTAAAATTTATCCCATCCCCCTCGTACTATCCTAAATTAACTGTTCATTTTCCTCTGGGGTGACCGACGACGGGCCTCTCCAGCCCACCCGTTGTCACCTCCACCCCCGTCAGACCGAAGAGGACAAAAGAGACTTGAGTGACGAGAGATTCATAGTGGAGAGGTCCTCCGACCCCGTCTTGTCTGGGGTCCTGCCTGAGGGCCTTTCTAGACTCGTGACACCCTCAGGGGTGGAGGACCAGAGGGAGTCGGGGACAGTGTCTGTGTGGGTGGGATGGGACTGTCTGTGTGGGGTGTGTGGGGTGTGTGGGGTGTGTGTGTGTGTGTGTGTGTGTGTGTGTG